>JAVSCE010002539.1:0-38107 GCA_032199065.1 Smutsia gigantea | reverse complement strand
TCTCACCAACAGAACATGAGAATTCCCTTTCCTCTACATCTTTTCTGCCAACACTTGTTATTTCTTGTTTTATTGGTATTAGTCACTCTGATGTGAGTTGATATCTCATTAGCTTTTGATTGGCATTTCCCCTATGGTTAATAATGTTCAGCATCTTTTCATGTTGGCCATCTGTATGTCTTCTTTGAAAAATGCCTTTCAGCTCCTCTATTTTTAAATCACATTATTTGGGTTTTTGGGTGTTGAGTTGTATGAGTTCTTTATGTATTTTTGTTATTAGCCCCTTATCAGATATATTATTTCCAAATATATTCTCCCATACAGTAGGTTGCCTTTTCATTTTGCTGATGGTTTCCTTTGCTGTGCAGAAGCTTCTTAGTTTGATGTAGTTCCACTTATTTATTTTTGCTTTTGTTTCCCTTGCCTGGGGAGATATAGCAAGAAAAAAAAAACTAATGCCAATGGCCAAGAGTATACTATGTTTTTTTCTAGGACTTTTATGGTTTCATGTCTTACATTTTTGTCTTTAATCCATTTTTTTTAGTTTATTTTTGTAGATAGCATAAGTCAGTAATCCAGTTTCACTCTTTTCCATGTAGTTCCTCAGTTTCCCCAACATCATTACTGAAGAGATTATCTTTTCCCCATTGCATATTCTTGCCTCTTTTGTCATTAATTGACCATATATGTGTGGGTTTATTTTGGGGCTCTCTATTCTGTTCCACTGATATGCCTATCTATTCTTGTGCCAGCACCATACTGTTTTGATTATTGTAGCTTTGTAGTATAGTTTGAAATCTAGGTGTGTCCCCAGCTTTGTTCTCCTTTCTCAAGATTGCTTTGGCTAAATTAGTTCTTCAAATTTTTTGGTTTTAATTTACAATGCACTAAACATACTTAGAGATAACCTAATTTAAAAAGTCTGAGGTCATAATTTTGAAGAGAGTAAGGGAATCCTGAGACTAAAAAGCTTGAGAACTACTCTATTAACAGGTACATTCTTGATGACACATATTACAAAATAGGCAGTGCTCTTGATTCTTACATATTTGAATGGTCTTGCAAAACTTTCCCCAATTTATAAATGAGGAAATGGAGACCCGAGAGATAAGTGACTTCCCTACAGGTCACAGGCCTGGCTAACTGAAGGCCTAGGAATAGAATCAATGCAGCATAATTGCTACTAAACAATCATTGCCTTTTATAAATCTTGTTAGGAGTTCACAAAAAATCTTGTCAGTAATAAAATGAAAACAAAAGAAACAACCAAGCAGTCCACAAGGAAACTCCACAAGCAGCATTTTTTTTTTTGATAATTGAAAGCAGAATTTCCAGAGTGGTGAGCTATTTTCAAGACCTGCTGCAAAGCATACTCTGTTTATTAAGTTTGCATTAAAAAATTAAATCCCAATAAATATCAATGCCTGAAACACAAGTCAAATATTTGCTTCTCTTACATGTCTTGGACATACTCTAAATGTTTCAAATTCCTGAATGTTATAAACTTCAAAAATTAATCTTTCTAAATGTATTGTGGTATCCTGAATTAGATTCTGGAACAAAAAAAGGACACTGATGGAAAAACTACTGAAATCCAGAAATAATCTATAGTTTAGTTACTAGTATTGTATACAATGTATTACTTATATGATTTCCCAGTTTTAACAATTCAGCATGATTACAGAAGATACTACATTAGGGGAAGTGGATTGAAGGATATTCCGGAACTCTTAATTTTTACAACTCTTCTGTAAATCTGATTTGATTTGATTTCAAATAAAAAGTTTTTTAGAAATTAACCTTTGAGCTAAAAAAAAATTTCATAAGTAATAAGAAACAAAGTGAACAGAAACCCTGTCACATCCATTCTATTCATTACAAGTCAGAAAGTAACATCGATAGTGAAATGTTGGGCAATGTAAGACATTTTCTCAACCACAGCCTTTTTTTTTTACTTAAGAAAAAAATGTATTATATATCCTTAAAATGGAATCTTGGAGAATGTATTAATAACGTTGCATTGTTCAGGAAATTCAAATGATTACTTTTTAAGCTCATAAACCTTATCAGGCAGAAAAACATGTATCAACCCAAGAATCTGTTTTGTAAATATAATCCCTCACTTAAAATATAATAATCATTTGAACTTTGATTTGAATGATGAGAATAATATATTTCAAATTTTTAAGTGTACTATGTTTAATATTAACAATTATAAATTCATACTAAAAGTAATCAACCTTCTATTTAAAATAGAAGGTATAAGCTTTGAAAATCCATTCATCTCACACTGTTTTCAAAGTATGGTGCACAAAAATCCCTGCAAACTGTTGGCTCTCTTGCCATCAAGATGTGGGTCTAATTCACCTCCTTGATTGTGGACCAGCCTATAACTGCTTTCACTGTTACAGTATTGCAGAAGTGTTGCTAAGCCAGTTCCCCTGCAGCTTTTAAAACAACAGGCTGCTTCCTCATTAGTGTCCTGGAACCCTGAGCAACATAAAGAAGTCTAGCAGTGCTGGTAAAGGGACCATGTGGGGAGACCCTGAGACTACGTGAGAAGCGGTGGGGCTCAGCTGAGCCTGACCTTTCAGATGCCCTGCCAACACGCCAGACCTGTGAGTGAAGACATTCTAGGTTATCTAGAGCAGTGCAGCTGCCTGATGGATACCAACAAGTGTCCCCAGTCAATACCATGGACAAAAATGGCCCAGCCAAGTCTTGCTCAATGTCTTGACCTAGAAATCAAAAGACATAATAAAAGGCTATTGTTTCAAGCCACTGAGTTTTGGGTAGTTTGTTGTACAACTGAACAACCATAGATAATTAGACTAATGGTAAAACTCAATTGTTCTCAGCCTAGAAATGTAGATTCCCATAAAGAAGAGTCAAAGCGTATACTGAGCACTCTGTTATTTCTTCTGTCTTCCCATTACAAGTTAGGCAGGCAAAATGCAAATGTGAGATAGGAAAGCCTCAAAAATTTCCAGTTAAAAGCCATTCCATACCTACCTTTAATCTCCCTGCAATAGAATTCCACCTTTGTTTCTGGCATACTTTGGAGCTGTCCCTAGGGATCATGGCCCTGGCTTAGATCTGGAACTCTGGAGAGTCTACATTGTTAACATAATAAACATTTGGTTTCCTTAACTAGAAACTCCCCCTTGATACTGGATTGTTTTTTCCCTGAGTGGGGCTCCTCATGGGTAAGACACAGCTCCTATGTTGTTTCAACATATTACTGTGTTCAAGCCATAATTCTGCTAACATTTTTTTCAGGATTTAGTTTTATCTTGTATAATATCTACTTACATGATACAAAAATGCTCATATTTAGGAAAAGTGGAATTTTAAGAAAGTGAATAAACTCACAAAAAACACAATATATGTTCAGATAGAGCAGATCACCTTTCTTATGTCAGATGATGATTTAATTACAATGGAATGCTTGGGCCCCCCAGAAGAGCATCTCTTTCTTGTAGGTTCTCCAATTCCTCTTGTTGAATGATCAATTGTCTGGTCCCTCCACCAGGGTACTAGATGTGTCTCCATAGAATAAATGTCTCCTCATTCAGTACCGAGAAACTAGCTCATACTTATTAGTTCCATATCCTGCTACCAGCACACTGTGACACCCTGCAGTCTCTGTGATCTATAATCTTCATAGGTCTCTCAAAACCTCTCAGAAAGTTGAGGTCACTTACCTTTAGATTTTCCATCAGGTGTTAATGTTGGGGTATAACTTAAATGTCTGCATGGGTCAGGTAGAGTTTAAGACCCCAGGGAGTGGAAGGTTCTTGCAAACAGGAGCTCATCCCTACTCAACAGGGTGGCTGGTGGGACACCCTAGCTGATTTTTGCCTCATGCTTCCAGTTGCTAAAAGATGTATTCATAACATTTCCTGATTTTCACATCATTGTGTCAGCCAACTGAATAAAACATGAGCAAGCAGCTTGTTTTATCTGTACTTGACCCTGGACTCAGACATGTCTCCTTCAGCCTCTCCACCTCTGGAGCTTTTATCTTTCAGGTGAAATAACCTAACTTCCCAGGCAATGCCCAGAAAATTCCTAAGAAAATAGACTTTTAATAAAAGGACATACCAATCTCTTGCCCCGTGACTACTGCAATTCTGAAAAATTACTCTTTGTAGAAAAAGTATTTTTAAAAAAGGATAAGAATAGTTATAATTATTGAAATGACTTAAGTGAAATGATCCTTGGGTCACTTTGGGAGGCTTTTGTGTTAAGGGAAAAGTTGTGACATATCCTGAAACCCATACTTTTAGCACAACCCTGCATGACGATGTATGATAGAACACAGACTTCTGATAGGTAGGGCGTCCCGACCTTCCCCACCCACTTTCCCCACACATTTCTCCCACTCGCTAAGAACAGGGCTGAGAGCCAAGCAGGGGTGGGAAGAAGGCACTGTGGGACCAAGATGCAGGGTGACTAAGAGAGTTCATTGGGTGGAAGAGTGAGAGGCCTGGAACTGTGGGGGCCTTAAATGGGACAGGATGGGATATTTACTCAAACTTTTTATTTTGAAATAATTTCAGACTTACTGAAGAGTTGCAAGAACAATACAAAGAAGTTTTGTATACCCTTAACTCCTAGATGCAGTTGTTAAAATTTTGCCACTTAGGCTTTTATCACTTTCTTCTCTCTTACTGAACCATTTGCTAGTAAGTTCAAAACATGAGACCCATCACCCCTGAGTGTATTAGTGCTTATTACCTACAAACAAGGACCCTCTACTACATAATCCTGGAGCAACTATCAATACCAGGAAATTTTATGCAGTATGGCCATCTAATCCACAGGCCCCATTTAAATTTTGTCAATTGTCCCAATTTTGTCGTTCAGAGGAAAATAATCTGATCCAGATCATTCACTGAATTTTGTTTACATGTTCTTTGTCTCCTTCAATCTAAAACTATTACTCCGTACTTTCATGACCTTACTATTTTCGAAGAGACTAAGCCAAGTATTCTGCACAATAAATGCTCCCCAACATGGGCTTGTCTGATGCCTCCTCATTATTAAGTTCAGGTTATGTATTCCGGGCAAGAAAAATGCAGAAGTGGTGCTACGTTTGTGTGGTATTCTTTCAGGTGGTACATGATGTCAATTCATCGCACCACTGGTGGAATTCAACGGTTTAAGGTAGACACACTGACAGGTTTTTCCACTGTAAAGTTTCTCTTTATGCTTTGTAACAAATCTACGTTTTGTAGCAAGATATCCTGAGACTTTGTAAATATGCCATTCCTCCTCTGACTTCTACTCAGTCATTGTAGCATTATAGGTTCCGAACTGAATCAGCTGTAACTGATGATTACCTGATTTTGACATTCTTTCTACATATATTAATTGGTGTTTTACTACAAGGAACACTTTCTCTTCTATTTATTTATTTATTCGTATATTCACATTAACATGGACCCAAGGATTCCTCTTGGGGGAGATTATAATAGTTTATTTTGATGTACATTGTCCCAGAGTTGACCAGTAGGAGTCCTTTCAAAGTAGATCCTGTGTTCTTTTGAGAGGTCCCATCATTCTTTGAGCATTTTTGGTATAAAAAATTATTACAGTCCTTTTACTTGCCTGTCTCAGCCTTGAATCAGTCTGTTTTCTAAGGAGTAGAAAGTGATATTTGGAAACCAAGTCACATAAGTCAGAATCACATAATAAAATCAGTAATACTGATATTTATTGGCACATATTAGCACTTACATATACTAACTCAATCTCCACAGCAGGCCAATGAGACAACAGAACAGCTAGCACTTACTGAGTATTCACCATGCGCCGTGTTCTGTTCTAAGAGCTCTGCATCTTTCCATAAATGTGCAATCATTTAATCCTAATATCAGTTCAAGGTAATAGGTGTTATTATTTTCCTCACCTATTATAAATAGGTGTTATATTTAGAGACAAGATAATTGGAACTTGTGGGTTAACTAATTTTCCCAAGAGCACGCAGACAGTAAATGACAGAGCCAGGATTAAAACCTATGCAGTCTGGCTCCAAAATGCCCTCACACTGTACCAAGAGGGCTAGAGAAAGGGTCTGAGGCTAGAGTTCTCTCAAAAATAGGGAGAGTGCTCGTAAAATCTCTATTTAATAGCCAAAGGACCCAAGTAGGTTAACCACAGATATTAAAGATCCTTAAAGTGACCTGGCCAAAAATCTAAGTTGGTTTTACTTGGGAAGACACTATGGCTGGTCCTTGGAGG
Organism: Smutsia gigantea; assembly: GCA_032199065.1. NCBI lineage: Eukaryota > Metazoa > Chordata > Mammalia > Pholidota > Manidae > Smutsia > Smutsia gigantea. The sequence continues at coordinate 31,861 of JAVSCE010002539.1, read as the reverse complement.
GTCTATCTGATCCTACTGACCCCTGCAGACCTTGAGAGTCTCTATGCTGGTAAGCTAAACTGCTCCTGATGAGCAAGTAGTCTCCCCTATACCTCAGTTGACAGGTCCCAGTTTGATACTCATCTACCAGAAAACACACACACACATTTCTGTCTTCCAGTGCATGATAATTTACCATTGCCCAAGAGTCCTCTTAGCCTGCCTGATGACTAGTTACCCACCAAAAGACAGAGAAAAATTACAACCCATGGTAAGGGGCTCAAGCACGGAATGAGGGAGACCAAGATGAATAACCAGAACAAGTGGTGCCTATGAAAAACACAGAAGAAAATAAGGGGAAAAAAGCAATGGGTACTTTCAAGAAGATGCTATTAGAACACAAAAAAGGCTTTCTAAAACCAAAGAGCATGATTTCTGAGAGTAAAATTTCAATAGACAATATGGAAAAGGACATGGTCACTACTAAGAACTTGCAAGGTTCTAAAAGATCAAAGAGATATCACAAGTAAAAATATCAGAGACATGGAAGACATACCCAGAAGACACAACTTGCAGAAAATGCGTCTTTCTGGAGGAAAATTAGTCATAAATGGAGAAGAAATAATTGGAGGGGACAGAACAGAAGAAAACCTCCCTGAGCTGAAAGAAGGGATAATTCTATAGATTGAAAGGACTCACAGCAAGCTCAGGCAGCAAGAGTGATTAAAAAATAAATAAAAAGACACATGCCTAGGCTTGTGAAATATTTAAACTGAGAAGGGAAATCATCTGCAACCACACATCATACTATGTGCATGAACAAGACTTTACTATTCAACTGTCTGTATTACTATGACTTTACTAGTTCAGGAACCTCTTACCCAGGAAGATGAAGTTAGGTACAAGTAATTTTATTTGTCTAGGAACTTTCCAAAAATCCATTTATCCAATAAATAGCTCAACTAATCCTTATTAAACAGCCCTTACTCAGCCCAGTTTTAAATTATTTTATCAAAAATTTTCTCTAATTCCATGTGCTTGTACTGAACAAACCTGCCTCAAACCAAACTCTAAAAAACCTCATAAAGCCTCCCTCGCTGCCCTCCCTCCTCTGAAATGCTGTCAGTGTCACAGTCTACCTTACTGCACTAAGCAATCAACTTGGCTTTATCTACAGGTTATTCTGCAGTCTTTTCAGAGTTAGCAGTCAGAGACTCCAAAGATTAAGAGGAAATTATGTAGTCATTCAGACAAATTGAACAGAGGACTTACAGAAGGAAAGAATCAGATTAGCATCAGATTTCTCGACCGTAACACTAGAAACTAGAGCATGGTTAAACAATGACTACTGAGAGAAAGAGCCCAACCAAGATGTTCTTCACCTGACAGGGGAGACAAAAACCCTTTCTGAACATGCAAGAACTAAGAACCTACTTAACCAATGAGCCCAAACTGAAGTGGATGTTCTCTAACTAGACAGAGATCTCAAGATATAGAAGACATAGAAGAGAGGGGAAAGCGGCAAGAGTAACAGGATGAAACAAATCTGACTAGGAATTTAGAGCTTATAATTTAAATGTTTACTAAAAGACATGCAATTAAAAAAAACTTAGTAGTTGAGAACAAAAAATTCTAGACTCTCCAGCTAAAAACCAAGGTTGGAGGATATTATTTCATTTTTTATGTTAATATAGAATTTTTAATTATAACTGCTCTGAAAGTATTGGTGGCAAAGGAAAAGCAAAGAGCCTGCATGTTAATGATGAGGTGGGTAGAGAACCAAGGAGAAATTTACCATGTAGCAAAACAAGAGACGTGAACAAGAACAAAACATAATAAACAGCAAACAAAAAATAGCTGGAACAAATAAAAACAAATGTAGCCTTTATGATAAATGCAAGTGGTGGAGGAGCTAAAACAATCTTTTGGAAAAGTAATTGGACACTAGCCACCACACATACCCCTAGAGCTAGCTATCTCACCTTGGGGAATCTGTTCTATGGAAAAAAGAGCACTGGCAATACAGCCACAGGTGTTTATTGCACCATTATTTGAAAGTGGAAAAATAAAATCCCCCCACCTGCATGGCCATCAGAAGAAGAATTAGAATAAACAACATTATCCATGATGCTGAGAAATGGTGTGAAAATTAAAAAGAGCTGAAAATTGAAAATAAACGTGTGTGGAGTGGAAGTGATGCCCATAAGGTGTTTCAGTTACAAAAGCAGGATAGTATTTTAAATCAGTGGTGAATTAAGTTTTTCTTATGCATCTCTGTTTTGTTTTTTTACTTATTACAGCAGCATGTTTTATTTACTTTTGCCATTACACATTTCAAAATTTCAAATTTTGTAATTTCAAAAACATCTAACAAGAAAAGAAAAGGTTGTGGTTCAGTCATTTTAGGGCAGGAGAACAGCACAGATCAGTGTTCAGAGGCAGCTGGAGGGGAGACAGGGACACTTTATCTAGCTCTGCTTCTGACTCGCTGCAACCTGAGGCAGGCTGCTTAAGCACGCAGGGTCCCGGTTTCTTCTCCTGTGAAGTGGAATAACTGAACTAAATAACAATCCCTTCCAGCTCTGGTTGTCAGTGAGTTATGTAAGAGTAAGAAAACTGTAGGCAATCTTTTGGAAACTGCCACTGACTGCCTGCCTCTTTCTCTATGAACATTAGCTTACCCAGAATCTGGTCAAGGGTTCCTGATTCACCTTGAGGGAACGCCCAACCTCGCACCCAGGAAGAAATTCCACCAGAGGATATTTGAGAGAACTGCTCGACCCACACAGCCACAGCACAAAAGCTGTTGAGGAGCCCCTTCATCAAACAGGGTCTTTTCCCCAATTTTATAGGAAAGGGAATAAACCCCTGCCTAGGCTATGTAGAAATGCAGAAATAATTTTAAGTAGCAATGTTTCTTCTCAAATTTCTGAAAACATAAAAAGGGAAAACTACTATCAGAACAAAAGTGTTACAAATGGGCTTTAGTCTTTGCAAGCTTTCTGCACACATCACACCTCTGAAGCTGGGCTCCTATTCCAGCGCCCTGCTGTTTCATTTGCTGTTCCTTACTCCAGCGCTCCTGAAAACAATGTGATGGGCAGCATATTTGGGTGCAAAAGGCTGCTGCTTTTCTCAAATCCCCTGCACTCCTTTGTTTTCATTCCTACTTCCCTTATTTCTTCACCTTCTGAAATTTTGTTCCAAGTGACTAAAGCTACTTATACGCCTACATCATCTAAGTTCTACATTCAGCCAGAAATCTTCGGAGGCAATACAGTCATCACAGAATCAACTATGTATCTAATACACTCAGCAAACATTCACTGAGCACTTAACATACACTGTGCCAGAGACATTCAGGGCTTCATTTAAACTTCACAATTATGTCTGCCAAGACAACAGTAGCCTCAGCTTTACAAATGGGGAAACCAAGGCTGGGAGTCAGCTGAGTGACTTGCAAAAGCCATAGAACCAGCAGGTGCGGAAGTCCAGGTGCACACCCCGGCCTCCCACCCACATGGTCCTTCCCAAGCGCAGAAGAGTAGACAGCGTTTCTGGCTACAATAATTAGAAAAGGCTTCCTTAAAGAAATCCAACATATTGTGGAGTCAGCTAAACTTTTATAAATAAAGAACTTCACGTGTTTAAATTCAATGATCCTAAGAAATAAGTATCTCCTAAATCTACTTTTAAGGATGGACTTACATGAAAACTACACATATCTACTCAGTAAGACATTTCTTTCTGCTGTAATAAGAATTGCGAACTACAAACTTTAGCCATCAACAGAAGCACCTTGACTCTAGTAAGCAATCAATAACTACTCTTGAATAACATTAAGAAAAGAAAAGAAAGGAGAGCAAGCAAGTACCGGATTCATAATGGGTTTCGCTTTTATCTAGTCAATCCACTGCTCATGTGCACTGCAGTTCCACAAATGTCCATTACACGCTGTCTCCATTATCAGTTTATTCTGTTTCTGGTTCATATCTTCATTTTATTTCTTTCTAATATTTGGGCAAATTATAATCCTTTAAAAAGATGCTATAAATATTAAGGGGTAAAATTCTATAAATCAAAATAATCTGAGTTGAATCTGACTTTCCCAAAGAAATAACATTTTGAATAAAGACATGTAGTCCTGAGCAGAAAATGCTGGTATATCTGATAACTATTTTGTAATGATTATAACTAAACTTGTTTTTTTAATGAAATCATTTTGGGTATTGTGTAAATAATGAAAGAGATAGAACCTAAGAAATTTGCACCAGAGTAGATTAATCACCAGAGTGGAAACTAGAATCCAATTCTCCTAATTGCTCAATGTTTATCATGCTCACTGATTTAAAATGTCATTTACGTTACACTTCGTAAGCAGCCAATATTCCCCTAAATGCTGCTAGAAAATAAAATTTTAATCATTCAAGCTATATAATACCATTGACTTACATGTTTGAAATTTTTGTATCAACTCATTAATCCTCAAGGAGCAAAGCACCTAATTAAATCTCTCAATTCCTTAGATTGTGTGTGTGTGTGTGTGTGTGTGTGTGTGTGTGTGAAATAGTTAATACAGTAGAAGGAAACACAAATGTACCAGAATAATTTATCATTTAAAGTCTACAATGAAAATTATTTTTATGTGTCACCAACTCCTAAATCACAGTTTTTGAAAACTTTTTCTGTGGTACTTATTAAAGCAAAATTCATCATTTCTACATTCTAAGGGAATTTAACCAAAACGTACAGGGAAATGTACAAAAGCCAAGAAGCATGGTCTTTCAAAGCAACTTGAACAATGTGTGTTTAACCAGTCCTTGCTTTGAGAGCTAGGCAGTCCAATACAGTAACCACCAGCCACATGGCTACTGAGTCCCTGAAATGTGCTTGGTCCAAATTGAGATGTGCTGTAAATGTAAACTACACACTGGATTTTGAAGGTAACGTGAACAATTTTTATGTTGCTTACATGCTGAAATAATATTTTAGATATACTGGATTAAATAAAACATGCATTCAAATTTTTTAACTTTAAAATGTGCCTATTAGAATATTAAAAATTACCTATGTGGCTCACATTATGTTTTTATTGGACAGTACTGTACTTAACGATTTTTATGCTAAAGGAACATAACTGCAGAGAGCGAGATGTCTGGGTTGGAGAAAGGGTTCAGATAGCTCTGATTACTAATTCTTTTATTATAGACCCTCTCCGTCTCGTCCTGGCTCTGCTCTTAAGTAGCTGGGTGACCTGTAACTGCCACTTAACCTCTATGGTCCTAAATCCTCATGTGTAAACCTAGAGAGCATCTAATACCAAGGTATCATTTTAAACAATAAAGACACAACTCTGAGACTGCATATCCTGCCTCTGGTTCATCACTCTTCTTAGAGTGAAGCTACACCACACCCCCTTCCTGGTTTTATCTGTTCAGGGACCCCATAATATATCCCTAATCCTAGGGACTGTCCTAGAAGTGTGTGTCACTCTTTACAGGAACTGGAGAGTGTGAATGGGTTTGAGGAAACCAATCCCACCTTTGGGGGAAACACTGTGGGCGCCCCCTCCCCATCCTCAGCTGAAGGGAAGGACTTTCCCACAGTCAGTGGCCCACAGGGTTATTTGCCATATCAAACGGAAGCAGCATGCTGGGCATCTTCACAGCTCTAGGAAAGGTTGTGTGACCCTAAGGAGAGTCTGCTGAATCATGTTCCAACTTGGTTTCCTTATTTGCAAAATGCATTAATAATACCTGCCCAACCCACAACACAGGCTGGCTTGGAAGATCAAATAAAACAGACCTGGAAGCTCTCTCTAAAAGCACAAAGCACCACATACATGGTTACAGTCTCATTCCTGTCATGAAATGCTGGCCAGTGCACAATCACAGCATGTTCTGCACTAACCAGGCTCTGCAGCACATAAAAAATAAAGGCACATTCGATAAATACATTTTTTAGGGGGAAAAATGAGATTAGATATAGATCTCATATTTTTTAAGTTGAAAAGAAACCCAGGAAGACGCTGAGTAATAAAGAGCTTACATTCATTCCACATTTACTGTGTATGAGGCATTGTTCTACATTCTTAATATTATTAGATTCACACAGAATAACCTATGCTACAGATAAGGAAACTGATGCACAGAGAGTCATTAGCCCAGTGCTTTAAATATGGGGAGATCTGAACCCAGTCCACCCAGCTATGCAGTCCATACCAGCAACTGTGCTGTCCTGTCTCTAATGTACAGAGTACAATTATTCATAAATAAAAAAGAATTTCGGGGGGTCTGTGTATCAATATGTTAACTTATGCATATTTTATAGAGGTTTGGAAGCAATTATTAATAGTGATGATGTTCAGAGAGAGTAGGTAGGAGGGTAGAGAATGGACAGGGTGGTGAGAGGCTCTTACTTTCCATTTTATTAATGTCTGTGCTCGTTCAACTTTCTGACCTTGTGCACCTTGTTTATGTTAACAGACCATTTTAAGTAAGGGAAGTCATCTTTCAACATGTTAAAGAGCTACCTTTCTATTCTTGTGAATTCTTAGGCCAACGTGATAGGAAAGCTACAGATTCTGTGTAAAGCTAACCCAAGCTCCAATTACAGTTCCTCATGTGAATTTGGAAAAGTCCCTAAAAGCTCTGTGCACAGCTTTGTCTTCTAGAAGGAAAAACTCCACCTTCCTCTCAGGTTTGTCAAGAAGATGGATGCCTGCCAAGAATATCATCCCAACCTGGTACCCTGCTCAACAACATCACTTCACTCTGTCCCCCTTTTACAACTACTCTGATCTGCTGGCTTTACACACAAACCAGTGCCACATGCTGACCTGCTGCACCAGGCAAAGGGCCCCAAACTGGGGGTTGAAGCCACTTCTTGATTTTCCTTTTCATAAGGGTGCAGTGGGCATATGCCTTTAGGGACCCCCCAGCCCTGGAGGAGATAGGGTTCCCTGGGATTTCAGAGTCCTGGCATGTCTTACTTCCCACTAGGATGTTGAACCAAAGGAATACTGGGCACAGGGCCAGAACAGCTGAGGACACCAGGCCTGAGCTGTCAGACGGGAGCTGCTGATGCACCCAACACACCTGTACCAGACCAAAGTGGGCAGCCCCCATGCCAGCACTGGGTGAGCCAGTGGAGCCGGGAGGCAGGGGGTCTCAGCCGCCAGGAGCACAGACCCACCAGGCCCCCAGCCAACGTGGGCAGCTGCAGCAGCAGCTGGGGAGCTGCTAACTCAACACGAAATACACTATCCATGGCATGCAGGGTGTCTACTTCTGGGTGCATGGGAGAGCCACCTGGGCTCCTTTTTCACAATACCAATGGCTCACTTCCTGCCCTGTGCTGTCCAGGTGATTGCCAAGGGCAGCTGGGCATGAGCATCACAGCAAGTGTTTCTCCTAGGGAACAGGACTGCTACCAAGCCGCCATCCTCAGACTGGTGAACTGTGAATGGAAACCAGAGGAGCCTGAGGGAAGGTCTGTGGGACCAGGAGAAAAAGTAAAGGACCTTCTGACCTCCACCTGATCTTCAAGGAGATAGGTGCAACATTATGGGAGTCCCACTTCTGAAGTTCTAACTCCAAGATCTTAAGGAAAAGGAGAAGAATAAAACAGTCTTTTTGCTTTCAGTTCTCTGTTCCAAACTATCTTGTCAAGTTTCCTTTTTCTACTCTTTAACCTTCTTGCCAAAACACAGCCTTACTATTTTTGTTATTTGGAGTAATCACCTGGCTTGGGGACCACCTGGCTTTGACTGACACTGCCAAGTTATGCCTCACTGATAATTCTCAGAATAACAGAGGTTACCACCAGTACAGTAAGAAATAGGAATTATGGCTTTTTAAAAGTTGACCATATTTTCCAAACGGCACATTATTATTTTTGTATTTTTGCTTGTGTACTTTGTGGCAATTTACAAGTAGTAAAAGACTTTCTTCCTGAAAGCAACACAACATCCCCATCAAGAGACTGGTGTCCAAGGTTTGGGAAAAGGCTCTTCAGAGACTCAGATCACACACAGCATGCGGTGTAGGGAAAACAAGGAAATGGTAGGTATTGATAGTTAAGCATAACTCATGGTTTATCTTAATACTGGAGAGTCCCCAGTGCTAAAGATACTGAAATCATTAGCAGCCAGTTTGCTAATCAATAGCTCACTAACTGCAGGACTGTTTTTTTCTCCACAGTTTAAAATGGAGACACCCCTCAAAGGCTTAAAGCATGTCACAATTTGGGACTGAGCATCTGGCTAAGGAACTACATCCCTGAGCAGGTTTCATTTCTCAGGCAAGACCCCTAATTCCTCCTGGTTCTGCGGGGCCCTCCCCTCCAGGAAATATATTGAGGAAGGGAGAGATGTCTGAAAGGGGGGAAGGGAGAATGGTAGGAATGAATGTGCATGTCAATGCTGCTGACCCTACCAGCCAATTAAGGAGCTGCTCTGCTGGTCTCCATGGGGAGCTGCAGCCAGCCTCGGACACAAGGATAATGGTTGTGACACCAAGCCCCAGGAGATGGGATGCTGATGAATATTAAACACACACACACACACAAAGCAGAGAAATCCAGGATGCTGGGTCTACAGTCTCTTTTCTCAGAAATGGATAGAGTGGCCACGAAGGGAAATGTGTCTTCCAAAAACTGTTCCACTGCCTCTGATCCTTGTTTCTTTGTCCACATTCTCATCCACTTACATTTCATGACAGTCTCTCCCCTCTCCCTCTGACTGCTTCACGTTGACAGCTGATCTGATGCGACTTTTTCCAGGACACATGTCACCACGGCTCCACTTTTGCATAAATGCTTCACTGACAACCTGCCTGTCTGCCAGGGCCTCTGATTAGCCAGGAGGGACATCACGTTGAACTATTCTATGCTCACACTCTATGCTGTTACCATCAGTTTCCCGGGTAAACTACAGAAACAGCTTGCCTCAGGACCCAGTTTGGGTCACCTCAAGGGCTGCAATACAGGATTAACAGTGAGCTTTAGAATATTAAAAGTAAGAAAATAAGGGGTATGGGCATTTCCTAGACACCCACTGGATAAGAGCCAAACATGAAAATCACTTTTATTTCTATTAAGTTAATATAACACAAGAATGGCCATCCTGTCAGTTAGAGCAAAGAAACCAGAAGGATTTGCATTGATTGGGCAAGAGAGCCCTGGACACAGGATGCCTCGTTAGGACCCAGACTGTGCCCAGAGTACACGAGGGGAGGGGAGAGATGGCCATCACTGAAAGGCAAAAAGTCAGAGGGACCACCACTGCAGTCTGAATCCACCCATGCACCCAACTGATGGGGACTCAGTGTTAAAGACCCGCCTTCTAGAGTAGTCAGAAGTTTTTTCAGTCTTATAAGACTTAAAAATTAATCTACTGTTTTACCAGGAAAAGGTAAACCTGATATAGGTTTATAGGCAGAAAATACTACCACTACCCTTATTTTTTTTTAAACCTTGTATTGTATGTATATATATATATATATATGTATATATATATATATACATATATATATATATATATATGTTATTTTACTTTATTTTATTATTATTATTTTTTAACCAGACCTATACAATTCAAAGGAAATGAGGAATATGGAAAAAATCACTCAAATAGGTTTGGGTGTTTCTAGATATTCAAGTCCATTAACCAGGCCCACCAATTGGCATTTCCCAGATGATTCATTTTATTCCTTCATACCAGCCAGACACTGTGATGATTGGGATAAGATTTCTGAATATGAATCTGTTCACAACTCCCAATCTCCAGCACAACCAGCCAGTCCAAGTCATCTAGACTATGCAATGGCCTCCTAATTGGTTTCCCCATGGGAGGTAGAGAGTATCTTAAGATGTAAACTTGATCTTAATACCTTCTTGTTTAAAACTCTTCAGTAGAATCCCAGTATTGTAACGACAAAAACTGGGTTATAACTCAGAGATTCAAGATGGTGGCGTGAGAGGTGAGACAGAGAGCTCCTCCCAAAACCACAAACAGTACAAAAATACAGTTAATAAATACAACTAACCTTCAGACGGCAGCAAGAAAGAAGGCTGAATCAGACTGCATACACACCTCAGGAACAGAGCAGACATCAAGAAACAGGGTAACATACAAAAGCCTTAATCAGGCGAGACCCAGGCCCTTCCCACATCCAAGCTCACCAGTGGGAGGAAGAGAAATGGAGCGCGGGAGGGGGTGGAAGCCTGTGACTGCTGGACACCTAGCCCTGGAAATCTGCTTTGTGAGCAGAATCCTATACTGGGGGGTACTCTGGGCATTGGGGAGCTCGGACAGGTGGAGTGCTTGCAAAATTGACATTCCGGCCATTTGTGGAGGAGGGGATCCACACCCAGCTGCTCTGTGTCAGAGGAAAGGCAGGCGGTCTGAGAGGCTTCCTAGCAGCGAGAGGGCTGCTGAAGGGGCAGGGTTTGCATGGAGCTTGCTGTGCAGGAGAAGGGAGAGCTGGACAAGGTTGCCTGGGTGCTCTCTGCCCAGCTGGTTGGGAACTTTAAGGAGCTTCAGATGCTCCATCCCCCTGGCTGCCTACTCAGCTCCGAGGTCCCCCAGTGTGACACACAGCCTGCAGAGATTTCCTACTGGCCTGCAGGCACCTGCTCGCAAACCCGTGGTCACTGCGCAGGCCTCATGCCAGCCAGAGGGAGGCCCCGCCTACAACAGTTGAGACACAAAGCAAAGATTACCCTTGTGTGCTTGGCCCGCTGCCTCTGACACTGGAGACAGGCACTGCAGACAGGAAGCAGGAAACAGATCTTTCCTCCCCCTAGGTACCATCTCCGCTCCCCTACGTCCCCCAACCTCACTCTAGGGGCTGAGCAGCTCCAGAGACAGGAGTTTCTGCACACTGGTGGGCACCACACAGAAATATGAAATGTCAAAAGAACATGGTTCAGACCAAAATCTCACAAAGCCCAGAAAGAGGATCAAACGAAACCGAACTCACAAATCTTCCAGAAAGAGAGTTCAAAATAAAAATTATAAACATGCTTATGGAGGTACAGAAAAATATTCAAGACCACAGGAACGAATTTAAGATGGAGATTCAATCATTAAGAAATACCATATCTGAAATGCAACATACACTGGAGGGATTTAAAAGCAGAGTAGATGTAGCAGAAGAGACGGTAAATGGAATAGAAATTAGAGAAGAGGAATACAAAGAAGCTGAGGCACAGAAAGAAAAAAGGACCTCTAAGAATGAAAGAATATTGAGAGAACTGTGTGACCTATCCAAACAGAACAATATTCGCATTATAGGGGTACCGGAAGAAGAAGAAAGAGAAAAAGGGATAGAAAGTGTCATTGAGGAGGTAATGGCTGAAAACTACCCCAATCTGAGGAAAGAGATAGTCTCTCAGGCCATGGAGGTGCACAGATCTCCCAACAGAAGAGACCCAAGGAAGACAACATCAAGACATATAATAATTAAAATGGCAAAGATCAAGGATAAAGACAGACTTTTAAAAGCAGCTAGAGAGAGAAGAAAGATCACATACAAAGGAAAACCCATCAGGCTATCATCAGACTTCTCACCAGAAACCTTACAGGCTAGAACAGAGTGGCATGACATATTTAATGCAATGAAGCAGAAGGGCCTTGAACCAAGAATACTCTACCCAGCAAGGTTATCATTTAAATTTGAAGGAGGGATTAAACAATTTTCAGATAAGCAAAAGCTGAGAGAATTTACCTCCCACAAACCTCCTCTACAGGGCATTTTGGAGGGACTCCTATAAATGGAAGTATTCCTAAGGCTAAACATATCATTCAAGGGAAGACAAAGAGTACAGAATATGATTCATAACAAAGAATGGAGGAGGAGGAAAAAAAAAAGAACCTTTAGGTTGAGTTTGTAATAGTATGCAAAATAAGTTAAATTAGACTGTTAGATAGTAAGGGAAGTGCCCTTGAACCTTTGGTAACCACAAATTTAAGCCTGTAATGGCAATAAGTACATACCTGTCAATAATCACCCTAAATGTAAATGGTCTGAATGCACCAATAAAAAGACATAGAGTTACTGAATGGATAAAAAAACAAGACCCAACTTCTGGAAAGATGGCGGTGTGAGCAGAGTAGCAGAAATCTCCTCCCCAAACCATATATATTTGTGAAAATACAACAAATACAACTATTCCTAATAGAGAGACCAGAAGATACAGTACAACAGCCAGGCTACAGCCACATCTGAGAGAACTCAGCACCTCACGAAGTGGGTAAGATACAAAGCCGCGACCGGCAGGACCCGAGCACTCCCCACCCCAGCGCACCGGTGGGAGGAAAGGAATCAGAGCGGGCAGGGAGTGGAAGCACAGGACTACTAAATAACCAGCCCTGGTGAACTGCACTGGGAGCACAGACACACATCACATGGTGTACTGAAGATCAGAGAAACAGAAGGGGAGGATCCAAGATGGAGACTGCAAGCAGGTCGCCTCAGACAGCTACCCTGGGACAAAAGAAAAGCGGGAGCTTTTTTATAAGTCTTACAGAGACAAGGGCCCAAAAGCAGAACAAAATCTTCCCAGCGCACTCAGTCCAGGAGGCGGGGAGTCTTGAGGAATTTTGGCCCCCCTAACTGGCTGCCAAGTAAAGCAGCCCTGCCGAAGCCCCCCTCAGAGATAAGCAGCCTGCCATTCGCTCCGCCCCAGCCAGCGCCGCAAAGGGTCCGGCGGATCCGCCACAGCTGCAGAACAGAGGGAGAGCGGCTCCGCCCACAGTAACCACACAGAATCTCCTCCCAGCGGGCACACAGCTAAGCAGGAAGGGCCACAGAACCCAGGACAAGATCTGGAAGGCACCAAGGGGAGGAGAACGCACCCAGCGTGAGTGCAAACCTCTGCAGTGCTATAGGTTAGGCCTCACACACAGGGACCTCAGGGGATTATCCGAGACACTGCCTCCCAGTGCGCGGGTAACCAGCTCAGACTCCAGAGAAGGGCAAGGAGAACAACAAGACAGAAGTGATTTTGTTCTCCCAGCTGACACATGTGGCACCTGAAAGTGACCACTTCTATTTGCCATAAAAAGACAGAGGAATATGGTCCAGACAAAGATCACCCAGACAACCCCAGAGAGAAGGCCTGATAAGATAGATTTAAACAATCTTCCTGAAAAAGTATTCAGAATAAAAGTCATAACCATGCTGATGGATCTACAGAGAAATATGCAAGAGCTAAGGGAGGAAGTCAAGACAGACAATACAGAAATGAGACAAGCGATTGACAGGCTTAGGAGCAGACTGGACGAGGTGCAAGAGACTGTTAATGGAATAGAAATCAGAGAACAGTAGTACAGAGAAGCTGAGGCAGAGAGAGATAAAAGGATCTCTAGGAATGAAAGAATATTAAGAGAACTGTGTGACCAATTCAAACGGAACAATATTCGCATTATAGGAGTACCTGAGGAAGAAGAGAGAGAAAAAGGGAAAGAAAGTGTCTTTGAAGAAATAATTGCTGAAAACTTCCCCAAGCTGGGAAACGAAACAGTTTCTCAGACCATGGAAGCCCACAGATCTCCCAACACAAGGGACCCAAGGAGGACAACACCAAGACACATAATAATTACAATGGCAAAGATCAAAGACAAGGACAGAGTATTAAAGGCAGCCAAAGAGAGAAAAAAGATCACCAACAAAGGAAAACCCATCAGACTATCATCAGACGTCTCAACAGAAACCTTACAGGCCAGAAGAGAATGGCATGATATATTTAACATAATGAGACAGAACGACCTTGACCCAAGAATACTATATCCAGCACAATAATCATATAAATTTGAGGGAGAGATTAAACAATTCCCAGACAAGTGAAAGTTGAGGGAATTTGTCTCCCACAAACCACCTCTATAGGATATCTTAAAGGGACTGCTGAGATGGGAGTACTCCTAAGGCTAAAAAGATGTCACCAGAGAAAATAAAATCATAGCAAAGAAAGCAGATCATCCAAATACTAACTAAAGGCAAAAAGTAAAATCAACCATACACAAAAACAGTCAAAGGAAATGCAAGAGTACAGAATAAAAAAACACTTAGCATATAAAGAATGGAGGAGGAAGTATAAGAAGGGAGAGAAATAAAGAATCATCAGACTGTGTTTAAAATAGCTTAACAAGAGAATAAAGTTAAACTGTTAGATAGTAAAGAAGCTACCCTTGAACCTTTGGTAACCACAAATCTAAAGCCGGCAATGGAAATAAGTACATATCTATCGATAATCACCCTAAATGTAAACTGACTGAATGCACCAATCAAAAGACACAGAGTAATAGAATGGATAAAAATGCAAGACCCATCTATATGCTGCTTACAAGAGACTCACCTCAAATGTAAAGATATACAGAGACTAAAAGTGAAGGGATGGAAAAAGACATTTCAAGAAAACAACAAGGAGAAAAAAGCAGGTGTTGCAGTACTTGTATCAGACAAAATGCACTTCAAAACAGAGAAAGCAGCAAGAGATAAAGAAGGACATTACACAGACAAAGGCATCAGTCCAACAAGAGGATATAACCATTATAAACATATATGCACCCAACACAGAGCGCCGACAGATGTGAAACAAATGCTAACAGAATTGAAGGAGGAAATAGAAAGCAATGCATTCATTTTAGGAGACCTCAACACACCACTCACTCCAAAGGACAGATCAACCAGACAGAAAGTAAGTAAAGACTCAGAGGCACTGAACAACACAGTAGAACAGATGGACCTAACAGACATCTACAGAACTCTACATCCAAAAGCAGCAGGATACACATTCTTCTCAAGTGCACATGGAACATTTTCCAGAATAGACCACATACTAGGCCACAAAAAGAACCTCAGTAAATTCAAAAATACTGAAATGCTACCAACCAACTTCTCAGACCACAAAGGAATAAAACTAGAAACGAACTGTACAAAGAAAACAGAAGGCTCACAAATACATGGAGGGTCAACAACATGCTCCTAATTAATCAATGCATCAACGACCAAATTAAAACAGAGATCAAACAATATATGGAGACAAATGACAACAACAACACAAAGCTGCAACTTCTGTGGCACGCAGCAAAGGCAGTTCTAAGAGGAAAGTATATTGCAATCCAGGCCTATTTAAAGAAGGAAGAACAATCCCAAATGAATAGTCTAAAGTCACAATTATTGAAATTGGAAAAAGAAGAACAAATGAGGCCCAAAGTCATCAGAAGGACAGACATAATAAAGATCAAAGAAGAAATAAATAAAATTGAAAAGAATAAAACAATAGAAAAAAATCATTGAAACAAAGAGCCGGTTCTTTTAAAAAATAAATAAAATAGATAAACCCCTACCCAGACTTATTAAAAGAAAAAGGGAATCTACACACATAAACAGAATCAGAAATGAGAAAGGAAAAATCACTACCGACCTCACAGAAATACAAAGAATTGCTAGAGAATACTATGAAAATCTATAGGCTAACAAGCTGGAAAACCTAGAAGAAATGGACAACTTCTTAGAAAAATACAACCTTCCAAGACTGACCAAGCAAGAAACAGAAAACCAAAACAGACCAATTACCAGCAACGAAATAGAACCGGTAATCAGAAAACTACCCAAGAACAAAATTCCTGGGCCAGAATTTTACCAGACATATAGAGAAGAAATAATACCTATTATCCTCAAAGTTTTCCAAAAAATAGAAGAGGAGGGAATACTTCCAAACTCATTCTATGAAGCCAGCATCACTCTCATACCAAAATCGGGCAAAGCCCTCACCACAAAAGAAAATTACAGACCAATATCCCTGATGAACACAGATGCAAAAATACTCAACAAAATATTAGCAAACTGAATTCAAAAATACACCAAGAGGATCATACAACATGATCAAGTGGGATTCATCCCAGGGATGCAAGGATGGTACAGCATTCGAAAATCCATCAACATCATCCACTACATCAACAAAAAGAAGGACAAAAACCACATGATCATCTCCATAAATGCTGAAAAAGCATTTGACAAAATTCAACATCCATTCATGATAAAAAACTCTCAACAAAATGGGTATAGAGGGCAAGTACCTCAACATAATTAAGGCCATATATGACAAAACCACAGCCAACATCATACTTAACAGTGAGAAGCTGAAAACTTTTCTTCTAAGATCGGGAACAAGACAGGGATGCCCACTCTCCCCACTGTTATTCAACATAGTACTGGAGGTCCTAGCCATGACAGTCAGACAAGATAAAGAAATACAAGGCATCCAGATTGGTAAAGAAGAAGTCAAATTTTCACTGTTTGCAGATGACATAATACTGTACATAAAAAACCCTAAAGACTCCATTCTAAAACTACCAGAACTAACACCTGAATTTGGCAAAGTAGATGATACAAAATTAATACACAGAAATCTGTTGCATTCCTATACACTAATGATGAGCTAACAGAAAGAGAAATCAGGAAAACAATTCCATTCACAATTGAATCAAAAAGAATAAAATACCTAGGAATAAACCTAATGAAGGAAGTGAAAGACCTAAACCCTGAAAACTACAAGAGACTCCTAAGAGAAATTAAACAGGACACTAACAAATGCAAATTCATCCTATGCTCTTCGCTAGGAAGAATAAATATTGTCAAAATGTCTATACTACCTAAAGCAATCTATAGATTCAATGCAATCCCTATCAAAATACCACCAGCATTCTTCAATGAGCTGGAACAAATCGTTCTAAAATTCATATGGAACCACAAAAGATCCCGAATGGCCAAAGCAATCCTGAGAAGGAAGAATAAAACGGGGAATTACGCTCCCAGACTTCAAGCTCTACTACAAAGCTGCAGTAATCAAGACAATTTGGTATTGGCACAAAACCAGACCCACAGAACAGTGGAACAGAATAGAAAGTCCAGACATTAACCCAAATATATACAGTCAATTAATATACGATAAAGGAGCCATGGATATACAATGGGGAAATGACAGCCTCTTCAACAGCTGGTGTTGGCAAAAGTGGACAGCTACCTGTAAGAGAATGAAACTGGATTACTGTCTAATCCCATACACCAAAGTAAACTAAAAATGGATCAAAGACCTGAATGTAAGTCATGAAACCATAAAACTCTTAGAAAAAAATATAGGCAAAAATCTCTTGGACATAAACATGAGAAACTTCATGTACATGTCTCCCCGGGCAAGGGAAACAAAAGCAAAAATGAATGAATGGGACTATATCAAACTAAAAAGCTTCTGTACAGCAAGGGATACCATCAGTAGAACAAAAAGACTTCCTACAGTATGGGAGAATATATTCATAAATGACATATCTGACAAGGGGTTGACATCCAAATTATATAAAGAGTTCACACACCTCAACAAACAAAAAGCAAATAAGCCAATTAAAAAATGGGCAGAGGAGCTGAACAGACACATCTCCAAAGAAGAAATTCAGATGGCCAACAGGCACATGAAAAGATGCTCCACATCACTAGTCATCAGAAAAATGGAAATTAAAACCACAATGAGAGATCGCCTCACCAGTGAAGATGGCCGCCATCCAAAAGACAAACAACAACAAATGTTGGCGAGGATGTAGAGAAAGGGAAACCGTCCTGCACTGCTGGTGGGAATGTAAATTAGTACAACCATTGTGGAAAGCAGTATGGAGGTTCCTCAAAAAACTCTAAATAGAAACACCATTTGACCCAGGAATTCCACCCCTAGGAATTTACCCGAAGAATGCAGCAGCCCAGTTTGAAAAAGACATATGCATCCCTATGTTTATCGCAGCACTATTTACAATAGCCAAGAAATGGAAGCAACCTAAGTGTCCATCAGTAGATGAATGGATAAAGAAGAGGTGGTATATATAGACAATGGAATATTATTCATCCATAAGAAGAAAACAAATCCTACCATTTGCAACAACATGGATGGAGCTAGTGGGTATTATGCTCAGTGCAATAAGCCAGGCGGAGAAAGACATGTACCAAATGATTTCCACTGATATGAGTATAAAAACAAAGAAAAAACTGAAGGAACACAACAGCAGCAGACTCACAGAACCCAAGAATGGACTAACAGTTACCAAAGGGAAAGGAACTGCAGAAGATGGGTGGGAAAGGTGGGATAAGGGGGAAAAAGGGCTATTACAATTAGCACACATAATGTAGCGGGGGTGGGGGTGGGGGGACGGGGAAGGCAGTATAACACAGAGAAGACAAGTGGTGATTCTATAACATCCTTCTACGCTGATGGACAGTGACTGCGATGGGGGTATGTGGTGGGAACTTGATAATAGGGGGAGTCTAGTAACCATAAAGTTGCTCATGTAACTATATATTAAAAATAGCAAAATAAATAAATAAATAAAGACAAAAACCGTAATTTCCTTCACCTTGATCTCCAGATTTTCCCTCCATAATCTAGTCCTGATCAGTCACAGTTGATGATTCTCTCCTGCTCCTAAGGTCCAGCCACGCTGGACACCTGGCCCTTGATCTTCTGTACCTGCTATGTCCTTCGTCTAGAAATAGGACCCTCTCCCAGTCTTTCTGAATACATCAGGCATCACCCTTAAATGTCCTCAAAGTTAGGCTTCCTGGTTCCTTATACCAGGGAAGGAAAGACTCCCTGGTAAGTATGTCTTAATAAGTGAAGATGATTTAGATGAATGGATAGAAAAAAGGAAGGGCCTTTCAGGTAAGAGGAAAACATGAGTGATGACACAGTAGGGGATGAGAAAGTAGACACTGTAGTTTTAAAAGAGCTCTGCAAAATCCAGAGACTCCAAATTTTAAGACTGAAAATGGATGAGAGTAGGGTAGTGGAAATCCCTGCATAATCCTAGCAAAAGTAGAGGCTGATCATGTAATATGCTAAGAAACTAAATAACCAAAACAAAAACTAAAGGGCATGGTTGTCAATTATCCAGGGAACTGAGACTCTATAGCCTACCATTTTGGAACATGAAAGTCAGAAAGCTTCAGAGTGGTGTGACTCCTTACGCTATGAATATTCTGCAGTAGTCATGTAGCTACTTACCAAATAGCTCCAGTGGTAGGACAGCCCTTCCTGGTCCCCTAGTGGTGAGGTAGGGCCCTTTGATTACGGCTTATCACTGAGTTGATTCAAAATTTGGGACCAGAAAGCTAGGCAGGGTAGAGGAGACAATACTACAGAAATAACTTAACCTAAGGTCACACGAAGTAGAAGACAGCAAAACTCCTTGGTTCATATTCCCCAGTACACTACATGCTAAGAGCATCCCTTGCCCTCCAGAATTTAAGATACCTACAAAATGATAAGAGCATGTAAACAAATAGCCTTATCTGACCCTTATTGTAAGTCTAAAGTACCTGGAAGGAGGTGTTACAAGAATTGGGAGGAGAAAGTGGGCTCTAAATTGGAATGATCAGGGCAGACTTCTCAGAGAAGGAAGGCTTTTGGCCATCCCTTACAAGTGAAGATCAGGAGCACACATTCCTGGAAGAAGGAACTGCATGTGAACAGACTGAAGAAGACTCCATGGGCCACAGTGTACACTCTCTCCTGAATCCATCCCTTCTTCTCCATCCCCTCTGTCTCAGGTCAGGCCCTCATTCTTCCTCCTGCCCACATCCTGCCTCTTACCCTCCACAATGCCACCTGTCACCTTTCCTAACACACAATCTGACAGCACTCTGCTCCCTACAAATCTGCCCATGAATAAAGTCAAAACTTGGCATGATGTTCAAAGCCTGCTTTACCAGCCTCAGCTCCTCTCTCCCTCACACATCCCACCCAACCTGCTCTCCAGCCAAACGAAATCTCTCACTTTCCCCAAGCAAGTGGTCCTCTCCCACACAAACATCCCTCACACCAGTTACCTCCTCTTTCTGGAAAGTTTTTCCTCCCTGTCTGCTGGTGAACTGCTCCCCACCCTTCCCTTGGCAGCTGTTCTGGAGTCCCTGCCCTCCTCACCCTGGCTCACCCCAGCCAGACTGGCCTCCCTGCTGTTCCCCGTCCAGCATCATGCATGGCCGTGCCAGGAGCCCTGGCCTCTATGCCTCCTCCAGAAAGCCTCTTCCACCACATGGCCCATGGTTGTTCCCCATTTTCTTCAGATGAAGTTTCCTCTTTCAGCCTATGTAAAAAGGATCACCCCCTACACACACACACACACACACACACACACACACACACACACACACACACCAGCCTTCCTCATTCCCTTCACAATGTTTCATTCCCTTCACAGCATTTATCACAACTTGATACACACACACATTTCTTATTGTGTATTCGTTAATGATTTACCTAATTCTCTACAACAGGGTTGGTAAATGACGGTGCATGGCTCCAATCTGGCTATCGCCTAAGCTTTGACTGGAACAAAGGCATACCATTGTTTTACATATTGTCTATGGCAGAGTCGAATAGTTGCAACAGAGACCTCATGACCCACGGAGACTAAAATATTTCCTACGTGAGCCTTTACAGAAAAGGTTTGCCAACCCCTGTTCTAAAATGGCAAGCAGTCTCCCCTGTCTCCTGCTGTGCTCACAGGTTAACTCCAGACCTATTAGCGCATTATCGAGCTGCAGCAGGCACTGAGGAACCCTTTGTTAAATGAAGAAAGTGAGAGGGAGGGGCAAGTGTGAATGGAAAGGAGGAAATGGATGCAAGACATGCTGGAGGGAAAACCAATGGGTGTTGTGACTGGGTTTAGGTGCCCGAAATAACCGTAGATAACATGCTTAAAGCTGGGTGGCTAACAACAGAGTAACAAATAAGAGTATTTAAACCTTATAAATTTAAAATCTTTAAGTGCATAAATGTTTATAAGCAAACAGAAAACCTTAGACCTGATGAAGGAAATTCTTTAATGATTAGCAAATCCTACCATTTGAGATAACAAATGAGAAACTAGTGCCCACATTGGTTAACCACACAAAGTCACCCAGCTGTGAAGAGAAGGGGGCTGGGACAGAGTCCAAAACTCTGGAGAAGGGACCCAGGGCTCTGTCTGTGTATCAGTGTTTACAGCAGTGTGAGGAGTCAGGAGTGAGATCCTGCCACCTTAGGGTACTCAGTGAAGTTTGGGAACAGAAGTGACAGTGGTGCACAGGGCTGAGGTAGCAAAGGAGGAAACAGAGAACTGCCAGTGAGGGACTCCAGCAGGATTCTGGCCCTTATTTCACCTTTCTGTAGCACAGTGGCTCTCAAAATTTAGAGTGCATCACAATCAAGTGGTGGCCTGGTTACAACAGATGGCTGGTCCCACTCCCAAAGATTCTAATTCAGTTGGTCTGGGGTGGGCCCCAAAATTTGCATTTTTAACAAGTTCCCAGATGCCACTGATGCTACAGGTCCAGACACCACACTTTGGGAACAAGTGCTGTAGCATTTGCCCATGACCCATCCTCTGGCTTTCCTGACACTTCTCTCTCCTGGCTCTTCACCTCCTCCTCTGGCCACTAGTTTGAAAAGTTTGTCTACGAAAGAAAAAATGGGAATAGGGTGATAGCTGGTCCAAGTTCAAGGAAGATGAAAGAGACCTGAGCTTGCTCACTTGGGAAAAAGAGCCACAGAAGATGGGGACTGGAAAGGATGGCACTTATCAGTGCAGACAGAAGGAGACAGGATCTATCTAGACATTAGTGACAAGCTCAGTGCTCTGGAGGTCAAGCAATGAATAACTTTACAAGTGTGCCAGGATGAATGTCTCAAAATGAATGCCATCCCCTCAGAACAACTTACGTGATAATTATGCTGTTTTTCCAATAGGGCAAACATGTGTCAAAGCAGTTTAGCACTTCCTCTAGAATTGCTTTCTGAGAACGCAACACATTCTCTAAATAACCTCAACATTTGCAAATTGCCACTTGGGGGTGGCTATAAGTTGGAGAAAATCCAAAAATTATCTGAAGACCAATCCTAATAAAAGTGTTGAGCATGCCGAATAACAGAATTTTCTAGTTAATAAACAAGATATTAATTCAAAAGGAGACTGATTTTTTTTGATTGTATTATATGGCTCAAAATGGCTCATAATTCTGGAAGAAAAGTCCCCAGAGTTCTTTAAATACCAATAGAAGTACCATTACCATATGCACAAAATCTGTTGAAAAATATGCATAGATACATAAGTTCTGATGTTTTCTTAAAATTGGTCTCACAATATCATAACTGCAAGATTGATGTTTAAATAAAAAAAATACATATATGAGGAACAGATGACAGTAACTGACTTATCTTTGCCTTCCTTTTGTTATAATCCTCCCATAAAACCAACAGTGCTAGAGCACGAAATCTAGGTTATCATATTCCTGCCTCAGGAAAAGGGGTTTCTTGATGGTGAGACATGCTGGGTTGGGGAAGAGACCGGCACAATTTTCCCAAAGCTGGAAGCCTGGCTCTGTGATCAGACCCAGTTCCAAACCCAGCTCTACCACTTCCTTAATGTGTAACTTTAGACAAGCAACCTTCCGAAGCTAAAACTTCCCATCTTAAAAACACAACTGGTAATAAAAACTGCCTCACAGGACTACTTTGAGAATTAAATGACAAGATGCTATACTGTGCTTGCTGGCACATGCTGATTTTCTTAAGGCTGTTTTGCATGCTGGCTATCATTGTGCACGCTAATGGATCTGCTGTGGTCAGGATGCGTCTGAAAAGCCTGAACAGACCCCAAGCTCTGTGCCCCATTCTCCATCCCTTTCCCTCCTGTCATGAAAACTAAAGCCAGCTACAGAGACCTGGAAGAGTCTTCCAAACTTGATTTAGAACCAACTAAGGCCTCCATTCTTCAGCATCATCAGAGTCTCTACTCCTTAGGAGTCACCAAGCGGGCTGCAGGCATCTTCTCCCTTAAGCACCTCTGGCCAGTGTACCCAAGCCATGGCCTCCCTCCCACAGATCTGCTTCATGTACCCTATTTTTCATCTTATACTTTGCCTTCTAATTTGATTTTCTATTACTCCTACTACTCATAATAATACCCATAAATTACCAAGGACGTAAAGCACTATTCTAAACACTTTAAAGGGGCCATCTTATTTCATTTCCACGACAACCCTTTGAAGCTGCAACTACTGTTACCCCAATTTTCAGAAGAGGAGAAACTGAGACACAGAGAGATAAAGTAACTTGCTCAAGGTCGCACAGCCAACACATCATGAAGCCAAGATTCAAACACAAGCCATGTCCTTCAGAGCCCATGCTCTTAACCATGCACCTCCTCATACAAAAGCATGACCAGACTTCAATGACCCCAAGTCACAAGTGTTCTAAAGCTGCCTGACTGCACTCTAGGCAAAAGCTTCCTCAGCAATGACCCCCAACTTCCAGCCTGGGGCATTTACTTCCCAGTATGAAAAAATAGCAGTGCATCTTCTACATTTGTTTTAAGAAAAATTTCTCAACTTACTACTTCTCTTCCTTCTGAAAGGTACAAGTCAGCTGTCCTCTCCAATAGGTACAGCCATGTGCTTGTTTTAGTTCCTCAGTGAGAAGGAAGCTTGTATTCAGTTCATATTTCTCATGTTATTATAACAGAGCAGCAGCCTTGTAAAGCACTAACAAACACAAAATGGAAATCACAGAACAGACAGACAGCATTCCTGGAAACACATTACACTTCTATCAGGGAATCCTTATTACACACTTTACATGGCTGCCATGTTGCCAAAACTCACATTACCCGTTTCAGATAAAGAAAACAACCAAATATGAAGTATCCATCATCCATGGGGAGACCCTGAGTGTTGCAAAGGCTGTGATCTAGTTAGGGTTTGTGGGCATCTGTATTTGCTCTACTCTATGCCTGTCAAGTTACCAAGATACAGTAACTATTTTAAGATTTGTCTTCTCATTTCATTTTTGACAACTTAAAAGAAATCACAATATTCCTTAATGCCTGTTATTAGTTTCCTAGAGCTGCATAACCAAGTACCACAAGCTATGTGGCTTACACAACAGAAACTCACTGTCTCACAGTTCTGGAGCCTAGGAATCCAAGATCAAGGCATTGGCAGACTTAGTTCCTTCTGCAGGATGCGAGAACAACCTGCTCATGCCGCTCTCCTAGTTTCTGGTGGCCTCAGGCCTTCTTTGGCTTGTAGATGGCGATTTCCCCATACCTTCACATTGTCCTACCTCTGTTCATGTCTCCCTGTGTCCAAATCTTCCTCTTTTTATAAGGACCCAGCCATTATATGGGAGTAGGATCCACCCGAATGACCTCATCAATTAACGGTCACATTCACCGGTACTGGAGATTAGGACTTCAGCATCTCTCACAGGGACACAATTCAACCCATTACAGTACCTAACAGGGAAGTCTGTCTTAGATCAGTTCCTTCAGTAAGGAAAAATTTTCTAGTTCTCATGTGAAGATTAAACAGTAATAAAAACATATCCCTGCTCTAAATATAACAAAATTTTTACATGCTGCACAACAGCACGTCAAGGTTTTGTTTTTACATTTTACCTTTACTAGTTCTGACATACCACATGTGCATTTCTGCTAATTTTATTTTGTGATATGAATTTTGTTCACAAATGATCCACTTAAAATGACATATATCTTACTCCTATATCTATTCCCTAAAGATCCAATTTAGACAGCAAGCCCAAAACATTCACTCAGCTTTAATAAAACCTTAAATATTGTTCATAAGTAAGTGTCCATTTACGCATACCTGAGAGACTGCACACCTACTGTTCTCTCGGCAAAGTATATCTCTCTCCTTCAATCAGCCAGATGGTTTACTCTGCCTTTCATTCAGGTTTCCACTCAAATGTTATAGCATCTGAAAGGCCATCCCCAACCACTGCTCAAACAAAGCAATCCTCCCCACACCGCATCACTCATACCCCCTTCACCTGACTTTTTCTTAACATTTATTATATATTTTTTCATTTTGTAATTGGTCTCCCACCAGAATGTAAGCTTCATGGGAACACAGACATTGTTTTAGTTCATCGCTCTGTCCCCTAAGCCTCGCACAAAGGGCACACAAATTTTAATTCAATTTGTTGAATGAATCTTATCAAATTGCAAAAATTCCACATATATTCTGTTTAATCATAATGCATTAACCCTCCCACCTGAAACTGATGCAAGTTGCATACCCCCTTCACAACCAATTCGTGAAGGAATAAATTTACAAAAACATCATGTGTGTGTGTCTGCGTGTGTACATGAAACTTATTTTAATAGCAGAGATCATCAAACATTCCTTTAAAGTAGATGACTCTTTAGCTCTCAACTGAGATATCTCAGTAGTAGGATTCCCTAATACCTATTTCATAACCTCCCAAATGAACAAGGCAGGCAAACCATTATAAACATCTTTGTTGATGATTCACATCCAACAATTTGAAGGGAAGTTATTTTAAGTGTTAAACACTATACTGTTCATCTTTAACTACACACCTTGAAAAATAGGACATAATAAAGATAGAGCCCTGTATCTAAAAAAAAATTTTTTTTTTTGCAGAGTAATCCAAAATTCTGTATATAACATCTTAGTTTAGGTGAACACAGTATAACAATATTAAGCATACAAAATTTTAAATGGCAAAATTCTTCCAAATACCTATATCTAAAGCCAAATATCAATTTCATCCTGTAGAATAGACCAAAATAATTCATAAATCACTATACAAAACTTCTGTAATTAGAAACTATAAAATTATCAGGGAAATACTTTCTTGGGAGACAGCTAGAAACTGTTAAAAACTTCACTTTTTAAAAAGAGAAGTTAATAAGTAAAGTAACCCTTTTCATTAAAGACCATTTCATTAAAGATACCAGGCAACAAAGAGAAACACTACATATAACGTGCAACAGACAACTATACTTCCTGGACGTGACACGTCCTGTTGCAGCTGACACACTAATTTCCTTCCCTCTTTTTGTTCATTTTCCCTATTCTTTCTCCCACTCCTCTTTCCACTGAATTGTAGACTTATGAAACATATCTTATCACAGGTCTTTCCTGATAACCTTTCCAAAGCATCTGCTGCCATATATGTACAGGAACCGCTGAGCCCAGTGTAGTTGGGTGGGTCTGAGACACCGGCAGTCCTGAGTGGGTGGGCTGGCAGTACACTTATAGAGGTGCAATAGCACCAGGCATGTTTCCAGGCCCTTTTCCCAGCCAGCCCAGTCTCCCCTGTGCTGTGTTAGGTACTAGTCTAATCCAGTACATGAGCTGGAGGTGGCCCCTCTTTCCTGGCATCCTAGGATGCAGCATCAAGCAGTAGGAGCGGCCAGCCCCACGACCACCTGGATGGAAAAGTGAAGACGTCACATCCAAAAGCGTGGTCTTGAGGGGCGAGCAAACCCTATGGGGTTTAGCTTGTAGGCCTCCAGTTATTGAATCAGCATACAAAGTAGGAAAATTCCAGAGCACGCAGACTCTCAGGTTCTGTAGGAACTCGCTACACAGCAGATGTAGTCACTCCCAAGAGCGCATTTCAGCAGCTCATCTTGTCAGCATAAACAAATTTCTCCTAACCTGTAAGAGAAAAATAATCTAGCAGCTTTGCAAGGCATTTTGGACAGAATATTTTCTGAAGAGGTTTATTAGAGGATTTCTATAATGTTTGAGTGACAGTAAATAAAAATGCCATATTCAGAATGTGGCCTGTAGGAATAGATCCCATTTTAAAGCAGCTGACATACAAAGCACAAATAAGAATCTGGGAACAGGAGGCAGTTGACTCTGCAGACAAGTAAACACTTTCCCCAACGGTCTTTTTTATTAAGAGTTCTCCAGTGCTTTCGAGCACTAATTGATTCTGTTCTGCCAACAGCCCTGGAAAATCATTGAGTAAAATTTAGCTTCATAATTTCAAACACACATAGGTTCCTGAGAGGCAATGAGAATGAATTTTTCATCCCCTGTGTTTAAGAGGAAATACAATGTAGGGACTATGTAGCATAACAGTTAAGAATTCAAACTCTGGACCTCGACTGCTTGAGTTTGAGTCTTAATTCTGATGCTTCCTAGCTGTTTGACACTGAGGAAGTCAATGGACCTGTATAGAAGATAGGAACAAGAACATTACATTGTGAGGATGAAATGAGCTGATCTATGTAAAGTACTGAAGTGCCTAGCAGATGGCAAGTACTCAAGTTTAGCTATGTTAGCAGTGCCATCCGTCACCCAACAGCCATCACCATCATTTTAAAAAGGCTTAAGGGCACCTGTATATAGAATATATATTTTCTATATAAGCTTTGAGTCCAGCTTACATAACTGAACCTTCACCAAATCATCTACAAAATGAGGACACAGTATCTAGAAAGGACAAATAACCCAAAACTTTAACAAATAAATAACAAATCGGAGAAAGAGAACTTAACAGTTTTGACCATACACACCCACCAACTGCAGTATACAGTTCTTATATGCATTCTGATCCAAACCGTTAAGAAACATACAGTTTATCACACTTACAAAAGAACTGGAAATGTCAATATTGACTAGCTATTTGCTAATATTAAGGAGTTACTATTGAACTTTTGGCAAGATAATAGGATCATGATTATGTTTTATAAAAAGAGCTCTAATCCTCCTCAGCCATGCTCTCTAACACCACAGCCACTAGCCACATGTGGCTATTCAACTTGAAATTAAGTAAAATTAAGTAAAAGTAAAATTTTAGTTCCTTAGCTTCACTAGCCACATTCCAAGTACGCAATAGCTAATGTAGCTAGTGGCTACAAATACGGAATATTTCTATCATCACAGAAAATTCTGTTGGTCAGCACTGGGCATACCTACTGAAACATTTGTGGATGAAATGATACGATAATTAGAATTTGTTTCAAAATAAAATAGGAAGTGGAGAAGTGAATGAAGGTGTGGGTGGGGTAAACCTGGATTATGGTTGTTGCAGGGGGAATAGGTACATGGGGAGAGTTCCTTTGAGTATTCTGTCTGATGGTCACCTTCATGAATCATGGCTAGGCTCCAGTCCCCAGTTATTCAAACACTAATCTACGTGTTGCTGAGAAGATATTTTGTAAGCATGATTGAAGCCTGTCATTACTTAATTTTAAGAAAGGTTATCCTACATAATTTAGGTGGGTCTGATTCAAACAGTTGCAAGACTTTAAAAACTGAGGATTCCTGAAAGAAGAAATTCTGCCTGTGGACAGCAGCTTAGCTCATGTTCAAGAGAGCCAGCCGGCCCTTCTTGACAGCCCACCTTGCACATTTCAGACTTGCCTAGCCAGCCCCCACAATCCCATGAGTTAATTCCTTGCAATAAGTTTATATTCTATATATACTCTACATCCTGGTTCCATTTCTATGGGGAACCTTAACTTATACATTTTTAAAAAAGCTACACAGTAGTACCTACCTCACAGAATTATTGTTAAATAACAATTGTACAGTTGACCCTTGAACAACACAGGTTTGAACCACATAGCTCCACTTATATGTGGGATTTCTTTTCAATAAATATATTGGAAAACTTTTTGGAGGTCTATGACAATTTGATGAAACATTCTTTTCTCTAACTTAGTTTTTTTGTGAGAATACAGTATATAATACCTACACAAAATATGTGTCAATCAAGTGTTTGCTGTCAGAAAGGCTTCCAGTTCAACAGTAGGATTTAATAGCGTGTTTTTGGAGAGTCAAAAGTTATATGTGGATTTTTGACTGCTCAGGGGTTCAGCATCCTTAATCCCCATGTTGTTCAATGGCCAACTGTAAATATGTTAACACAGCACCTGCCATGTAAAAAGTCTCAATAAGTGGCAACTACTATAATATTATTTCTTCATTCATACCAGCATACTAGAATACTCACACACTATAATGACTGTATTACTGTTTTCATTTCAATCTCGCTTTATCTGGCCAACATGACAAGAGGCTCCTCTAAGGGCATGGCTACAATGGCTCATAGCTCTGTAAGTCCAGAGTGGCCCTCAAGGTCCTTCAATTAAACAGAATCAAACCCGGTTAGAGTAAACTGACACATACCCAAAATATCCAGAACTGAGGAAAACAGCCTTGTGCAATTAAGTTTGTAAGTTTTATTTACAAAAGTAAAGAACTGTAACAACCTAAATACTCAATCATAGGGAACTGATTTTATATAAAACTGGATACATTTGGATAATGGATATAATGTAGCTAATATTATATTTAGAGCATATTTAATGACATTTGAAGTGCTCAAGACACAATGTTAGTTTTTAAAAAGTAGGCTGTACTCTATATACAGCAAGATCTCAATTTTAAAAAATACTAAAGGGAAATATACAAAATGTTAGCAACAGTTTTCCCTGGGTACTGAGACTGGATGATTTTCATTTTTGGGGGAGGGATTGCAGTCATTTATATACAGATCTTAAGAATGAAATTTGATGAGTTTTGACAAATATATGTGCATGATCCACAGCCCAATAAAAAGTAGAGAACATCTCCGTCACCCCAGAAAGGTCCCTAGCGCCTCTTTGAAGTCAATATGTTCTCACAAATCCCAGGCAACCTAGGCTGAGTTTTATCTTCTTGTTATACCCTTCTGTGTTTTCTGAATTTCCAGTATAAATATGCATCTATATTAAGAAGTTTTGATGTTCTGTTTTTTGAAGAGTTGAGACAGTATATAGTTCTCTGAGTTCACTGATAAGGACAAGGGAGATCAATTCATTTGCCCAAAAATATTAGGTTACTAGAAATATTAGGAACATGACTGCTACCCACAACACTCCACAATTATTTTTGCTTTTTCTTTCCAAGATTTCCAATGTTTTTGGATACCACAACACTTAGTTATACAGATATAACTATGTGTGGTATTTTCATCAAATATCTGATAGCAAATACACTTTAAAGTTAGATAAATTGTATACTTTCACCTAACAAAAGAAATCAAAAGAAAGAATTTATAGGATGCCTAAAAGATTAATGAATAGAAACTGAAAAAAAGTTAAATTGTGAGAGTAGATACTTCCTCCTGGTTCTCATGAAAAATGCTAGCCCCAAAGTTTTGTAAACAGAAATATGGCAGCAGTATACCATACTGCAGAAATATACAAGACTATTAACAGTCCATGATATTATGCTATTTTATGTTCATGACCAAAAATAACCAAAATAAATTTTAGTGAAACAAAACTGACAAATCATCATTTCCATTTTCCATCAGTCAACACAGTTTTAGCCACAGGAATCCTCTCAGAGAATTCTCAGGTCACAACTTTGAAAGGAGAGCTACATCTGTATAAGTTCTTAAATCCCCAGGACTCTGTACAGCCTCTTAAACATCACAGAGGAGGATCTGAGGGTGAGTGCCCACTGTTTGGCATTTTGATAGTTACAGTCTGAAATAGCCAGCTGATGTCTGACCCAAACCCCAAGCCAAAGCTTGACACAAAATCAGTAAGCCAACAGTGTCCTGAGCCACAGCATGGATAGAACCACTGAGACCTCCCACACAGCTGTGAGGAAACACTAAGTTTTCTGAAACTTAGTGATTCAGAAACTACAAAGCAACTGAAAGCTACAAGCAGTTCCTATCACAAAAGTGGTCTGAAATAACCAAAAGATGATTAGATATACATACACACACACACATACACACACACACACACACACACACACACACCATTTCAAAGAATGATCCATTAAGGGGTCCACAAGGTCAAAACTGTGTTTGTAATAATACTGAGACATTATTTGCCTATTTCACTGTGTTGATGTTTGCATGAGGGGGAAAAGCAACAATGAGAAAAAGGATGAGGGACATGCAGAAGGATTTGGGTAAATTTTTAAAAACTAAGTACACTAGCACTCCCCAGGAAGTGTGGATAATTCTTATCTTCTTATTAAAATGCAGAATGTAGGGAAGTTCTAACATGTTGATTACAGATTTTTCACTCCCCTGCCAGTTCCATTCCCTACAACCATGGCTCTCCAAGCATCTTGGGGTCTTATATAGGTTCACCTAAGAACAAGTGGATGCTGTGTTCATACCAACCTTGCTTTTGGACCTTTGTGCAACTTTTAATTATTCAGTTTGTAATTAGCCTCTCTTCTTCCTCCCTTTTGCTACCTAACCTTTGGGCATCCATTTAGAATAAAATCAAACAGCTGTGGAATAAGTAGTGCCAGAAAGACTGAACTTGCTGAAACTTAGAGGAAAACAATCAAGCCTAAGAAGCTGAGCAGCCAAAGGCCATGTCCCAGAGTGGGACACAGCCAAAGGGCCACCTCTGCCTCCCACCACCCCAACACTGTGCAGGAAAAGTCCCCATACCAGCACCTCCTTATGCCATCACCCAGCCATGGTGCCCACCTCAAGCCCTCCAGTACATGCAACATACCCTGACTGCCCAAGGCATCTTCCCAGCACCCTTTCTTCACATGTCTTCTCCGACAAAAACCCTGAAAGGTTCCCCCATCTGCACTACTGAGGCTGCCATTTGAGGTCCTCTATTCTGTAGTTCAACTTATCCTTCCACATTTATCTCCCAATATACCCTTACATCAAACTGAAATACTCACATAAGCCAACACACACCACACTTTTTACCACCTTCACTCACATCCCTCCTTCCATATAAAGTGCCTCATGCTCACTCCAGTCTCTGAAATACTCATCCATCCTTCAAGGTCTTTCTCAAGTCCCCTCTTTTATAACGCCTTTTATGAAGTGTCCCACCTGTACCCATTTATCACACTACGCCTGTTTAATTGCTTTAAAAAACCATTTTCAAATATAATCAACAAAAATATGCCCAAATCCTACTTTATGAAAGGCATTTTGTTAGAAAATATGATTTAAAAAGATGGTAATTCTGAATGTTTCCTGGCTGCAGATAAAACCAAAAACATCTGGGAAGCCCCCTGAGTAA
>JAVSCE010002538.1:0-282120 GCA_032199065.1 Smutsia gigantea | reverse complement strand
CAGAACCCAAGAACGGACTAATAGTTACCAAAGGAAAAGGGACTGGGGAAAATGGGTGGGAAGGGAGGGATAAGAGGGAAAAAGGGGCATTACGATTAGCAGATGTAATGTTGGGGGGGCACTGGGAGGGCAGTACAACTCAGAGAAGACAAGTAGTGATTCTATAGCATCTCACTACGCTGATGGACAGTGACTGTAATGGGGTTGGTGGGGGGGACCTGATGAAGGGATAGTTTAATAACCGTAATATTGCACATGTAATTGTAGATTAATGATAATAAAATAAATTATATTTAAAAAAAAGAAAACTTTGGGATAAAGGAAATTTTAGGGATAGGAGTGAAATTTAAAAATCTAATTTCATCTTCAGATGCAGCCTCTTTAGTGGCTGCGTCAGCGGTCCTATTACCTGCTGCTTCATAAGAACTTCTGGTGACCATTCACATGCGTTATAGATATCTCAGCTGGAAGTACAAGATTTTCCAGAACCTCCTTAATTCCCCATGAATTAATTCTTTTTCTTTACTGTTTATGAGACCTCTTTCTGTCAAATTTTTCTAAAGGTATGGACTGCTCCAAAGGCATATTTGGAGTCTGTGTAAATTGTGCCCTCCTTATCTGAAGGTAGTTTTAAGGCCTGATTAAGGGTAAACAACTCACAGGTTTGGGCTGACCAGTTATTGGGTAATCTCCCCTTTTCACAGATGGATAACTGGTCTCCATCAATGATGGCATAGCCATTATGTCGTTTGCCCTCTATCATCCAGGAGAACCCATCTATAAACAGTTTCATACCCCCACCTGGAGGTGTTTCCCTTAGATCAGGCCTGACTTTAGTCTGATACTCTATGAGGTCTGTGCAACTGTGGCTCAATTCTGATTGGCCGTCAGCCTCCCCTGCACACAGGAAGCTGGCCGGACTGAGCAGGCGCCTGTGGTTAAGATCATGTCATCTTTTTCAAGTAAAATTGCTTCATATTTTAAAATTTGACAATCTGTAAGCCTGCGCCCAGCCCACTGGTTAAGTATGGCCCGAACCTGGTGAGGAGTACTGACCAGAGGGTTCCTCCTAAAGTTAGTTTCCTGCTCTCCACCAGTAAGGCCGTGGCTGCAATGGCCTGGACGCTCTCAGGCCATCCTCGAGAGACAGGGGCCAACAGCTCAGACATAAAGGCCACTGGTTGTTTCTCTCCACCCCAGGCTTGGGTCAAAACTCCTACAGTGGAACCTTGTTCAACAGAACAAAGTAGTGAAACGGCTTCTTTAAAGACAGGAGTGCCAGGGCTGGGGTGGTGACAGGATTGCTTTTAATTTCTCTAGAATTTGCAGTTCCCCTGGGGTCCATTGGAGAGCGTCTGGCTCTCCCTCTAACAATTTGAAATACAAGCTTCTAGCCTCTCTTCCAACAAACACTCTGTGAGCTTCTCTCAGTAATTCCTCTATAGGTTTCTCATTCCATCCATCTAACTTCTGTAATTTCTTAGCAATATCTGGCCAACTTTTGGTTACAAATTGACTTTTAAAAGACCCTGTTCTACCTGAGCTTCTGGGTCAAGTCCTGAGTACTTTCTCATCTGGTCCCTGAGGCTCTGTGAAAATGCAGTTGGTGTCTCTTCCTTTTCCTGTTGGACTTCAAACCCCTTAGTAACATTTTGAGACGTTAGGTCCGATTCTCTGATCCCTTTACAATTAGCCCTCGAAGATCCTGCATTTTACTTCTATCCCCTGGATCATCATTATCCCACCCGGGATCTACATTTGGGAACTTTTGCTCCGCTGGCTGGATACGCTGGCCCGGTGGGTGTTCTCGCTCCCAAATGGGCACAGCAGCTCTCCCGATCACCCCCTCTCCTCACTGGGGAACAGGGTGTTCACGATGGACATCAGCTCGGTCCCAGGAATTGATCTAGTTGGCCTGCTAGGCCAAGGGCATCTTCTAGCAATGGTTTCACTTCCTTCTTGAAATTTCTCACCTCAGCACCAGTGAGGGAGCACCAAGAAACCCAACTGCCCCCTGTCCTGGCGGGACCTCTCTGAATGGAAACGTCTCGGGGATTCTGGTGGACTCCCCAGAAGGAAGGGGGAAACTCTCTGAGTCCTTCTTACTTTGTTCTAACTCCTTTCTAAGCTTAGAATAAGGGTTAAGAGGCCTGGTAGGGGCCGAAGGCTCCTGGCTCTCAGATGAATCTGAGTCTCTTACTTGATCTTCCTGGCTTTGCTCCCGAGTCCCAGCCTGAGGATTTTAAGGGGGAGGGAGACAAGAGAGCGGGTCCCAATGTTAGACAGAAAAATCCACTAAAAAGACCCAGAGTTAATTAAAGCTCAAAAAGCCAGGGGCAATTGGGCCTGGAATGTCTGAGTATTCCCCAGATAAAGGAGGGTACCTCAGCATAGCCCATGTCTTTGTTATGTTAATCATACAGACCCAGCTTATTATTATTTTTTATTAACTTTACCTATATGCTGGTTTTTTTTTCTCCCTCCAGCCCCAATCAAGTAGTCTGCAACACAGGTAATCAGTTAAGCATGCGGGCCTATCAGTAAACAACATAGCAAAAGGCAGGAAGGATTCCATCCCAAAGACTGCCTTTTAATAACCAGGAAGTCAAGAAGCAAGACTCTCAACTTACTCATTAGCAAACACAGTAACTCTGCCCACCTTGGAGGGAGGGCAGACAGTCCTGATAGCCCCCAAACCTGGAAGCTGCTCTCCTGGGAGAGGACCAGAGCACTAAATTTCTTGTGTTAAGCTAACTTTGCAGAATTACATAGAGGAGTGATAAGAAACTTAATGTCTCATCAAAGCTACTTGAGACCACCTGACAAGTCTGCACCCCCAGCCCCCGGCCACACTCCTAAAGAATCCTTAAAAAGGGGAACCCCCAATCCTCTCCGAGGCCGCCCGCACCCTCAACCTTTTAACTTCAAACTTTCTCTCTGCAACCTCCCAGGGCGCCCCTCCCTGCCCAGCGGCCTGCACTCTCTCTCTCGCCAAGCAACTCCAAACAAAACTCTCCCTCGGCCCCACCACCGTGTCCCCGCCCCTCAGCTCTCCTGCGGAGGGGACGAGGACCGAGGAAGTCACACGGCGCTCCCCCAACACCAGGCCTTGTCCTGGCACGTCTCCTGTAGTTAGTTCCTCCGCCTCCGCTTTCCCTTCTCCGGTGACGAGGGGCAATACGGGAAGCGCCCTTGGGAACCAGCAGAGGGCGCCGTCCCTTCCCTCAGGTGAGCTGGAGGCTTTATTATTCTCATAACTTGAACCTGGCAAAGCCGGTCTTCATCTGATCCAACTTTAATCCAGACAAAACAGCAAAATTAGATCATCTTCTGTGTGTGTCCTTAACCCTGGCACAGGAGGCGTCCCCCCAGCACCTAACCTTCACCCCAGCAGGCTACCTGGGGAATTTCGGGGGAGCTCATCTGGTTCCCTGTCCCCGGTTCCCCAGGCCTAGAATTTGCATTTCCCATCTTTCAAGAGGTCCCTGCGTCTGAGTCCCCTGTGTATCAGCACCCCGTAACGGAGGTTTCTTGCACACACCCCGAGATCCGCTTCGTCCGTCTCCGGCCGTTTCCCTCGCGGGAGAACGGAACCGCAGATATGGACTCTGCACTCGCTTCGTATCTGGGACACGTCTCAGTCGCACCCACTCGACCTCGGAAGATGCCCAACCACCAAGGCGGTACTTCCAGCCCAGTGTTCCTACCTCGGCTCGTGCACGAGGGTGGCTGGCTGCCGCGGTGCCTGCGTTTTCTCCCCTGCGTCGGTCACGCTGTCTCCTCCCAGCAGTCTCGGGTCTCCCCTAGGCTTCCGTGCGAGGGTGAAACGCCAGACAGAGCGGGCCGCCCAAAGCCGGGCAGGATGCGCCTTCCCGCTCCGCCTGGGCCCCCACCTCGCACAGGCCAGAGGATCCCGGACGAGCCCCCAAATTGTGAGAAACACACTCACTGGTCCAAACCC
The DNA here is from genome assembly GCA_032199065.1 of Smutsia gigantea. Lineage (NCBI taxonomy): Eukaryota > Metazoa > Chordata > Mammalia > Pholidota > Manidae > Smutsia > Smutsia gigantea. The sequence goes on along the minus strand of JAVSCE010002538.1, from coordinate 278,159 downwards.
AGTAAGTGGACACGGAGACAAAGAGAACAGCGGAGCGAGGCTTTAATGACGATCTGGCAGAAACAGGTGTCCGGAGGGCAGGCACGCCTGAAGCCGTTGGCGCACAAGTAATTTATTCCCTAGAATGTGAGTCCCTCCCCTGGTTCCTCATTGGCTTCGACCTACCGGGTTCACATTGCTTCCCGGACATCGCCTAAGCCAGTTATATCCACTTTGGGACTTCTCTTACATTTGTCTTAATTTCATTGGTAGGTTTAAAAAACTCAAGCAGGTATAGCCAGGTCCTTACCAATTCCCCCCCAACACACACCTCGGCTCTCAGCCTGAGCAGCTTCCTGGCATATTTTCCACCACGTGGCCCTTTGTTAATACCTTACTGTTAAAATGTTTAAACCTCCTGGGGGGAATAAATCACATTCAGGTTTTATACTTTTTCTAACACACTACAAACTAGGAATTATATTACTGAAAGACTTAAGAACATAATGGAGAGTATGTGAATAATGCAGATTAATCTTAAAAGTGTATGGTATATGTGGTCATTACATTGTACATAGCACAAAAAAAACTGAGGAACAAAAATTAGCTTTTAATTTGTTAATGAAAGGGAAATAGCCACAATAGGCAAAAGATATTAACAGACATTTTACCAAGGAGATATACAGGTGGCAAACACATGAAAAAAATTCAACATCCTGAATCCTTATGGAAATGCAACTAAAATTACTGATTAAAAGGGTAAATTCGAAAGACTGACGATACCAACTATCAGCGAGAATGCAGAACAACTGGAACTCACACACTCCTGGAGGGTGTGCAAACGCAAACTATTTTAGATCATAGTTCGGCAGTTTCTTAATAAGTTAAACATTTACCTATCCTATGACTCAAGCATTATACTTTGAGTTACTACAAGTGAAATATACATACAACATATAAAGAATTATACACAAATGTAGCAGCTTTATTTGCAATAGCTGAAACTGGAAGTAATACAAATGGACATAACAGATGAATGTATAAACAAATGGTACATTCATAAAAGATACTATTCATCAATAAAAAGAATGTTATTTATCTAATCATCATTGAAGAATGTTATTATGAACTATGAATGAAACCAGAAAAACACATTTCATGAATAAAGTCATACAAAATTCTAGAAAATACAAACTATTACATAAATGAAGGTAAAGGAATGGTTGCTGGAGAGGGAAAGGCATCATTAAATGACATGAGGCAGATTAGGGGTGCTGGACATGTTCCTTATCATTATTATGAGGTTTTGTGGGTTTATATGTATGTCAAAACAAATTGTACATTTCAAACAGGTCATTATCAACTACACCTGAATAAAGTTTTACAAAATAGTTAAAAGAAAAAAAATCTAGATTTCCCACTCTCTCCAGAAAATCAGGTTTGGCAACCTTATATTGACTCTTTCTCTTTCCTCATGACCTTGGAAGAGCAAGCAGCCTTTCCTAAGTGATAGAAAATGTTGATAGCAATGGAGTCTGTTCTACCTGAGCTACAGGAATGCTGGCTGGGTCACAGAGACACAATGCTGGACTAAGGGATCTACTTTCTATGCTTGCTTTCTGTGCAGAAAGTCTTTAGGTGACATACCAGAAAGGTTATGGGAAGCTTATTTTCTTTGGCAATGACCTTTCTTTGACAATGACCTCAGTTACAAAAGATACACCTGCCTGGAGTTACTGAGAGTATCTGTGTACACTGACAAACCACTCACTGGAGCATTTTTTAATGTAATTTTAGAAGGGAAACATTCCAACTACTTTGCTGCAGTCTCCCCCGTTCCAGTGTTACTGTACCAATTTTGGTTCTGCCAGGGCCCTTTTTACAGTGACACCAGTCTAATGAATTCTGGCTATCAGTGCATATGACCCCTTTGCCAGACCTGGAGCAGAGATTCCCCTTAACATAGCTGAACATTATATGATACCCACTGTAAACAAGAAAAATATTCATGTTGTTCCTAAAAGCACTGGAGGTTGTCAAAGCTTCCTTACTCCTCAGGGTGCCGAGTCCACCAAAAAGTCCTGGCACTGAGTCCACAAATTATGACAAGACCCTGTATGCTTTCCTAGGAGACCTTGGGCAACAATGTAAAGTAGGCCAAAACTGGAAAGGGTTACATTAGTCCATCGTACTGTTGTCTCTGAGGCACACAAAACAGAGGGACCTCCATGAAAGCTGTTCACTCCTTAATGCCTGCCAAGAGACCCCACTTGTTTTCAAATCACCTCACATAGTGAAGAGAACCTGAAGATCAAAGGTGACTTAAACAATAATGCCTTTATTACTGCAAAATCCAAAGCAATATGAGGCAGGAAGTTCTCAGGTTGACCTGGAGGCTGCAAAAATCTAAGTGTTACATGAAATAAACACATCTTTGTGAATGCAGTTCTTGGCAAATCACCAGAACTCAGGCTAGGTCCACTGGGTCAGATTCATACCCTAACTTACAGAGAAGGGAATGAGGACCTTATAAGGCCTAAGATCAGTAACAATTACCTCCAGCAAATGGGGAGGGGAAAGAGGTCAGTATCCCTGAGAATGTTGGCATGGTAGCTGATGTACACTGTGTAGCAGAGATGCAGTAAACTCAGCCAGAGAAACTGGCAGTGATTTAAATCTGGCAAGGGCCCTGGGCAGGTTAGAAAGTGTAACACAGCTCCTTAATGATTCCCACATACCTGGAATTTCTCCCCACTGTGGATTTTCAGATGTATGGGCTTACATTCAGGTAGATGGCTCCCTCACAAATTCTATCCTTCAGTGTCATTATATTAAAAGAAAACCACATATCCCCTGTACATCTAAGGCCTTTCACTAGTGTGAAGTCTCTGGTGTTGAATAAGGTCAGATTTGCAGCTAAGAGACTTCCCACATTCACTACACTCATGAGGCCTTTTTCCAGTGTGAACTCTCCGGTGTTGAATGAGGCTGGAGCTTTGGCTAAAGGACTTCCCACATTCCCCACACTCATAAGGCCTTTCTCCAGTGTGAACTCTCAGGTGTTCAACAAGGTTAGATTTGCAGCTAAAGGATTTTCCACATTCACTGCATTCAATAGGCCTTTCTCCAGTGTGAACTCTCCAGTGGTTCTTGAGGTTGGAACTATGGCTAAAGGATTTTCCACATTCCCCACACTCATAAGGCCTTTCTCTTGTGTGAACTTTCCGATGTGAGCTGAAGCTGGAGCTTTGCTTAAAGGATTTTCCACACTTACTGCACTCATAAGGCCTTTCTCCAGTGTGAAGTCTCTTGTGGTGAATGAGGCTGGAGCTCCGGCTGAAGGATTTCCCACATTCACTGCACTGATGAGGCCTTTCTCCAGTGTGAACTCTCTGATGTTGGATGAGGTTGGACCTTTGGCTAAAAGATTTCCCACATTCCCTGCACTCATAAGGCTTTTCTCCAGTGTGAACTCGCCAGTGGTAAATGAGGCTAAAGTTTTGGCTAAAGGATTTCCCACATTCACTGCACTCATAAGGCCTTTCTCCAGTGTGAATTCTCTGATGTTGGAAGAGGTTGGACCTTTGGCTAAAAGATTTCCCACATTCCCTGCACTCATAAGGCTTTTCTCCAGTGTGAACTTTCCTGTGGCTATTGAGGCTATAGATTTGGCTGAAGGATTTTCCACATTCAATGCACTCATATGGCCTTTCTTCAGTGTGAACTCTCTGATGTGTAATGAAACTGGAGTAATAGGTAAAGAATTTTCCACATTCACTGCATTTGTAAGGTCTTTCTCCAGTGTGGACTTTCTGGTGCTGAATGAGGTTACATCTTCAGGTGCAGGCTTTTCCACATTTGCCACACTCATAAAGTCGTTCTCTAGGAAGGACTCGCTGGTCCTGAACAAATGTGTCTGTGCAGCTGAAGGCTGTCTTGCATTCTCTCCAGTTGTGATGATCTTTTCCACTGTGAAAGAGAGCTTCATACTCATTACCACTGTTTGGCTTTTCCCTGATGTGAGTGACATGTTGATGGAGAAATCCCATGCTGGATAAGAAGTCCTTCCTTATTGCCTCACAGGTAAAGGGCTTCCCTGACACATGGACTGTGCAGCTCTTTATAAATGAGGCTCTGTTCACATAACCTCGGAAGGGTCTGTCTCCAACGTGCTGCCCCTGGTACTGTTGAAGATGGGCAGTGAAATAGAATTGTTTCCCACATGTATATGCTTTCTGCCTAAGGTGGGTTCCACAGTGTTCAGCCATGTGCAAAATATTTCTCAAGATTGGGCCACATGTCTCAGAGGGCTGGGCCCTCTGGGGAGATGAACCTGTCTTAAGAATCCTGATCTGTGGCCCTCCTTCTACAGAAATGTTGTCCTCAGAAGGTGCATCCCCATCTTCCACTCCATGCTGACAACCTGAAAGCAACAGTGAAGTACATGTTGACTGTACTGGGAGGGGGTAAAAACCATAACAAATGTACATCTGACACCTGAAAGTACCAGCCTATGAGGCTGTTTTGAGGAAAAAGAAGTTGGGGTCAGACTGAGGAAACAGCTGTTGTGTACTCCTGAGTTCAAAAGGTTACATAATTGGGAAGGTCTCACCAGGCACAGGACACAAGCATGTGGCCCAGAGAGAAAAGCATGTTCTACAATTCATTCTTCTGTCAATGGCTTTTAGCACAATTATATCTGTTGGTGACATGTGATGCTGTGCAGAAGTCTCTGTCCAGGCCCAGGAAAATCTGACTGGAACAAAGTGACTGTTTTTTAAAGGTTATTAAAAGATATGCACACACTTTAGGATACAACAATGCTGGAAATCATTGTATAGAGGACAGTGTGAGGACCGAGAGAAGCAGTTCAGGGAGGTGGAGACTAGCTCTGGGCTAGAGTCGGGAAAAAAAAAAAGACAAGTCAGCAAAGTGTCAAGGATTGAAAAGGGAAGGTAGAAGTGAAGTGTGGCCACAGGCAACGGCACCAAAATTCTTAAACAAAAAGTCAAATAGGATAGGTTCCTGGTATGACTTGAATAAAGCCCTGACATCATGCTCTCCCCAGCTACTATTCACCTGGGGCACACTCTGAGCCCATCTTATTTAGACTAGAATCATGTCCATCCTGTGAAGCACAAAGGACTCTTCCCCTAGCCCCACTGAACAACTGCATGGGACCTGGATGATCTAAATTTCAAGGGAAAGACAGGACAGATCAGTGGGCAAATACCAGAACAACTCAACACACAACAGATCACAGGAAAGATATTTAAATTATACAAAAAGTACCTCCAGGCACAGCTAGAGGGAAGATAGCATAGTAAGCACCAGGAATCTGTCTCTTAACCTAGACAACAACTAAACTGGCAAAATCGATGTAACTATTTTACACCTCTACTATCTACTGAAGGTTTCCAACATGCTAAACTATTTAATTTTGACCAATTTCAGCTCTTAGCAGGGTATGGATTGTCTGTCTCCCAACTTCAATTGAATCCCAGAGCAGGCAGCCATGCATAGTTCCTGGAGCAGCTTGCTGACACCAGGGTGGACGATAAGGATCCTATCCTCCAAATATCAGGGATCTGCGCTCTGATCGCTGTTTCCAGTGGTGGAGGGATGACACAGGGATGGGTAGTCATTGTTGCAAAGCTCTACCCCAGTGGCTAAAGTGATTTCAGAGAGGATTTAAAGGGCAGGTTCTATTCCTTTCACCTCTTCTCTTCATATTTCTCCTATTTCCCTTTTGGGAGGCAGAAATCTATGGACCAGCACACTGATAATCAATCACATATTTCGGGTAATTTAGAAAGTTATGCATGCCCAGGGAAAGATGCAGGCTCAGGAAAAGCCTGAGAAGACCTTATGTTTACACCTCAGACTGATATCTGGTACAGAGACACCCTACAACCATTTATTATATAACAAATAACAAACAAAACCCACCAGCAAACCCTGGTGAGGTAGAAGTAGCTTTCTTGAGTTACTGCATTGTAAGACACAATATCTAGTTTTCCACAAATAAAAATGACAGGAAATACAAAGCAACAGGAAACTATGGCCCATTCTAAGGAAAAAAAGCAAATCAAGAGAAACTGTCCTTGAGAAAGACCAGTTTACTTATTAAACAAAGACTTTAAAACAAATGTCTAAAAGATGCTCAAGAGTCCAAAGAAAATGTGGATAAAGTCAAGAAAACATTGCATAAGCAAAACAGACATATCAATAAAAAGATAAGATATGGAGAATCAAAAAGAAAATTGGAGCTTAGAAGTATAATTAAATGAAAGAACCAGTAGAGAGATTAAAAAACAGATTTGAGCAGGCAGAAGAAATAATCAGTGAACTTAAAGATACCGAATGTGAGGAACAGAAAGGAAAAACACTGAAAAGTAAGCAGGACCTGAGGATCTTTGGGATATGATGAAGGAGACCAATGTGCATTATGTATCAGTCCACAAGAAGAGAGAATAAAAGGGTAGAGAGCTTACTTGAAGAAAGAAATGCCCCCGAACTCCCCAAAATTTGATTAATGATATGAAAACTAACATCTACGAAGCTCAGCAAACTCCAAGCAGGACAGACTCGGAGATGCACACTGTGGCCCATTATGATCAGAGTTAAAGGCCAAGGCGGAGAGAGAATCTTGAAAGCAGCAAGACAGAAGCAACTCACGACATACAAGGATCTCCAATAAGATTATCAGCAGATTTCTCACTCCAAGGAGACCAGAAGACAGCCAGTTGCTACATTCAAAATCTTGAAGGAAGAAAACCCTGTAAACTAAGAATTCTATAACAAACAAAACTACCCTTCAAAAAAGACAGAAAAATTATGACACTGCATGTAAGTAAGAGCTGAGGGAGTTTTTTACTACTAGATACGTGAACAGTACATCTAGTATTACCTGCAAGAAATGGTAAAGGGGGCCCTTGAGCTTGAAATGAAAGGACACTAGATAGTAACTTGAAGTAACTTTGTAACGTATTATGAAAGATCTTTGATAAAGTTAAATACAAAGACAATTATAAAAGCTAGTTTTATTGTAACTTGAGTTTATAACTCTACTTTTTGTTTTCTACATTAACATATTAATGTATAATTAATAATTATTGGTCTTTTTGGACACAACAAACATATAAAGATGTACTTGTGTGACACCAATAGCTGAAAAGGGTGGAGGGTACACAGCTGTATAGGAGTTTTAAAAAAATATGTATTACTGAAACAAAGCCAACATAAATTTAAATTGCATGATATAATTTTACCATGTTAAAGGTAACCTTCTGGTAACTACAAAACAAAAAAAAGAGCTCCAGAAAGTACACAAAGGAAACAAAAAAGGAATTATAACATTCCACTACAAAAAAAAAATCAACTGAACACAAAAGACAGTAATGTAGGAAATGAGGGACAAAAAAGCTGTAAAGCATATAGAAAACAAATAGCAAATTACATAAGTCCGCCCTCATCAGTAAGTACTCGAAATGTAAATATATTAAGCTTTCCAAGCAAAAGATAAAATTGGCAGAATGGATAAAAGAACATGATCCAACTAACTATATGCTGTCTACAAGACACTTACTTTGGACCCAAAGACAAGTTGAAAGCTTGGAAAAACATACTCCATGTAAATAGTAACCCGAAGAGAGCAGGGGTGGATACACTAACACAGACAAGAGAGACGTTAGTTACAAAAGGTTACAAGAGATAAAGAAGGATATTATATATTAATAAAAGTTTCAATACCCAAGATGATTACAATTAAACATTTAATCATATGAAACAGATCAAAATATATGAAACATATGAAACAAAAATTCACAAAACTGAAGAAAGAAACAGTTCTACAACAGTAGTTGGAGATATCAATAATCAAGTCCCATTAATAGAATAAACATGTACAAGTAAGGAAATGGAGGAAATGTTACTGAACAACACAGTAAACCAACTAGACTTAGCAAACATATACAGAATACCCAACAAGAGAATATACATTCTTCTCAAGTGCACATGGGGCATTTTCCAGGATAAAGTATATGGTAGGCCACAAGTTAAACCCCATTAAATTTAAAAAGATAGAAATCATATAAAGTACCTTTCAATCACAACAATATGAAGTTAGAAATCAAAACTAAAGGAAAATTGGAAAATCCACAAATCCATGGAAATTAAGCAACACATGTTTAAACCAATGGGTCAAAAGAAGAATCACAGGGGAAATTAGAAAATACTTAAGAGACAAATGAAAATGAAAATATGATATTCCAAAAATTATGTGAAACATCAAAAGAAGGATTACAAGGGAAATTTATAGCTATAACACATACACTAAAAAGGAAAAAAATCTCAAATCAATAGCTTAACTCCACAAATTAAGTTCAAAAAAGACAAAATAAACCTAAAGCTAGCAAAAAAGAAAGAAAGAAATAATAAAGATTAGAGGCAAGATAAATAAAAAAGAGAAAAGAAAAATCAACAAAACCAAACCATGGTTCTTTGAAAGGCTATCAAAATTGACAAACCTTTACCTAGATTGCCATCCCCCAACCCCAGCCAAAAAAAGAAAGCTCAAAATACTAAAATGTGTGAATGTGGGGACATTACCTACCAATGCCACAGAAATAAAAAAGATTGTAAGAGAGTACTAGTAAGGAACTTGAATCACTAATTAAAAACCTCCTGACAAAGAAAAGCCTTGGACTGAATGGCTTTACCTGTGGATCCTATGAACCACTTAATGAAGAACTAACACTTACCTTTTTCAAACTCTTGCAAAAAAAATTGAACAGATAATACTTCTAAACTCATTCTGGGAGGCTAACATTGCCCTGATATCAAAAACAGACAGACACTATGAGAAAAGGAGACTACAGATCAATATAATTATGATTATTGATAACACAAATCATCAACAAAATACTAGCAAACTGAATTTAGCAACATATTAAGAGGATTCCACACCATGACTGCCTGGGATTTCTAGAATCCAAGGATGGTTCAACATAGAAAAATTGATCAATGTAATACATCACATTTATGGAAGGAAAAAAATTGTATGATCATCTAAGCTGATGCACAAAAAGCATTTGATAAAATTTAACACCTTTTCACGATGAAAGTACTCACAAACTAGGAATAGAAGTAAACTACCTTAACATAATAAAAGATTAAAAGCCCATATGGCTAATATAATATTCATGGTGAAAGACTGAAAGCTTTCCTCCAAGATCAGGAACAGGAAAAGGATGCCAGCTTTCACCACTACTATTCAGCATAGTATGGAAGTTAGAGTAATTAGGTAAGAAAAGTGAAAGGCATCCAAAAGGTAAAGGAAGAAGTAGAATTCTGTTTGCTCATGTGTGGAGGGCCAGATGTGATGTCACCCTGAAAGTGTCATCACTAGATCCAGGCACCAGGGAGTGAGATCAAGGGAAACAGAAGTGACTACACCAGACATGAGGTCACTGGATATGAGATAAGTCTGGAAGTGACGTCACCATTAGATTGTATATAAGTGGTGCTCAGAAAATAAACTGCATCATTTGCCTGCCATCCTGATCCCAGCTTTGGTTTCCATGTCTTTTTTGTATCTGTCTCTGTTTTTTTCTGGGCTCCTCATCCACTCCACTCAGGTTCAGCTGGTTTGTGGAGCTGGTTTCTGCACTTATGAACACATTATACATAGAAAAATCCTAAAGATTCCACCAAAAAACATCTCATATGAAATCCTTAGAATAAGTGAATTCAGCAAAGTAACAGGATACAAAAAGAGCACAAAAAAATTCAGTTGTATTTCTATATACCAATAATGAACAATCTAAAAAGGTAACTAAGAAAACAGTTCCACTTAAATAGTATCAAAAGAATAAAATACTTAGAGATTAACCAAGGAAGTAAAACACTTTTACACCAAAAACTACTATACACTGCTGAAAGGAATTAAAGAAGACAATAAATGGAAAGACATCTCTGTTCATGGATCGGAAGACTTAATATTGTTTACATGTCAATACTACCCAAAGCCATCCACAGATTCAACCCAATCCCTATCAAAACCCTGTTTTTTGCAGTAATAGAAAAATTCATCATAAAATTCATATGGAATTTCAAAGAACACCAAATGGCCAAACCACTCTTGAAAAAGAAAAAAGAAGAGTCACACTTCTTAATTTCAAATTTTACTGCAAAGCTACAGTAATCAAAACCGTGTGATACTGGCGTAAAGACACATATAGACCAAAGAAATAGAATAAAGAGCTCAGAAATAAACTCTTGCATATATGGTCAAATGATTTTCCACAAGAAGGCCAAGATCATCAATGGGGAAAGGACATACTTTTAGACACATCACGCTCGGAAAACTGGACATCCACATACAAAAAAGTGAAGTTGACCTCTAACCCAACACCATATATAAAAATTAACTAAAAATGGATCAAAGACCTAAACTTAATAGCTACAACTATAACATTCTTAAAAGAAAACATAGAGGGAAAGCCTCATGACATTGTATTTGGCAATGAGTCCTTGGAAATTACATCAAAAGTGCAAGCAACAAAAGAGGAACTGGACTTCTTCAAAATGAACACCTTTCAGATATCAAAGGACACTATGAATACAGTAAAAAGGCAACCCATAGAAGGGAGAAATATTTGAAAATCACATTATCTGATTAGGGATTAATATCCAGAATACACAGAGAACTCTAAACTCAACAAAAAAATAATTTGATTCAAAAATTGGCAAAAGGCTTGAATACACATTTTTCCAAAAAAGATATACAAATGGCCAATAAGCATATGAAAAAATGTTCAACACCACTAATTTTGACAGAAATGAAAATCAGAACCACAAAGAGATACGACTTACTCCCACTAGGATGGCTATTATCAGAAAAGAAGAAACAAGTGTTGTCAAGGATAGGAGAACCTGGAACCTTCATGTACTGCTTGTAGGGAGATAAAATGGCAAAGCTGCTATGGAAAACAGTGTGGTGATTCCTCAAAAAATTAGAAACAGAATTATCATATTATTTAGCAATTCCAGTCTGGGTATATACTCAAAAGAATTGAACCAGGAGCACTAAAAGATATTTGTACACCATGTTTAAGCAGCATTACTCACAAGAGCCAACTCAAGTGTCCTGATGGACAAATGGATAAACAAAATGTGGTCCATACATACAAAAGAATATTATTCAGTCTTAAAAAGGAAGGAAATTCTGATATATGCTAAAACACAGAGGAAACTTTAAGATATTATACTATACTATGCTAAGAGATTATGAAATAAGGCAGACACAAAAAGACAACTGCTGTATGATTCTACTCATACGCGATGCTTAGAGTAGTCAAATTCATAGATACAGAAAGCAGAATAGTCATCACCAGTGGATGGGGGAGTTGTGATTTAACAGGTACAGAGTTTCAGTTTGCAAGATGAAACAATTCTGTGGATATATGATTGATGGCTGCACAATAATAAGAATGTACGAAGTGCCTCCTGTAAAAGGTAAAACTTTTGTTGTGTATATTTTATCGCAATAAAAAATAAAAGTAAAAAGAATCTTGGAGGAGGAACTTACAAGAACAGTTTGTAGTAGTACGGGTATGTAAGTGACTGCAGTTCTGGCACGGTCAGGCACAGATCAAATTCAGGTAAGGAAGGGAGCCATAGCGTGCCATGCATCAAGGTGGCCACCGGTGAGGGAGAGGGCAAGACAGGTGGGGTCCATGTAGACTGATCTGAAGACTACTGATCCCAAACCCTTCCCTGTGAGGCTTTGCAGCAGCAGGTATTGGGGTAACAAAGGAAGACAAGAGGTTACAGGCCAGTCCTAGTAACCACGGTACCTATACAAGGAACTGGGGAAGGAAGCAGTACTCATGGTTCAGAGGTGAAACACAGCTGCCCGTAGGGAAAAAAGAAAGGCAGAACCTCAACTAGGGCACATGGATGGGTTTGAGGGCCTTACCCAGTGAGGATGTAAGTGCAAAGTTCTCCAGCATCACGTCATGGTACAGGCGTCTCTGAGCCTCATCAAGGAGCTCCCATTCCTCCTGGGAGAAGTACAGGGCCACGTCCTCAAAGGTCATACTGCCCTGTCAGGATAGAGCCAGCTGAAACCATGAATGGACTTAAGCCCAAAGACCTACAGCCCACCCTCCTCCCATGATTCCCACATCAGAGTAGACACCAGACGCTGTCTGCTCTCTCCTCAGATCCCTATTAATCATTGTGTTCACTGTTTTCTACTCTGCAACCAGATGGAGCCTGTTAAGACCTGTAAAAGATCCTAAGACCTCCTCCTCTGACCCAGACCACTCATTGCTTCCACAATAGATGCCTAATTTCACAGGCAGTCATTCCAAACCTAACGTATGTACCACCACCACCCCTCAACCCGTTTGTTCTTACCAGAAATAAAGCAGACCTGCAATTACTGAACCAGCTTGGCCTCACCTCCAAGCAGTTCCACATACTGGTACCTGTTTTGTGATAAGCTTTCACATCTCTTTCCACTGATGGCCTGATGTGGGAACCCCTCTATATAACCTCTAGTGTAGACTCAGGACCCTGTGTTAAGATTCTCCAGGGTCCCCAAACCTAAGCGCAGGGAGAATGGCAGGCGAAGAGTCTCATTACACCACAACTCTGGAGACAACGGGGGTTGGGACCACTGAGGGACTGGGCAACCTCCCCTTACCTGTGTGGGCTGCAAAAACACTTGTGCAGCCATGGAAACCTGTGGGAAGAGACCGGTCTTAGAGGGATGTGCCTGTGGCGGTTTTCCAGGGACCCAGGCTTTCCCTGTGCCCCTGAGGAGCACCAGAGCCAGGGCAGCCCAGGCGGACTGTCTATCCCTGTGGCTCCTTCACCGGCTGCACGTTCTTAGTAACGGATTCAATCTCCCCACGCCTCAATGTCCTCATCACCCCCTACAGCCTGTTCTTCTATTCAACAGACTTTGGGGAATTTTTCAAACCCCAGCTCGGATCGTCTCTCTTTTTCTCAAAATTCTCCATGGTTCCCAGGGCTCTTAAGTAGGAAGGGCCATTACAGGTGCGACTCGTACAGACTTTGTTCCCCGCAGAAGCAAGACTGGCCCGCAGGTTCCCGCAATGCTCCCGGGCGGCCGCACCTCCGGCCTCCGCGCGCCTGTAACCGTCCCCAGGCGCCGTCACCCCGGCGCTCAGACACGGGCCCCGCCCACGAGCGCCTCTCCTTCGGGACCCGGGGTCTGGGCGGCGGGCCGGGAGCAGGGCCCCGCACTCGGGGCCCGAGGGTGGGTGGGTGAGGGCGGGAGGCCCGGGGACGGGCAGGTACCTGAGCCGGGCCCCTCGGGGCGGCCGCTGACATCGGAGTCTCCGGGCGGAGTGGAGCGGCAACAGCAGGGCGACCGCGGCGGGCGCGGGCACCTAAGTCTCCAGGCCTCGCAGGAGGCGGTGTCCCCGACCCTAGAGTCACCCCTGTGTATGAGGGGTCCAAGCCTCCTCCAGCGCCTTCTGTCAGTCGCCTAGCGAACCGAAGCTTCAGACCCACCGAAAGACCGGGGAACCGCTAAAATGACCGCCCCGAAAACGCCGAAGTCCGGCCTCAATGAGCTTCGTTATCACGGATATAACCCTGTCTGGATTTTCATTAGACCATTGCCGCTGCCACTCAACGCATGGATTTCTGGGAAATGTAGTCCACGGTCGCCGAGGCTTCGAAAGAGGGCGCCAGAAGCTGGAATCTCCCCGAGAAAGTGTCTTCACCACCTCTAGGCCGCTGGGGAATGACCTCACTATGCTTGTAGAGTGGGGCAGGGTTTAGCTGCTGATTAAAGGGGCGGCAGGCCAATTTCTGGGGGAGTCTTCAGGGCACTTAAAGAGTCTTCAATGCCACTGATCACCGACGTGATCGTTATTTAAGCATTATTTCAGAATCCACTGAATCAACTTTAGTGGACTTCCACTGGTAGCTGGACACGAATAAACATTATCTTATTGCACTTCAAATGCATGCAGCCTGGATTTCAATAGGTTTTTGTGTTTCAATAGGTTTGATGCGGGACTGAAACAGAGACCACGGGGCCATGATGGAGAAAATAGAGGGAGAGTATTGGGCAGCTCTGGAGCAGATGGACACGGCGGGGTCTTTTGGGCCTCTGGTCCCAACAGAAAAACGTCTCTCCTTCCTGTTAGTCAGGGATTGTGCCCCACTCAGTAAGAAACACTGTCTTATCCATAAAACATAAAATTGTTTTAGCTACAAAATATAAAACTGTTTTATACTTGCAAATTCTCTTCCCTAATGTACATTTAAAGTTTTTAATGTATAAGATATCAAGGTAATGATTGTTTATTAGGGAGTACTACTCTATGTACATTTATAAAAGTAAAAAGTCTGGTTAGTCTACCTCCCGGAGAAAAGCAATGTTTGCATCATGTTATCTTCTTAGGATACTGTCTACACATGAATGCATCCCTCTGTGTGTGCCTGTGAGTTCATATACAAGTTTTTTGTTTATTAAAAAGGAAGTCATACTTTTCATATAGATCTGTATTTTACTTTACTCTTAAAAAGATTTATTTACCATTAAGAATTCCAGATTCTACAGGACACTGTACCTGAAAATCACCTAATTAAAAAAATTTTTTTTTGATATAAATTAAAAATTGGTTCAACTGCAGAAATGAGAAGGCTTATAGCTGTTGAACAAGATTAGGAAAATAATTTTTTTCTGGTGCAGAGATTAAAGAGCAGAGAGATACGGGCATCACGGCTGATGAGTACAAAGGGGCTGAAGGCTGGGAAACATGAAGCTATTAGCACAGCTGTGTCCGTTAGCCACTGCTTCGGGTTCACCGTCACAATAACACACACAGTCAAAATGGAAGAGAGACAATAAAATAAGACAAAGGAGCTCACCAGGATCAGGATGGTGAGAGTGGCTCTGGCCTCGTGGGAAGATCTTGGGGAAAGGCTGTGGCTGTGAATGTACTGGACTCGCCACTTGTGCCTGTGCAGGAGAAGCACCATGGACCCGCTGGTCCACAGCATGAAGGCTATACACAGAATATCAATGGAAGGCAACAGGACTGCATGTAAAAAGCCGATGAATGTAACTGGACTGTGTGAGGAACAGTATCCATAGCTCATTTTTATACTTGCATTTCTGCTGCTTCTTGGTCCAGTCACTTTCCTAAGAATGTGGATATGTACCAAGAGTTGTAGGATCCATAAAAGGAAACTACAGAAGCCAATGTATTTAGGGGATCTGTTTCTGAAGTCCAACGACCAAGAGATTCTGGGGAAAAACTTTAAGGCCTGGAAGCCACTCAGAAGACAGGTGGTGCCAAGAGAGACTCCTCTGGCTACTCTGTATAAATAGAAGACAAGTTTACATCCAGCATCATCTAGGAAATGTTTCCACCCAAAAGCTGCCATTGTCTGAGGGATCCCTCTGGACAAAAGGGCCAAGCTATTGGCTAAGACCAGCTGGCTGACAATCTGATCTGTGGGTCTCCACTTGTATCCAGTGAGCAAAGAGAAGTTATAGAGAAGAAGGAGGGAGGCGTTTCCCAGGATCCCCACTCCAGTCTGAGCGAGGAAGATAATCCCCATTTCCAAGTTGGCATATCCATGTCTTTCATACCTAGGAGATATTGATTTTATTTTGAGTATAAAGAAATGATAGAAAATAAACAAACATAAATGTGTTACCTTCTTCTGCTCTGCTATTTATACTGCTCAATGGAACACACATTACCCCTCTTTTAGGAACACATTTTCTCACTCCACAGGGACTTCCAGAGTATGTTCTTACAGGTGCAGTAGTTATTAAGGTCTTATGGTGGAATCAAGCTAAATATCCATATAAAGGAAGTTTTTTGAGTAATGATGCACCATTGACACAATATAGTTCCTATCGTCACAAACTGGAGGAAGATGATTCCTACCATGTATGAAGTTACCTTCAGGATATATTCCTAGGTGAAAAAAGGCAGGTGTGTTAGAGAGTGTTTAGTATTCTACAATTACTTACATGATTGTGAAAGAATAACAATATAAATAAATGTCAATATATAAATACATACACATTATCTATCTATCTATCTAGACAACTGCCCTAAGAAGTATTAAAGAATGAAGGGGAAACTTATAATGACGCTGCTACTGAGAGGCAGAGATGAAACAATCTGCAGGGACAGGAACAAGTAGAAATAGGTGGATTTACCTGGGTAATAGTTTTGACTTTTGGACAAATATTTTACATAATTATCAAACAATAGTACATCAAAATAAAGTTAAAACAACCAAATTCAATGACAAAAATAAAAGAAAATATTTAAAGCTCACTGTAATAAATTTATAGTCTACCATACAAAATATACTTCAAGTGCCTTTTTAAAAATTAGCTTTGACTGTATATTTCTACCGAAATATACCAATGCAAAATACCTACAAAGATCTTAAAATGTTACACTTAAATAAAATGTTGTACATTATAAATTAATAAGTACATTATGACATTTAAATTAAGTATTTTATAAAAGACAGAACTGATACTTTGATCAAAAGGGAAAAAAGAAATGGAAAGGAAAATAATTTAAGTAAAAATTATATTAAACTTGTTTAGAAGAATAAACATTCACTTGATCTGTATCTGACTTAAACCATATGTGTGTATACTACCTCTCTCCATTAGACAAATCTACAGATGATGGCCTTTTCCTGAGTACTTACTCAGACTGTGTTCTCCAAATGTATATTCTCATTAAAATAAAATAGAATCTTTCAAAATATGGCCAATTCTTGATCTAGAGAAAGAGATTTTCAAGATGGAATATCTATTTAAATGAGGATGCAAGGAAACTATCAGAGGACTGGGGTCCCTTTGGGATGAAGATGACACATATGGCATAGACCAGAGGCCATTTGATTTCATAAAAATAAAATATAAATTAGACTGAAATTAAATTAAAATTAAACCAGAATAAAATATGTAAATATGTAGAATGTAGAATTGTGGGTCAAATTCCTTTAACAGGAGTTTTGCATTTTTTTCCTTTCTACCAGAAGCCATCATTAACCAAATCATTAAAAAATAAATAATTGGTAGTTCTTTAAAATACCCTGACCATTGAAATATTTTGAAAATCTGAGTACAGAATACTCATAGATTCATATCTTTACACTTATGTAGGTTTCTCACCCACTGTTCCCTCAATGCTTTTTCTTAAGAGCCTCCAATTTTTAAGTGCATTTAATTTAGCATTTAAAGAAACGAGAATTTCCTTTTTGTAATCATACTTCAGTAATTTTCATTACATTATCAATTGTAAAATTGCAGTAAAGAGGGCGGTGGGAAGTAAGCTCTGGGGGAAGAAACTGACACTTCAGAAACGTGCACGTCAACCAGTGGAGATCTCAGTGCTGGGCAGGGTCATGCTGAGCCCTCTTGCAGCAGTCCTGCGGGGTCCCTGGACATGAAATCACAGGTATAACAAAAATATACCCTAGAACTAGAACCTTGTACGGAAATAAGAGCAGGAGGAAGAGCAAAGTCTGGGAATTATTCTGAAGAAACCATAGATGAATTTAAATAACAAAATTCGGGCCAATAGATATGGTGTGGGAATTAGTTTCCTTAAGCATGGAGACAGCCCTGCGGTGGTTCCTGAACTCTGCAGCTCTTGAAGAATTGCCATGATTCACGGCCAGTGATGGCCCTTAATGTTCCCAGATCACAGGGATTCTTTGGAGACCCAAGGATGATTCATTTAAGTGGCTCCGGCTCTCAAGGGCAGGTGGAGGAGCTTGCCCGTCAGTCAGGGTCTCTGGTCAAAGATTGAAAAAGAACCTTCTGGTATTAGGTAAGTGTGGGGGTGGTGAGTGAAAGGGAGAAGGTGAGGGAGAGAGACAAGGAGACAGGGAGGAAGGGAGAGAGAGAGAGAGAAAGAGATGAGCAATTTGGACTGTTGAACAACAGCAAGGCATTAAAAAATAAAAAAACATGACAGGCCAAATTTATATTTTAATTTTTTAAGTCCATGATTATTCCTTCGCATAATATTTAGCAATATTCATTTTTACAAACGAATGCCAATAATTGGAGGGGATGTGAGACTGAGTTTTCTAACTGACAGTATCAGGCACACAGCCCCTGCTCTTTGAGAAAGGTGGAGACGTGTGATTACAGATTTCCTACAGCCAAACTGCCTCTCCCACCAAAAGGAACAGACACTCAGCACCTGCCACTCAGACGTGAGGGCCCAGCCCTGTGGCCAGGAGCTCACCTGCGTCAAGGAACTGCCCCTTGCAGGCTAGTATGGCAATGCTGTTAGTGAAGGCTCTCGGGTTCAGGGTAAAGGGGGAGAGAACTACAAAGAGGGTGCAGCCAGGAGCGAGGGGCAGTTACTGAGCGGCACCGAGGCAGGCGGATGTGGGTGGTGTTCTGAGCAGACATCTTTCCTAAATAAACACATGAAATCGGTGCATGCTCCAACCCGAGAAAACAGACATATTTTACAGAGAAGAGTTACTCTGGATTTCCTGATAAAATGCTTCTAAAAATGTTGCTTATCTGAAAAGAATCGCTACTTACCCAGTGGGCATTTGTCGTCAGGACAGCGGGGCAGGGCCAGCATCCAAGGCCTGTCAGTGGCTGAACCCAGAGATAAAGGATTGGGGCGCCGTGATCTCACCTCCCTGCTGACCGGTGATCATCATGTCACCTGTAATTGCAGTGACAGTATCTGCAAGGGGAGTGGAGATGATCCATGGAAAAACATCTGTGAATTGTGTATATTACTGAGCACTATTAAATTTTAATAATAAAGATTGCCAACAGATGGGGCCAAAAAAAAAAAGCTGAGAAAAACAATGCCTGGGAAAAAGGGGAAAAAAATAAAAAGGAACTCAGCAGGTGAGCAAAGGACATTGATATCTATTAAATCAGAGAATGAATTGGAGCTAATGACGGCTGGATTCTTAGCCACCTTTAAGGTTTTGTCTCCAAAATATGATTTTTCTCCATGCAGGACAGCAATTGGGTACTGAAAGAGAAAGATGAAACAATGAATGAGTAAAGTGAGAGAAAACATCTGGAGTGATACCAACGAATAGCCAATGTCAGCTGTCGCATTTGTTCAGGCTTCAACACATATTCAAAGCATGAATCTTGTGGGTAAGGCACATTCAAAGTACATGGGATGTCTATGCACAAAACATAAAAATTAATTAGCCTTGATAGCACTACCACTGTCGTCGATGAGACCCCACCTAAGGAATCAGACTGTGCAGTGTGTTAGAATGACATGGGCCTGTGACAAATGGAAAGAAGAAGCAGGGAACACTGAGGGGAAGTCCAGGCATTTGAAAGCATGAATAGGGTGTCCAGAGTAGGATTTAGAGTCAAGATGCACAATTGTGGGAATATTGAAGAGCTTTATTTCCTCTTCTCCAATTGTTATATATTCATTTTCTTGCTTTCTTGTGCTAGAGAGGACCTCCAGTGTGTTAGGGAACCCTGGTACGCAGGACAGCCGTGGTGCTTTGCTCCTACTCTTAGGAGAATCTTTTCCCAATGGGCCGTGATTCATGATATCTGCGAAAGATGTGTATTTCATAAACAAATGATTATCTTTTATAACATCAGTACAGTGACCTAAGTAAGTACATGTTATATTAGTACCCCAGTGCTGAATAAGTCTAGCCTGTATTCAAATGTTGTCAGAGGCCTATTAATGTTCTTTATATCTAGGTTCCCAGTCCAGAACCACACACAATATCACAAACCACCTTTATTTCTCATCCCCCTTTAGTGTCCATTGACCTGAAACGATCTCTCTGGTTTCCTTTCAGTCATTTTTGCTTGCTATTTCTTTAAGAATGCGTGTCACTGTTTTGTAAAATATCCCAGTTGTTGTACAGTAAAATAGGCTTATAATCAGATGGAGTTTACGTGGTTTTTCATTTTGGTTTTTGCTGTTGGTTTTGGTTTTGGCCAAGAGAAAACTGAAGTGCAGCTGACGCTTCTCAGTGTGTCATATCAGGAATCACATCATGTGTTCTTTCCAATATTGGTGATATTTCCTTTGACCACATCCTTATGGCGATATCCTTTGAATTTTATTTCTATATTTCTGGAAGGCTGAGGAAGAGGCGTGGTCAGACATGGCATGATCCACTTTGTTTCCAAGTCTCTCTCTGGCTTCTGTGAGGAGAGTGGATTGACAGGGGAGAGCTGGCAGGAGAGGGTGGAGGCCGCGGTGGGGTCCAGGAGAGCGATGATGGGCTCGCCTGGGATGGTGGTGCTGCAGGAAGGGGGACCTGGGCCATGTTAGGGGCAGAGCTGGCAGGACGGCTGCATAACTGGGGTAATGGGGTAAATCCCAGAGATGGCTTCTCCCCCCTCAGTCCTCAAGAGAGAGCCTTTGTATCCGTGGGCCCAAGACAGGGACCGTGGGCGTAGTCAGAGTAGGGAAGGGACTCTGGGAAAAGACCTCTACCAAAACTCCATGTCAAACAATTAAGCAAAGCCAGAGTCACATTAATTCTCTAAAGTAAAAATATCAAACTAGGAATATAAGCATTGTTCAGTGAGATGAGTTAAAACTAAAAAGCCAGGAGCAACTTGGCCTAAAAGTTTGAATACTCCCCAGACAAAGAAAACTATCTCGGCATAGCCTATGTTTTCACTGTGTCGATTAGCACACACCATTGTAAGATTTACTTTAGCCTGTTCAAAGGCTCAGCTCATTCAGGAAAAATTCTATCTTAAAGCTAGGATTGCATTTTAATCAAACAAACAATAACCCAGCCCTTCTTGGAAGCAAGGCAGGCAGTCTTTTTTTTATTTTCTTTTGGTATCATTAGTGTAAAATCACATGAACAACACTGTGGTTCCTAGATTCCCCCCATTACCAGGTCCCCACCACCTAGCCCACTGCAGTCACTGCCCATCAGCGTAGTGAGACGCTGGAGAGCCACTACCTGGCCTCTCTGGGCTGCGCTGCCCTCCCCGTGCGCCCCCCCCCCACGTGACGTGGGCTTATTGTAACGCCCAGGAACTGACAGGACAAGAAAGCTGTTCCAAGTTCACACTTTCAAAGTGGAGGAGTCTTGATTTGAATCCAGGCGGGCTCCCAAGCCCTGAGAGCAATCCTGGAATGAACCACTGCTGCTCGCTGGGCCGCCAGAGCCGGACACAGGGCCCGGCACAGACCTGATTTAACCCTCGCCACCACCTTCCAGGCAGCGTTCTCTACTCACAAGTGCAGGTGCAAAGGCTCAGCGGTTAGGAACCTCGCCAAGTCTATATTTATAATCTGATCCCCAAACACTCTTCTTCACCTTAGGATGACCGTGTAATTTATTGTCTAAAGTCCAGGGTACCTTTAAGAGTGGGAAGGGACAGTATTAAATTATGCTGCCACAGTAGTTATAAACCAGGACTCTCCCAGGCACACCAAGGCAGGCAGTCTTAATTGACATGCTCCCAGATCAAAGAGCTGCTACCCTAAGAATCAGAGCAGTGTATTTCTTGTTTTGCAAAATAACCCACAGATAAGAAACTTAGTATCTCTTCAAAAATAAACATTTTGGGACCATCTGGCAGGTCTGCATCCCTAGCCTTTTGTTTCTCAACAGCCTATAAATCAGCTAGACAACACACCACCCCGGCTTGTCCCCTCCCCGCCAAGCCAGGAACTCTCTCATAAAAGCCTCTCACTTGCTCTCCTGTGAGTGTTTGCGAAGTTCATTCTTCGACCCCTTAAACAAGAGCCCTGGCATCAGGCCTATGGGCTTGGCCTGTTCTCCCGATATATTTCCTCATCAGCACCCAGCAAACAGATGCTGAGTAGGTGAAGCCAAAGGCTTCAATTTCTGGGACACAGAACAGGCAGACCTGCTTGCTGACCCCATGTGGTCACTGGGGTAGTTAAATTTTTAAGGCCCTCTTTCCCTTGGTCCTGCCAAGAACACCGGCAGTGGACTGGAAGCCTTGTGGGGCAGCGGTTAGACTTGTGAACCCGCAGCATCTGCAGCTGTACCGCTTACCAGGAATGACCCAGGGCAACTTCAGGACCTCCAGGTTTCCTCCCCTAGGCACTCACTGGGTGATCCACCAGCCAGGGAGCCTCGGCAACTTATCTATGGAACAAGAGTGTGGACAGAACCACCTCACTGGGTTGTACAGATTGAAGAGTCATGAAGTGCCTGTGGCAGTGTTTGGTACATTGTCAGCTGCTGTTATCATTACCTCCCTGCCTGTGTTACCTACCCCTTTGTGCCATCTTTACCCTCCTTCCTTCCTCCTGAGGTATGCTGCTGACATGCACATTATCTGGTAAAAATATGCTGCAGATCACAATGACGCCCCAACCCATTTTAGGCCTCCAGTATGTGGGCTGTGGGCCCCACTGCCCTTCAGCATAAGACCTTGGCTTTCCCATCAGTCAAACCCAGAACGTTTTCTCCTATTTCCTATCCCACTGTTGGAGGTGGGGGTGGTGGAGAATGCCACATAATGTTAATTGTTCCTTGAATAGAAATTAAAAACTTGTCCTCAAAATTCATTGATGAAAATTAAATCCCTTGCCAAGGGAGTTTAGGGCCATCAAAAAGTATTGGTAACTACTTTGAATATTTATTCCATACCATTTAATGTAATAGTTGATATATTTGGGTTTAAATATATCCTCTTATTTTTTGGATTTCTTTCCCAACCCTTGCTCTTTATCTCATTCTTTAAAAAAAAACATTCTATTGGTTAGTTATTTCTAATTCATTTTTTCCTTCTAGTTTTGCAAATATATACCCTTATTCTATTTTTGTATTGTTTAAGCTAAAAAATCACTTCTTTACACTTATTTAACATGTTAGAGCACAGAGTATGGATACCTTTTTTTCTTCCTCCTGGATATTGCAAGGGACTTAAAACATTAATTTGTCCCATAGTAATACATATGTTGTTCAAGATATGTATGGTAATTCTAACATTCTGTTGGGGGAGCGTTGTGTATTTTCCTCAGTTCTTGTATGCCCTCCACAAGAAAGAATTGAAGGGCAGCAACACAATAGTGAAGCAGAGTAAAAGTTTTATTTAAAGTTACTTCAAGAGGGAAAAAGCACGGCCACCTCAGCGAGGAGAGGCGCTCTGAAAGGTTGAAGAGAAAGTTTAAGATGAAAAGGTTACACACTTAAAAGTGTGGGCAACCTCAGAGAGAGTAGCGCCCTGAAAGGTTGGGGGTTCTCCCTTTTAAGGATTCTTTAGGAATGTGACTAAGGCCTGGGGGTGCAGACCTGTTAAGTATTCCAACTCCCCAAGGAAATTTTACTGCTGCTTTCCAGTTACTGCTATGTGTACCCATCCCTGCAGCAACCCTCTCTTCTTTATCCCTCATCCTGCATCCCCACCCCCAAACCTTTGCCAAGGACTGAGAGTTTAGGCCAGTCAGGATCCTTCTCTCTTCTGAACACCAATCAGATGTGTAATGGGTTTTTTTTTACTTCATTTGCTTAATTTATGTACCAACCAGCCTTGTGCTGAGTTATTTGTGCCTTTGAAAGAGCAGCCTTGTGCTGAGTTCAGGGGGATGGTGCTTTGGGAGTAACCCCAGTGTTCTCCTTACTTGCTGCAAGTAACAAACTTTCCTTTCTTACAGTCTGGCTTGGTTGAGTCTTGTAAATTGCTAATCCTCATGTGAACACTTCAAAGCTGCTGATAAGCACTGGGCGCTGAACTGGAAGTGGGCTATCCCTGGGAGCTGAGCCCACCCGGAGCGATTTTCCTGAGGGCCGGTGCTCACCAAGCGGTAAACCCCTGCGAGCAGACACCAACTCATGGAGAAATGAACCCTTTGTGTTTGGTCACTCTGGTAGTAGACACTTGCACATGAATAAAGGAAGAAATGGGTACTATAGTGCCTTGTTAAGGATAGCTGTGTTATTACACATTAAGAAGAAAACAATCTTTCCCAGCAGGCAAAGAATAACATAGAGGCTTGCGTGTCATCGTGAGTGATGAACACAAAGGGGCTCAATGTTGGGAAACATAAAGCCACAGAGGTGTTGACCAGCCACTGGGCTGGATTCATGCTTAGGGCTACATAGAAAATCAGAATGGAGGAGAGAGAGCAAAATAAATGTGCACACAAGGATCAGGATGGTTTGAGGGGCTCCGGCCCTGTGGGAAGGTCTCAGGGAGAGGACGTGGCTCTGAGAGTATTTTGGGCTCTGCTTGTCCTGTGCAGGGTGAGGGTGATGGAGCCCCTGGTCATGAGACCCAAACACATACAGTCGATCAAAGATCCTACGCCTGCAAGCAGTGAGCTTGTAGCTTTGGACTGGGCCCAGAACAGTATTTAAATATTTTTTCCACACATATTTTTGCTGTTGTTTGGGCCCCACCTTGATGGCAACATGTATATTTACTAGGAGATTCAGTCTCCAACAAAAGGAACAGCGGAAGTCAATGTACTTTAGTATTCTCATCCTGAGTTTCGCACACTTTAAGGCTGGAAGGCACCCGGGAGGCAGGTAGTGCTGACGGAGACCCGTCCTGCCACTCAATGGAACTAGAAAACAAGTTTACATCCAGCACCATCCAGGAACTATTTTGGTGCAAAACCTGCCATTTCTTGAGGGAATCCATTTAGAGAAAATGAAGCAGTTGGCTAGGACAAGGTGACTGATGATTTGGTTTATGGGTCTGAGATTTTCTCCAGCGACCAAAGTGAAGATAGAAAAACAGAGTACGGAGTACCCCAGGATTCCAATTTTCATCAGGGGAACATGGTCACCCGATCTAAAGGATAGTTTTTAACTGGAGTCAGAATCTAGCAAAGAAGGGAACATATTAAATCTTATTCCCAGAAAAGAGGAACGTTTAACCTGATATATTTTCCCACAAACTGAGACCATGGGACCACTTCATACCCATTAAGGTGTCTAATATAATATTAAAAACAAAAAATAAGAGTTGGTAAACTGGAGAAATCGGTACCCTTCTGCACAGTTGGTAGGAAAGCGAAACTGCAGGTGCTGTGGAATGCGGTGTGGTGGTTCCTCAAAATTGTAGACATCCCACATGATCTAGCAAACCGTGTTTGAGCATATACCCCAAAGAAAGGAAGGCAGGATCTCAAAGAGATATCTGCACACCCACGTTCATAGCAGCATTATTCACAATAGTCAAAAAATGGATGCAACCCAAGTGTTCATTGACAGGTGAGTGGATAAACAAAATGTGGTTTACAAATAGAATGGAATATCATTGTCTTAAGAAGGAAGAAAATTCTAACACATGCTACTGATGGATGAACATTGAGTACATCATACTAACTAAAATAAACCAATCACAAGAAGACAAAGTATGATCTACCTCTGTAATGTATCTAGAGTAGTCAAACCATAGAGACAGAAAGAAGAATGGTTTGTGCCAGGAGCTGGGGGTGGAGGAAATGGGAGTTGTCATTTTATGGGGACAGAATTTCAGTTTTGCAAGATGAAGAGAGTTCTGTGGGTGCATGGTACTGATTATATGGTGCCCAGCAATATGAATGTATTTTTTTTTTTTTAAACCCTAAGGACTTCGACAAAAGAAACATTTATCTGACTTGGTTTCTCCAAAGCAGAGGGACCTTTATCCCAAGTTTTTATCATAGTTTACTTTCTCTTTATTTATTTTTATTTATTTTTTTTTAATATAATTTATTTTATTATCATTAATTTACAATTACATGTGCAATATTACAATTATTAAACTACCCCTTCATCAGGTCCCCCCCACCAACCCCATTACAGTCACTGTCCATCAGCGTAGTGAGATGCTATAGAATCACTACTTGTCTTCTCTGAGTTGTACTGCCCTCCCCGTGCCCCCCCAACATTACATCTGCTAATCGTAATGCCCCTTTTTCCCTCTTATCCCTCCCTTCCCGCCCATTTTCCCCAGTCCCTTTCCCTTTGGTAACTATTAGTCCGTTCTTGGGTTCTGTGAGTCTGCTGCTGTTTTGTTCCTTCAGTTTTTTTCTTTGTTCTTATACTCCACATATGAGTGAAATCATTTGATACTTGTCTTTTTCGGCTTGGCTTATTTCACTGAGCATAATACCCTCTAGCTCCATCCATGTTGTTGCAAATGGTAGGATTTGTTTTCTTCTTATGGCTGAATAATATTCCATTGTGTATATGTACCACGTCTTCTTTATCCATTCATCTACTGATGGACACTTAGGTTGCTTCCATTTCTTGGCTATTGTAAATAGTGCTGCAATAAACATAGGGGTGCATCTGTCCTTTTCAAATTGGGCTGCTGCATTCTTAGGGTAAATTCCTAGGAGTGGAATTCCTGGGTCAAATGGTATTTCTATTTTGAGTTTTTTGAGGAACCTCCATACTGCTTTCCACAATGGTTGAACTAATTTGCATTCCCACCAGCAGTGTAGGAGGGTTCCCTTTTCTCCACATCCTCGCCAACATTTGTTGTTGTTTGTGTTTTGGATGTTGGCCATCCTCACTGGTGTGAGGTGATATCTCATTGTGGTTTTAATCTGCATTTCTCTGATGATTAGCGATGGAGCATCTTTTCATGTGCCTGTTGGCCATCTGAATTTCTTCTTTGGAGAAGTGTCTATTCATGTCCTCTGCCCATTTCTTAATTGGATTATTTGCTTTCTGTTTGTTAAGGTGCATGAGTTCTTTATATATTTTGGATGTCAACCCTTTATCAGATACGTTTTTTATGAATATATTCTCCCATACTGTAGGATGTCTTTTTGTTCTACTGATGGTGTCCTTTTGCTGTACAGAAGCTTTTCAGCTTGATATAGTCCCACTTGTTCATTTTTGCTTTTGTTTCCCTTGCCCGGGGAGATATGTTCATGAAGAAGTTGCTCATGTTTATGTCCATGAGATTTTTGCCTATGTTTTTTTCTAAGAGTTTTATGGTTTCCAATATGAATGTATTTAACACCACTGAACAATACATTTTTTTTTTAGTTACCAGGGTTGCTTTTTTTTTTGGTATTATTAATGTACAATTACATGAACAATATTATGGTTAACAGACTCTCCCCCTATTATCAAGTCCCCCCCACATACCCCATTACAGTCACTGTCCATCAGCGTAGTGAGATGCTACAGAATCACTACTTGTATTCTCTGAGTTGTACAGCCCACCCTGTGCCCCCCACCCCACATTACGTCTGCTAATTGTAATGCCCCTTTTCCCCCCTTATCCCTCCCTTCCCACCCATCCTCCCCAGTCCCTTTCCCTTTGGTAACTGTTAGTCCATTCTTGGGTTCTGTGAGTCTGCTGCTGTTTTGTTCTTTCAGTTTTTGCTTTGTTCTTATACTCCACAGATGAGTGAAATCATTTGGTACTTGTCTTTCTCTGCCTGGCTTATTTCACTGAGCATAATACCCTCTAGCTCCATCCATGTTGTTGCAAATGGTAGGATTTGTTTTCTTCTTATGGCTGAATAATATTCCATTGTGTATATGTACCACATCTTCTTTATCCATTCATCTACTGATGGACACTTAGGTTGCTTCCATTTCTTGGCTATTGTAAATAGTGCTGCGATAAACATAGGGGTGCATACATCTTTTCAAACTGGGCTCCCGCATTCTTAGGGTAAATTGCTAGGAGTAAAATTCCTGGTCAAATGGTATTTCTATTTTTAGCTTTTTAAGGAACCTCCATACTGCTTTCCGCAATGGTTGAACTAATTTACATTCCCACCAGCAGGGCAGGAGGGTTCCCCTTTCTCCACATCCTCGTGAACATTTGTTGTTTGTCTTTTGGATGTTGGCCATCCTAACTGGTATGAGGTGATATCTCATTGTGGTTTTTATATGCACTTCTCTGATGATTAGCGATGTGGAGCATCTTTTCTTGTGCCTGTTGGCCATCTGAATTTCTTCTTTGGAGAAGTGTCTGTTCAGCTCCTCTGCCCATTTTTTATTTTTATTTTATTTATTTATGTTTTAATATAATTTATTTTATTATCATTAATCTACAATTACACGTGCAATATTACGGTTATTAAACTACCCCTTCATCAGGTCCCCCCCACCAACCCCATTACAGTCACTGTCAATCAGCGTAGTGAGATGCTATAGAATCACCACTTGTCTTCTCTGAGTTGTACTGCCCTCCCCGTGCCCCCCCAACATTACATCTGCTAATCATAATGCCCCTTTTTCCCTCTTATCCCTCCCTTCCAGCCCATTTTCCCCAGTCCCTTTCCCTTTGGTAACTATTAGTCCGTTCTTGGGTTCTGTGAGTCTGCTGCTGTTTTGTTCCTTCAGTATTTTTTCTTTGTTCTTATACTCCACATATGAGTGAAATCATTTGATACTTGTCTTTTTCGGCTTGGCTTATTTCACTGAGCATAATACCTCTAGCTCCATCCGTGTTGTTGCAAATGGTAGGATTTGTTTTCTTCTTATGGCTGAATAATATTCCATTGTGTATATGTACCACTTCTTCTTTATCCATTCATCTACTGATGGACACTTAGGTTGCTTCCATTTCTTGGCTATTGTAAATAGTGCTGCAATAAACATAGGGGTGCATCTGTCTTTTTCAAACTGGGCTGCTGCATTCTTAGGGTAAATTCCTAGGAGTGGAATTCCTGGGTCAAATGGTATTTCTATTTTGAGTTTTTTGAGGAACCTCCATACTGCTTTTCACAATGGTTGAACTAATTTGCAGTCCCACCAGCAGTGTAGGAGGGTTCCCTTTTCTCCACATCCTCGCCAACATTTGTTGTTTGTGTTTTGGATGTTGGCCATCCTCACTGGTGTGAGGTGATATCTCATTGTGGTTTTAATCTGCATTTCTCTGATGATTAGTGATGTGGAGCATCTTTTCATGGGCCTGTTGGCCATCTGAATTTCTTCTTTGGAGAAGTGTCTATTCATGTCCTCTGCCCATTTCTTAATTGGATTATTTGCTTTCTGTTTGTTAAGGTGCATGAGTTCTTTATATATTTTGGATACCAACCCTTTATCAGATACGTTTTTTATGAATATATTCTCCCATACTGTAGGATGTCTTTTTGTTCTACTGATGGTGTCCTTTGCTGTACAGAACTTTTTAGTTTGATATAGTCCCACTTGTTCATTTTTGCTTTTGTTTCCCTTGCCTGGGGAGATATGTTCATGAAGAAGTTGCTCATGTTTATGTCCAAGAGATTTTTGCCTATATTTTTTTCTAAGAGTTTTATGGTTTCATAACTTACATTCAGGTCTTTGATCCATTTTGAGTTTACTTTTGTGTATGGGGTTAGACACTAACCCAGTTTCATTCTCTTACATGTAAGAACAATACATTTTAAAATGGTTAATATCATACATTTGGTTATGTGTATTTTACCATGATTTTTAAAACCTGAAAATGTCTTTATGAAAGCAAAGGCTCTTTATTAAAGCAGTTTATGTTTTAAAAAAAGGCACAGTTACTATGAAAACAATGCAAACATTAAGAGGGCACCAAGTGACGGTACACTCTGCCATACACTCAGACTATCAAACCCCACAGCTGTAACAAATGAAATGTGGAAATTCTCTGCACACTGCTCTGGAGTTATCGCCAGAATGTATTTTAACTGCAAAAACAAATCAGAGTACAGAGGTTATGTAGAATATACTTCTTAAAAACAGGAATGATATGTTTCAAACTAAAACAGTTGAATAAGTAAACCCACATATAATGGTCATAGGTGGAGGACAGAAGTGAACAGAGTGGAGGGAAAATATATTAGAGAGAATTCTCTTGAATAACCTTGCATTAGTCCTGACTCAGGAACAACCACAACGCTGAATTAAATGATAATTTAAAGTATGTACAGAACTGAAAAGGAAATGGATCCAACATGAAGTAGATTGGTAGAGTTGGTGGTGTAATGCAGAGAGAAATTGTTTTTAAGTTACTTAAAAAATGAGAGTTTTAACCAAATCTCTCAAGTGGGATGGATACAAAGACAACACTCTGACAAAAAAAAAAAATCTTAAACTGTGGTCTTTAATCATAAAAATATGGCCATTGTTTAAAAAGATACAATTAAATAATAACAGTATCACTGGGAAATAAGGTTTTCAGCAACAATAAAATATAAATGTAAAAACCATGAAGTCACATAAAACCATTATATTGCTTGTTTTGAAGAATCAGTGTGTAGTCATAATAGCGTATTTTACAAATACATTTTTTACAAATCTTTCCACAGAGAGGATTCAGTTGTCATGAGCAGTCCTATACTCAGGCTGCCAACTCCATACACTATTTCCCCATAACAGGAACCAGAGCTTTTTGAAAAAGAAGCTTGCTCTCAAGTTTGGGACAGAAAATTTACAAGATGAAAATGAAACTTTTTCAAACAAGACAGTAGCAAAGGTAACAAAAATAATAAAACGTGCGGTCATATTTAAAGCAGCCTGGCACAGATTTGAAGAGGTTTCTTACTGTGGAAGATAAGTATCTTATGACTGAACTGAAACACATCAGGATAAAAAAGTCATATGTCCCTAATGATATTATAAAAATAATGATCCAATATTGACAAGCTTGGAACATTTCAAGAAAAAAATTCCGATGATTCATTAATAAAGGGGATGGTATCAAGCATTTATTTTTCCTTTTCTGCACAGACACCCTACTCCCTTTCTGGGCAACTAGTGAGCTGATGGAAGAATATCTTTCTTTATAGAAGAATTCTACCTGATAGCTGCCTAAGCCAAGTTATACCATAAAATAATTTTGACATATTTTGGTTCACAATAAAATATATTGTAAAAAAGGATACCAAAGACATATGCACCCCTATGTTTATTGCAGCACTCTTTACAATAGCCAAGAAATGGAAGCAACCTAAGTGTCCATTAGTAGATGAATGGATAAGGAAGATGTGGTACATATACACAATGGAATATTATTCAGCCATGAGAAGAAAACCAATCCTACCATTTGCAACAACATGGATGGAGCTAGAGGGTATTATGCTCAGTGAAATAAGCCAGGCAGAGAAGGACAAGTATCAAATGATTTCACTCATCTGTGGAGTATAAGAACAAAGAAAAAACTAAAGGAACAAAACAGCAGCAGACTCAGAGAACCCAAGAATGGACTAACATTTACTAAGGGGAAAGGGACCAGGGAGGGTGGGTGGGGAGGGAGAAGGAGAACAAGGGGCATTACGATTAGCGCACATAACGTGGGGGGGAGAATGGGGAAGGCAGTATAGCACAGAGAAGACAAGTAGTGACTCTATAGCATCTTACTATGCTGATGGACAGTGACTGTAATGGGGTAGGTGGTGGGGACTTGATAATGGGGGGAATCTAGTAACCACAATGTTGCTCATGTGATTGTATATTAATGATATCAAAAAAAGAGGCAAAAAATTTATAATCTTAAAAAAAAGACAGCAAGAGATTTTTTAATGCAACCCAATAAAAATATTTAATACATAAATTATATTAACACAGAAAGCTGTCCTGACAATTTTCCATACCGGTATTAATCAGTTTGATAAAAGACAAAGAATTGAGCAAATTTTTATAAGCAAGTATTCTAGGAGAACATATACACATATTAAGTGCTCATCTATGATTATGAAAATAAAAATTAAACATTAAATAAGAATTGATTTTTCACAACTAAGGTACATAATCTTCCATAATTGCTTATACATTCAAATTTTTATTATGGATCCTGATATTTAATAACATCCTTGGTGTCGCTAAAGAACAGGAATTAAATACAATTACTATCTGAGAACTAATCATTTCAAAACATTCTGAGTACAGAATGTTATAAATATATATTATTTCTTATCATTTATCTTCTTAACACCCACTTTTAACTCATATGGAATTTTCTTGTAAGGACCTAATTTTTCAAATGTTTTACAGAGCTTTGAAATGAAGAATCTTTTAAATAAAAACTTTTATTTGCAATCATATTCCGCTGGTACATATTGTGTTAAACAAGTGACATAATTAAAATTAAGAAGAGAAACTAGAATTAAGACTTTGGGGAAGAAAACTGATTTCTTATGAACATAAGACCCTCTGGATGGGAACAGAGGGAATGAAATAACACATCTTCTGAGCAACAATGGTTTACAGCCAGAGGACTTCAGTGAGTGTTATTTTATCACAGGAGGGAGACAGTGACTACCTAAGATAGGAGGGCAGGTGAGAGAAGGTAATGTGTATTTCAAAACAAATAAAATATTTCTGAAAGAATCCAGTGTTTTGTTTTAACAAGCACGTGGTAGGCACCTAGTGTGTGCCAGATACTTTTGTAAGTGATCAAGACAGTATCAGATATGGGCATGTCTCAGGGTGTGACCCACCCAGGCACAAATCCTCTGCATCCACAGATCTATGAAACTAAAAAACAAGCTTTCTTCCCCTAAAATGGTGGAACAGACCTAGGATAAGTTATATTCATTCATTATGTTTCAAATGGGGAGAAAATGGAAGGAAAAGAGAGCCACCAGTCCTAAGAAACTTTGATATCAAGCTTGAAAAATGACATTAGGAATTAAGGCCTGGAAAAATCATCTGTGGTTCAGAGCTCTGCCCATTGGGATCACAGCTCTGTACTCTGGGTTCTATTCTGGGTCCACATTCCTTTTTCCTGAAAGGTAACAAGGGTTTGCAGTTGTTTTTTCAGCCAGGTTCCTATGTGTAGAATACTGGAGGTCCTCCTACACCATTTACTTTCCTACCCTCATTGTCCCTTTAGATCAAAGATCTTTTTTCTACAGTAAAATTTACAAGAACTCTGTGGGTCTCATCTATGCCAGATTCACTCCATGAGGTTAGTCCACAGATTTTTTTTTCCCTAGATAATCTCCTATTTTTGGCTTTTGCTGAGATGGTTGAGGGACACCTTTATGCTTCCTAGAAACTCTTTGGTTATACTGAGGGGACCTGCTTAGTTTCGGAGATTTTCGTGACTGAAAACTCTTGATCTTTTGGTGTTGCTGAGGTATTATACAAAAGGTTGTGTAGCCACACCCCTATTTCTTCAGAACAGGCTTTCCTGACCACTAATTTCTTCATCTCAATAAGCATCTAAGATGACCTGACTTCTCAAATCATCAAGTCTTGGGTCTCTTCTGTTAACAGTCTTTCCCTGTAATCTCTTCCCTGCCACATTTTACTAGAATCAGTAAGAAGAAACAGGACACGTTTAACACTTTTAGGAATTTCCTTAGCTAAATGTCCACATAAAGACTTGTACATGAATATCTGCAACAGCTTTATTTCTAGTATTTAGAATTTGGGGAAAAACTAAGATGCTTAAGATAAATGGATAAATCATGGTATATCCATGCAGAATATTACTCAGCAATAAAGAGAATGACCTATTCATACACACACGGGTGACTCTCAAAATAATTATGCTGAATAAAAAGACAAATTAACTTTTAAGGTTCCACTTAAAGACAAGTTTATATTGCAAATAAATCAATGGTTGCCAAAGGAAGGGAGGGTATTAGGAAAGGTATTGAGAAGGATTATGAAAGGGCAGATTGGTTTTGTGGGTCATGTGATATCATGGCGTGGGTGATTATTTCCTACATGTATATGTAAGTTTAGGTTTACCAAAGTGCACACTGTACGTGCAGTATGTTGCACCTTGACCATACCTCAATGAAACTATAAAATGTGGTTCCACTTAGAAGTCTGGGCCTCCCACTTCTACTGGAAAAGCAGAATATTGAGCATCACTCCATGACTCTGTTTCAGCCAAGCACCTCGGGAAGAGAACTTCTTCCTCTGCAGCAAGAAACACCGGCAAGAAATGAAAGGTGTTCTAGGTGAGTCGCCAGGAACTCCGGCTGGTCACAAATCTACATCCTTGGACCACAGTATCTCTTTGTTCTCAGTCCCAGAGTTCTCGCCCAAGAAGCAAAGGCATTGAGGTTAAGAGCCCAGGGAGGTACAGGAATTGAGGAAAACTACATTATTTGCTCTGCCTCTGACCTTGGGTGTAAGAGTGACACAGTCCTGGAAGTCCTGAGATTTCCATATGCCTGGATACTGTACAGACAATAACTGGCATGTTTGTGGATGTGTTTACAGTAGGAACACCCACTCTTGTAGGGTGCAGTCTCCCCAGTCCCAAATACTCACACCCAGAGTTTCTGTACAAATTTTGTTTCCTCTCTGGACACAGTAGGTCTTAGAGCCAGTGACTTGTGTACAAGATCCCAGCCTTCAGGTGTCTGGCACTTGGCAGGTCCTGAGGAACAACTTCCCCTTGGTGCTAGGGGATATGGGATGCAAACTGTAAACGTGACACAATTCATGTTGCTCCAAATCATACTGCAGGTTGTCACAAAAGCACCATCACCTCAGTGTGATGCCTCGGTACTCAACTCTTAAATCCAGACAAAAGCAGGCCCATAAAGGCCTTAATTCTCACTTAAGCAGCTTTTGTCAGCAATGGAAATTAACCTCATAACTGGATTGAGAACTGTTCTCTGCCAGCCTGCTGTTCCATGAGGCACACAAAGTTGCAGGCCCCCACAAACAGTTTACCTCTTCAGTTTGGCAGAGCCTAATTGTTTTCAAACCACTCTAAACAGTAAAAAGAACCTCCCAGAAAAGTAACCTAAATAATGTCTTTATTATCACACAAAGCAAAGCAACATAAGGCAAGCAATCCTTCAGGCTGGGTGACTTGGAGACTGGAAAAATCTGTCACATGTATCAAGGGAGACCAACAATCTCCATGAATAAAGTAAACCTTTTCTGTAAGCTACCAAACACAGCTCAGGTCCTCTTGGCTAAAGATGGTCCACGTCCATACCTGTACCAGTCAGTGAGGAGGGAATGACTGACATTTAACTCAGGTTTCTTCTAATTCCCTCCTCAGTTGGAGAGACAGTACAAGGCTGTCTTCCCTGAGGATATTAGGGTAACTAAGCTGGTAGAGTTGAGATAATTTCAGCCATAGGCACTGACAGTGATAAATCTGGCGAGGAAACTGAGAAGGCCTGAGAGTGCCACACAGTCCGACAGCTTCCCTTGTAATTGGCATTCATAACATCTCTCTCTAGGGTTTACGCTCAGATATATGAGGTTCAACACCTGATGGATGTCTTCTCAATGAGTAACCACAGAACAACTCTCCATGAGTCCTGTTGGGTTAAAAGTCTTCCTAAAGCCTCCTTGCAGTGTGAACTTTCTGGTGCCGAATGAGATGGGAGCTTAAACTATAGGCTTTCCCACATTCATTGCACTCATATGGCCTTTCTCCAGTGTGAACTTTTTGGTGCCGAACAAGGTGGGAGGTTCTGATGAAATCTTTCCCGCATTTGCTGCACACAAAAGGTCTTTCCCCTGTGTGAACTCTCTGGTGTGCGATAAAATCAGAGCTACGACTAAAGAATTTCCCACATTCAATGCACTCAAAAGGTCTTGCCTCAGTGTGAATTCTCTGGTGTTTAATGAGGGTGTATTTGTGACCAAAGGATTTCCCACAATCAGTGCATACGTAAGGATTTTCTCCAGTATGGATACTCTCATGCTGAACAAGTGTGGATTTGTGTCTGAAGACTTTCCCACAATTGCTGCACTTATAGGGCCTTGCTCCATTGTGAACTCTCTGGTGTACAATTAGGTTGGAGTGATGGCTAAAATATTTTCCACATTCGCCACACTTATAAGGCATTTCGCCTGTGTGAATTCTTTTGTGCTGAGTAAGGTTGTCTTTGCGGCTAAAGGCTTTCCCACATTCACTGCATTCATATGGCCTTTCCCCAGTATGGATTCTCTGGTGCTGGACTAGTGTGGCTTTGCGACTGAAGGATTTCCCACATTCACTGCACTCGTAAGGCCTTTCTCCAGTGTGAATTCTCTGGTGCTGGACAAGTGTGTCTTTGCGGTTGAAGGCCTTCCCACACTCACTGCACCTGTAATGCATATGTCCAATGTGAAAGGCCTCCCCACTCTCAGTGCTCCTTGCCTTCCTCTTCCTGCGGGTGGTCTTTTGTTGGTGACTGTCCAAGCTGGCCTGGAAATCCTTCTGATCCTCCTCACATGTGAAGGGATTCTCTGATAAGGGAGGTCCTTCAGAAACTCTAAGGTTCTTCACGAATGAGGTCTTGCCTTTGTCTTTTAAGGGTTTCTCAACATTGTACTGACTCTGATGCTGGTGAAAGTTAGCCCTGAACCAGAATTGTCTACTGCATGCCCCACATGTGTAAGGTTTCAGTCCATGGCGTGTTTCCTGGTGTTCACCTAGGTACAAAATATCTTTCAAGGTCTTAGGGCCACATATGTCACAGGGGTGAGCCATCTGGGTCGGTGAACCTGGCTCAGAAGTATTAATGTGTGACACTCCTACAGTAATGCTTTGCTCCGAAGATGTCTCTTCACCCTCCACTCCATGCCAGACATCTGAAGGAAGAAAAAAATGCTGATGTGCATGTTCAGTTTGGTGGGAGGGGGCAATCCCCTCACAAATTTGTCTACCATACCCAGGACTGAGTACGTGGGATTGCTGGAAGAATCAACTGGAATCAGGTTAAAGAAAGAGCTGGTGTGCAGTACTGGGCTCTAAGGGTCACAGAATGGGGAAGGCCTCACAAGGGACAAAGACAAGGGATGGGATGTAGCTCAGTGAGAAGAGGTAGGCAGGACCTCCTCTGTAAGTGAAATTTAGAAGAGCCATGGCTCTTGGAGGAAAGTACACAGAAATGTATGTCCAGGTTCAGTAAAATATGATTTAAAATGAGTAATTGGTATTCTAGAACTGTGTATTGTCTTATGAAACATTATCATTGCCCAACATAGGATGGCACTGCAGAGGGGACGGTTTAGAGCACTAGTAAATTGGGATAGACAGTCCTGCGTCAGAGATGAGACTAGGAATGACAAGTATGTAGTATCCAGAATGGTGAGGAAAATACAGAAATGAGATATAGCCTAGAGCTTGGGCACTAAACAGAAGTGGGCATAGGACAGGTTTTGGTGCCATATGAACCCAGCCCTGAAGTCACACCCCCTCCCAAAGCTCCCACTCACCAAGGCCTGTCCAAGCCCGTCCTGCCATGGCTAGAGTCATGGCCCTTCAGTTATGCACACAGATCTTTGTCCCCAGCTACAGTTCAGCAACCACAGAGGATCTGGAAGGTAAGTCATAGAGGAAAGACAAGGCAAGTGAGTGGGAAATCAGTGTCCCAGTCCACCCATGAGAGATTAAGAGAACTAAATATTACAGGTGAACATCAGAAATTACTCACACCAACATCCCAGTGGGCCCCACAAGCAATGACCATGACTGCAATTCATGACCCAGGTAGGACCAAGGAAATGTTAATTAAAGGAGGGGGTCAGAATCCAGAGAACAGAGGTATCACAAATGTGGACAGAGCCATCCAGCCAAGGAGAGGCCACATAGGGTAGCAACCACTGGGTTGATTAGAAGCCTTCTGACCCTCAAACCTTCACAGCAGAAGGATCTGGAAGCATAGGGAGTGGGGGAGAGAGTACACACAGCTGAGCCCTGGAACTCAGAGAACCTACATGAGGGAGTAAGGGGAAATAGCAGTACCCATGGTCCATCAATGGCAAACTCTGAAGGAAAAAAAGCAGCTTAGAAAACTGGGGCATGTGGGGCTGTAAGCAGGAATCCAATGTTAAGTGCAGAGCACAGAAAGCACTGCACTGATACAAGTGTCAGCATTGTCATGCATCGTCCACTCTACCCAGGAGAAATACACAAACACATCCTCAAAGATCATGTGACCCTGTGTGACGGGCAGGCAGGTGAGCACAGGGGCGGCAGCTCTCTCCAGGACTCGTGGTCTACCTGCCACATACTTACTTTCCTCCCTGGCTCCCCAGCTCAGACAAGGTCCTAGGCCCTGATGATTGCTGTCAGCTTCATCCCCATTTCCCATTAATCTTCTGTCCAGCCTGGAATAAGAGGCAGGTGGAGAGACAGACACTGTATAGACTAGGCCTGGTATGCAGCAAAATACTTCTCCTCTTATACACAAATTTAAGCAAGGCCGATTCAGATTTTGTCTTCATGTACCCATCACTCTTTAGATCACACCTCTCTATGGACACCCACAATACAGGTATCTCCCACGC
Source organism: Smutsia gigantea (assembly GCA_032199065.1). NCBI lineage: Eukaryota > Metazoa > Chordata > Mammalia > Pholidota > Manidae > Smutsia > Smutsia gigantea. The sequence continues at coordinate 240,050 of JAVSCE010002538.1, read as the reverse complement.
GCAGATCTATACACAGCATCCAGAGAATGCTTGATTAATGCATCCAGGACCACATCTGACCCCCTGCCATGGGTATCTCTGAAGCCAGTTATTAAATCCTCCTTTCCTGGCCCTATTGCTTGATTCAAACTTCAGCAATCCAGAACCACATGGAGCTATCAGATAAATCCAACCCTTTTCCATTTGCTGCCGCACACTGAGGCTGCTACATCCTTATTAATCACAGACTTAACACTAAACTTTCATTCAAAGCCCACACCCACTGGCCTTCTACCCCAAGCATAGTGATTCTGCCAACTGATATTATTTGCCCCTGAGCTAATATACCAGCTTGACTAAAACTCGCCAGCTCACACCAGAAGTCACAGCCAAGAGCCTGTGAAGCATACATAGAGGACAATAAGCACCAGCTTTGACCTTTCAGCTTATCTCTATTACTACTGTATGCCAGCATCTGTCTCATGTCCACTCTCCCTGGAAGACCTCACCACCTGCCAGGCCATATTCTTCCCCACCACTATGGACACTAATCTCTCACCTCTTAGGTGACTCCTATGCCTACTCTGCTGTGCCAAACTCCTTTCTACATCCTAACGGTGCTGGATTATGATTAATCATTCTCTAAATCTCTTATATAGCTCTACCCTAATCCACACAGTGGCTGCCACCTTGTGGATGTCTCCAAATTGAATCTATTCTCTCAACTCCAACCTTGTGTGTCCAGCTGCTCACTTGATAACCCCCATTCAGATGTCTTTGGAATATTGCCGATTTAACAAGGCCAAAACCTAACTAACTCCTGACATGACCTCTGAAAGTTACTCCCATCACCAACTGCACCATCTCAATTGAGGATTTTTCCATCCTTACACATTCTTGGGCCAAAAACTTTAGGGTCATACTTGACTGCTCCCCTTCTCTCATCAACACATCAGAAAACTTGGCTGGTCCTACTTAAAAAAAAAAAGTCCAGAATCCATGCACCTGCATCTCACCTCCGCAGCCATTCCACTCTGGTCTAACTAGCAATCAGTCCTCCTTCCTTGCTCTATAGGCTTCTCTTCACTGTGCAGCCAGAGAAAGCCTGTTAATACCAGAGTCAGATCATTCCTTCCTCTGTTCCAAACCTCCCATGGCTCCCACCACTTTAGAAGCCCAGTTCCACAAGCTGCCCCTTCAGAAGTGAATTCTGTCCCCTGCTCCCTGATCACAGTAGACATAATGGAAACCTGAGGGTCCCCAAACACCTCCAGTTCAGCCTCAAGTGGTGTACTTGCACATGTTGGTTCCTTGCCTGGGACACTGTTCCACACTGTCCTATTGCCTCCTAGAAATGGAAAACCTTCCATTTGATTCCAGAATAGAATTCAAGGCAAAAGGCCTTCAGTGACACCAGCATCCCCAAATTCTACCAGCAGGTAGAAGGAAGGTGAAGACTCCTCAGACACCACCCTCTGCCTTACATGGGAGAAGGGGGAGGCTGAACAAGGACCTGCACATGCTGCCCTCTTCGATGCGTGCATCGTAAGCACTTCTGCCACCACAGAAACCGGGAGGGAAGAGGGAGCTGGGAGTGGCAGGTCATCCCAGTGGGGTCTCAGGCTGAACTGTTCCCCTAACCTGTGACACTTCATGAGGGGGATTTTAGGTTGTTTAACCTTAGACACTGCGACCTCAGCGCTGCCTCCTCCCAGCTATGATCATGCACCAACGCCTGTGTCTCACTGTCCTCATCTGTAAAGCTGGGGTAACAGCAAACCTACCAGTGCTGTTTATACCAGATGTGTTAGTATGTGTCAAGTACCTTTGAATTAGTTTTCACTGTCCAGGAGCTTAACACTTTTGTAAATATTCTTGGTGTAAATGAAGGGTTACATTTTTTAAATTTGGAGTTTGTTCTTAAGCTTTCAAGAAAATGTGGTATTTAAGACTTCCGACTGTAATCAAATACTTAGAGGCAAGCACTTCAATCAATAAACAATGGTATAAACTTAACTCATCATATCCACATATTGTTAATTTTTAACTACCTGCTTGTGAATTATATACTAGTACCTTCTGCAAACCATCCTACCTGGTACACACTTCGCCGAAGGAAAGCCTGCTTGTGGCTTTTCATTAGACATGCTCATCCTCTCTCCTGACCTGAGAAGTCAGAATTAGATGCCAGCACCCTGGTGGAGCTCGGGCTGATCCACTCCCCTGGCTGATTTTTCTGGTGCCCAGCCAGTGCCTGTGCTGAGTCCACAGGGCACCTCTCACATCTTGCTCTCCATCTCATGCCTGGCTTCTTACACCCTATATCCCTCTTCCTCCTGCTGGGACCAACCAGGACCCTTTCAAATGCCAAGACTCCCCCTTTCCAGAGGGAATCTCAGCATATGCACACCCTCCTTCCCTAACCTCCCCAATCTTTCACCTCAGGGGCCATACAAAATCACAGCCTTGATGCTTTTTCCCCTTACTATAAATCTGATTGCCAGGCTTTGACCCGAATGAGGTTTCATCCCTCAGAGAGCTCCAGCGCACCTCCGTCCACAGAGCCCCTGACCTGCAAGTCCAGATGCCCATGTGACACCTCCACTGTGGGACACCTTAGATTTACTCTGTCCTTATTCCAAATCCTGATTCCAGAGAAAAGTGCTCCCTGCTTCAGCTTACCCATTCCCACTCTTTCAGATGCTCAGTAGGGGGAAAAAATTGGATAGCCCTTCACTCCCAAGCATATTGGACAGAGCAGGAAATCCTGTTGGCTCTACCTTTAAACTCTCACCAGAATTAAAGGACTTCCCCCCCACCCCCCCGCGGCCTCCATCTCCGTCATCCCACCCTAGTCCGCTTTCTCATGAGTAAAGGTCGGGATATTTCCCGATGTTAATCAAACATGTCCTTCCAACAGCTCCCAGAGTCCTCGAACTGAAGGTACTGATCTCACCCTGCCTTTCCAGGCACAAATACAGCTCACACTTCATGCTCTCTGAGGATGGGAGGGCTCCCAACTCAGCCGCACCTCCAAGCCCTTGCTCATGCTCGTCGCTCCGCCGATAACACCCTCCTACGTCTCGTCACACTGGCGTTAGGAATAGGAGGTCCACCCATTGCCCAGCACACTGGAACCCGGGCTGCAATGACCTCAACGGGGACCTCTTACTCGGTGCTCTGTGATTCGGAGATGAGGACTGGGACGCGTCAAGGTGCGAGGACCACAGTACCCACCTACGCCGGGTCCATCCCAGCAGCCGCCGCCATCACAGTCTGAACCCCACTGAGCTGTCACGAGTCCCGGGTCCCTAGAGGCGGCGGCGGCAGCGTCTTCGTGGGCGCTGCCACCCGCAAGCCTCTTTGCAATGGTGACGGGGGTCTCGTCCCACGCCTTCCCGCTTCGGTCACGTCTCATTCGAGCCAGAGATCCCGAGCCTGTGGTCCGACGGTTCTGCCAAAGGCCCTCAAGATGTCCGCCGCGAGAAAGATACCGGAAGTCCCGCCCAGACGCCTTCTGCACCTACGGAAACGTCCTCAAAAGCGCCGTCGTCACTGTGCGACGCAGAAGTTTCTGGGTAATGTAGTTCCTCCGAGTGATCAGCCTTAACGTGTGGACGCCCTCTCCCCGGGAGCTAAGGCCAAATGCAACCGCGGGGGGCTCTGGGCAGTGGTGCCTCGAGGCTCGGAGGGCTGGACGGGCCTTCGCTTCTCTTAAGAGCAAACAGATTCCTTGCAGTGTTCATTGCAGGGATGCAGGAAATGTTTAGAAAGGTATTCCCCAAAGCTACAAAATCAAATGGACACATCATATCAAATGTCACTTAGAGTGCACTTATAGCCAACTCATACTTACTTTTTACATACCTGTAGGCGGAAGCTTTACTCCGGTTTTTCGAACCTCAGTTGGGTCGGGGCAAGAGAGAATTGTCCCTAGACAGGGCTGTGGAGTGAAAGGAGTGATGTAGGAGTGCCCTCGAGCAAGTGGACTCTGAGTGGAGTTCTCCCTCTGGTTTCCTTGGAAATGACTCCTGACAGGGCCATGGAGGGGAAAACAGGGAAGGGGTATTGGGCTATTGGGCTACCTTGAAACAGGAGGTCCAAGGAGACACCTTTCCTGTCAGCAGTGGTGTCCAATCTGGGGTGCAGCACCCTTTAACCCAAGTGCTTTTTTTTTAGCCCAAAAGCTGAGATATATTTACTTCCTCTTAGGAATGCACCGCTTCCTTGTAAAGAACCATTACAAATGCTAAATGCTTTCGTGTGCCAGCACAGTGGCTGACAAGGTCCAGAGGCAGCAAATGTGCAAAGATGACAACTGAACATGGAAATAAAGATTTGGAACACCATGATCTTACTAACCTTAAAAATAATCAGTTATTTTACCAGCAAAATAGGTTTATTGGGGAACAGCAAAGAATTGCAATTAAGGACAAGCAAGCTATGGCAAAACCACAGACAAGATGGAAGAACAAAGGAGAAGAGTCTCTTTTATAGAGAAAGGGAGAGAGTTGGGAGACTGTTCTGAGCAAAAAAGTCCATTGGAGGAAAGAGAGGTGCCTGTGAGGCGGATGCTCACTGGCTGAGCTGTAACAGTCTCTCACTGGCTGCTGTGAGGGAGTTGAAGGTCTTTCCTCCTTCTCCTGGGTGGTGAAGTAGCCAAGGTATGAGTCGTAAGGGGTCTATCTCTTCCTTCCTACGGGGTCTGCAATCAACCAGAACTCGTCCTTGGGAGCTTCCCCTGCAGGCCTTATGATACCATGTCAGTGAGGTTTCCCTTTATCCATCTTCACAATCTCATTTATTTGCTGGGACAGCGTCTGAACTGAGTTGAGATATTTATGGTAAACAAACAAACAAAAAAGATGAAGAAGAAAAGGAGGAGGAGGGAGAGAAGGAGAAGTAGACAGAAAGAAAGAGGAGGAAGAAAGGAGGAGAAGGGAAAGAGGAAAAAAAGAAAAAAAACTTGTGAATTGTTTGCATTACTGACAGTTATGAATATTCTGTAGTTATTCACAGATATATGCAAAAATGGCTCTGGGGAACATATCTGTGACAGGGGAAAATAGTTCAGATGTCTGCAAAATTTGAACTTGAGACACTGAAGTTTGAGAAGTGAAAGGATGAAGCTGAGCAAACAGCTACCCTGGACTCTTGACCACAGCAGGGTTTAGTCTCCAAAATGTAATTTCTTTTCATTCTTGAAAACACTAAATCTCTGCTTCCAGGGAGAATTAAAAAGATTTTTAGAAAGTGTTGCCAGAAGGGTGAAGATGATCAGGGATACTGTAATATCATGCTTATTCACAGTCTACCCAAAAATCAAAGAACACCTACTGATTTTTCAAGCTCTAACTAAAAATTTGAAAATGAGAGACAAAGACTTACACTGTATTCAAGGAGCTTACACTGTAGTCAAGAAAGACAAAGGAAGAAATATGGGGGGGGGGAAACCCTAGAATTATAGTGTTAGAATGTGGTAGCAATGGAAAAGGGAGAAGGCAAAGGTATTGAGAAGTGGGGGGATGAGATGTAATACTATATACTGCTTTACTCTGGGGGGAAAATATTTTCCCAGGCTGGGGCAAATTACCTTTGAAACTGAAACCAGTCAAAGGGAGAAATAAAGTGGGAGAAACCTGTTTATTGCTTACAAGCAGTTGTCCACTTCTGCTCACCCGTCTCTCTCACAACCTGGCTGCAAAAAGGGGCCCCGCCCGCCCAACATCTCCAGTCCAGATTTGCCCTCACTCCCCTACGTAATCACCTATTGATATGGAGATAGACTACTTCTCTCCACCCCTTGAAAACACCTATTGATAGGGAGATGGCTAAGGCCAGGCAAGAGATTCTGGAAATACTGGAATTTTACCCACAACAGCAAAGGGAAGCTGATTTGTGCCCATGTCTTAATTTATAAAGGTGAGTGAAGACACTGATATGTCAATGCCATTGACAGAGATTAATGATACTGAAAATTCCCCTAGAAAAGGGAGGCACCGCCTACAACACAAGGCCACAGAAGGAACACCAGGTTCTGGTTGAGTCAGTAGCAGGAGCCAAGAGATTTTATTGTGTTTTCTGCAAGAAAGGCAAGGAAGGATGGGGCAGACAATTTAGGATGGGCTAGTTTGAGCAGTTCTAATGGGCTTTGGGTTATGGAGTGGTCTGTAGTTCCCTGGTACCTGGCCCTGGCATCATTTAGGACACACAGTTTTGTTCAGGAAGCATTTAAATGATTCTACATTCCTAGGTAATGCAGCCTATTTAAAGTAAACTACCGAGTGTTTATGTAAAAACCCTGAGCTCATGAAAAACATTAACACAAACTCATCAAAGATAATTTGCAGATTTTCAGTTAGAGGGCAATAGGCTAATGAAAAAAAGAAACTCATTCTGAGACACAAAGTTGCTCGAGTTTATTAGAGGCCAGAAATTTATTTCAATCATGATTTATTATTCGTAACAACCATGTTGCCAAATATGTTGGATTAAAATACTTAGATAAGGCTTTATATTTTACATACATTAAGTTGTATTTTATATGAGGTGCTTTCTAACAATTTTTCAATACAATTTTAGTATTAGACATCATAAAATTCAGAATTGTACATTTGGCACATATATTTTGTAATGACCAAGTAGTGTTTGTAACAGTAGTAATAAAAGTCAAACGATTATTTAAAGATGGAAAATAAAGGTGAAATTAAAATGAAACTCTGAAAGTTTCCTTTCGACACCAATAACTGAAAATTTTCTAAAAATTTTTATTCCATAAAAAATAATTGTCAAGATCAATTAAAGAAAAACAGGTGAACAGTCATTAAAGCAGTAAAAACAGCTTTAATCAGGAACTACTAAAATGGGGGAAAAGTGACCTCAGCATAAAATTGGGCAGAACTGTGAATATGATAGCGACAAGTGGGAGTTTATAGCAGGATTCTTGCTCAAGGCAGGAGAGTGATCAGATATCATGTGGGGGATGGAGGAGGTAACTTGATCAGATAATGAGGGTGATCAGATGTTAAGAGGGGTGGATTTTGGCTAAACTCCACAGGATCTTGCTAGACTGGGCAATGCAAAGATGGGCAGGAAGTTCAAAAGTTGAGGTCTAATTGGGAAGAGGATTCAGAAGACCCAACTAACGTGTGGTCAAGGAGAGATTCTTTATCAGCCTAAATATTGGTAAATTGGAAATGCATTATTTAACTACCTACTTTTTTTTTCAAAAAAAGAAAATATTGTAAAATAAAAGAGTGGTCAACTATAAATATGTATTAAAATTTTTAACTGAATTACTTATTATTTCTTATCACAAGAAACTTTGATTATTTCATCAACTGGACAAAAATTCTCAGAGATCATTTGATCATTGACATGACCTCTAACACCAGCGTGGAAAAGATTTCACCTACTTTCTTTTCCCACTGCACTGTACACCACATACTCTGCCAAACACCATGCACTTCCTTCAGTTCTTTGGAGTTTTACTTGTGTGCCACACCAATTCAGGGTATTCCCAGGTCATTTTTCTCTTACTTGAAATATCTTTTACTCAATATGTTTTTACAATGCAAATAAATCTTTTGGATGTCATTTGAATCAACAGTGAGTTTCCACTCCAGAACTCCTAAACTCTGAAAATGTCCCTATATGTCATTATCATTATTGCCTGATGCTCTCCAGTGAATGACATTACATAATTTTAGGAAGTCATCATTGAGTCATTATTTATACCAGGTTCATTTATTGGCAATCTTATAAGCAGTAAGAAGCCAGAGTTATTCTGGCTGTTACTCCATACTGTATCCTAATGTGGTGACAGGTTATCGCATAAAACATGAGCTTATGAACACACAGAAAAAGTGATTAAATAAATGGTAGAATTTCCTAGAGGGAACTTGCTGGCCAGAGACCATACCTGGAAAAATTATTTTTCTTTTTCAGAAGGCAGAGAAGAACTGCAAGGCACAGTTGTCACTGCCAAAAAGCGAAAAAGAGCTGATGTTGGGAAACCTGAAGACACCAGTGTAGAGGTGTTCATAGGCCAATGGCTTGGGGTCATAGTTAGTGTTACTCACAAAGACAAATGGAAGAGAGAAAATAATAGAATATGCTCACCAGGATCAGGACGGTGCACGTGGCTCTGGCCTCATGGGAAGGTCTGGCGGAAAGGCTGTGGCTGTGAGTGTACTGGACTTGCTGCTTTGTTTTTTGGGGGGGGATTGGCTTTTATTACTTAGCACAATTTCCTGAAGATTGGTCCATGTTGTGTGGATGAGGCTTGCTCCTTATTGCTGAGGTGGTGCAGGCATGTGTGTATATGCATGTATGCACGCACACACGCACCAGAGTTTGACCATTCACCAGCTGATACTGCTTTTTGGCTATTACAAATAAGGCTGCCATGAACAATCATATACAGGTTTTTGTACGAACGTAAATTTATTTCTCTCGGGGGAAGATACCCAGTAGTGGAATTGCTGGTGACGGTTGCATGTTTATTTTTTAAGAAGCTGCCAAATTGTACAGACTGGCTATATAATTTTGTATTACCACTGGCAATGTATGAGTTGAGTGAGTTTCTCCACATCCTTTCCAGCATTTGTTTATATCACTATTTTTTGTTTTAGCCATTTGATCAGTGTGGTTTTAATCTGCATTTCCTTCATGGCTAATGATGTTGGACATCTTCCGTGTGCTTTTTTGCCATTCACACATCCTCTTCAGTGAAATGTCTGTTCATGTCTGTTTACTAATTGGATTGCTGAAGAGTTCTTTTTAAAAAAAATTTTTTATTAAGGTATCATTGATATACACGCTTATGAAGGTTGCTGCTTGTGTTTATGCAGGACAAGGACCATGGAGTCACTGGACCAGCCCATGAGACCCAAACACATAACCTCAATGAAAGAGAACAAGGCTGTGTGTAGTAAGACTACAGATTTGTTTGGAATGGATGAATTACAGTATCTATAAATTCTCTCCCTACTCACGTTTTTGCTCTTTCTTGGTGCAGTAACATTCACAGCAATAATGATATTTAATAGGAGATGCAGGATCCAGCACAGGGAAGAGCAGAAGCCAATGCAGTTTGGGAATCCCATCTTGAGCTTTATCCACTGAGAGGCTGGGGTTGAGCTTTATGGCCTGGAAACCACTGAGGAGGCAGGGGGTGCTCAGGGAAACCCCTCTGGTCACTCTGTGTAAATAAAAGACAAGTTTACATCCAATATCATCCAGGAAATATTTCAGCCCAAATGTTGCCATTGTCCAAGGAATTCCTTTGTTTAGAAAACCAGGTTGTTAGTTATGACTAGCTGGATGAGAATCAAGTCTGTGATTGTCTAGTAAGCAAAGTAAAGCTGTAAAGACAAAGAAGTGAGGAATTTCCGAAGACCCCAACTCCAGCTTGAGTGAGGAAAATAACACCTATGCTCAAGTTGGTATAAAACATTTCACCAATTTAAAGGGGATATTGGTGGCTAATTTTGATTCAAGGAATCTGGAAAAACAAAAATAGAAAATTTGGTTATTTTCATTATACTAAGAACATTTCTTGATAATGTAATTTTTCAATTCAATATGAATATGTACACATCTTCATGTGTGCAAAATGATTTCTTGCAGGATTGTAATAACAAAAATTAAAACCAACACGATGCCAATCAGTGGGAAACTAATTGAATTGTAGTGCATTTTCACAGTGGAGCACTAGGCAGCCGTGGTGAACAACATTCTCTCTACTGCTGCATTTCCAGGACATACAATTAAATAAGAAATTTAATGTGTTCCAATATTGTGAACAGTTAGCTTTATTTTCCTAATAAGGGGAATATAATCAATATATTATCCATTCACTTATGTGCATATGGTTATCTTTTTAAAATAGAAGAATCCATTTAGAGTTTATAAAAATGAGTACTACCTGTAGGTGATAGCGGAAATGGAGTAGAGGAGAAAGTATGAAGTTAGACTGCTCTCAATATACCTGGTTTGTGGCTTTGGCTTAAAATTTTTTACATATTTAATTATATCTAGTAACAAAATATTATAAACTATAACTCAAACATAAAAACAAAAAAAATAAAGAAATAGGCCTAAATGTGGGCCAAATTTTGGCTTAACCAAAAGGTCTTACTTCAATTATATTTTAGACACCATACTTTGAACATATATTTTAATTAATATATGAACAAAATAAGAGGAAAGTACAGTCATAATATTGTGAGTAAAACTAAAGATTTACAAATATGAAAAATAGTAGGAAGTTAGTGTGAGTAAAAATGAATTTAAAAATTAGTTGGGAAAGAAAAGTGTATTCAATACACATTATTAAAATATTTGCACATTTATTTGAAAAAATAAAGCTATATTTCTACTGCATGCCACTTAGACAGAAACATCTATATACATGTTTTTTTAATGTTCTAATATTTTTTTCTTATTTCAAGTGATTTACTGTTGTAAAACAATATTATTATTTGTCTTAAACATTTTTATTTTAAAATTTGAGTGTTAATATTTTTTTTAAGTTTATTTTGATATCATTAATCTACAATTAAATGAGTAATATTATGGTGATTACACTACCCCCTTCATCAGGTTCCCCCCCCGCCCCAACCCCATTGCAGTCACTGTCCATCAGCGTAGTGAGGTGGCATAGAGTCACTACTTGTCCTCTCTGGGTTGTACAGCCCTCCCCGTGCCCCCCGAACATTACATCTGCTAATTGTATTGTCCCTTCTTTCCCCTTACCCCTCCCTTCCCACCCATCCTCCCCAGTCCCTTTCCCTTTGGTAACTATTAGTCCGTTCTTGGGTTCTGTGAGTCTCCTGCTGTTTTGTTCCTTCAGTTTTTTTTTTTCCCTTAGTTCTTACACTCCACATATGAGTGAAATCATTTGGTACTTGTCTTTTTCAGCTTGACTTATTTCACTGAGCATAATACCCTCTAGCTCCATCCGTGTTGTTGCAAATGGTAGGATTTGTTTTCTTCTTATGGCTGAATAATATTCCATTGTGTATATGTACCACATCTTCTTTATCCATTCATCTACTGATGGACACTTAGGTTGCTTCCATTTCTTGGCTATTGTAAATAGTGCTGCAATAAACATAGGAGTGCATCTGTCTTTTTCAAACTGGGCTGCTGCATTCTTAGGGTAAATTCCTAGGAGTGGAATTCCTGGGTCAAATGGTATTTCTATTTTGAGTTTTTTGAGGAACCTCCATACTGCTTTCCACAATGGTTGAACTAATTTGCAGTCCCACCAGCAGTGTAGGAGGGTTCCCTTTTCTCCACATCCTCGCCAACATTTGTTGTTGTTTGTGTTTTGGATGTTGGCCATCCTCACTGGTGTGAGGTGATATCTCATTGTGGTTTTAATCTGCATTTCTCTGATGATTAGCGATGTGGAGCATCTTTTCATGTGCCTGTTGGCCATCTGAATTTCTTCTTTGGAGAAGTGTCTATTCATGTCCTCTGCCCATTTCTTAAATGGATTATTTGCTTTTTGTTTGTTGAGGTGCGTGAGTTCTTTATATATTTTGGATGTCAACCCCTTATCGGATACGTCATTTATGAATATATTCTCCCATACTGTAGGAAGTCTTTTTGTTCTACTGATGGTGTCCTTTGCTGTACAGAAGCTTTTCAGCTTCATATAGTCCCACTTGTTCATTTTTGCTTTTGTTTCCCTTGCTCGGGGAGATATGTTCATGAAGAAGTCATTCATGTTTATGTCCAAGAGCTTTTTGCCTATATTTTTTTCTAATGTTCTAATATTTTAAAATAAAAACATGTACATAAATACAGAAATCTAAATCTCACATAAACTATATACAAGTGCATATATTTTTTGAAAACATGATTTGTGACAAGTACTTAGTAAGCAATGCATAAAACAGAAGCCATATAGTAACTTAAACTTAGTGGAGTATGTTGTGAAAAGGTACAATTTATATAACATGAAAGACATGAAAAAATTAAATATAAAGATGAAGCACAAAATAACAGAAACAATAGAAAACATTTTACATAAGAATAATGGAAAGGGAGATGGAGATTCTCAAGATGGCAGTATGAATGAGTAGGGTGGTGGAAATCTCTAAAACCATTTATATTTTGAAAATACAGCAAAAGAACTCTTCCTTAAAGAGTGACCAGAAGACACAGTACAACAGCCAGGCTACATCTACATCTGCGAGAACTCAACATTTCACAAAAAGGGTAAGAAACAAAGTTGTGACCTGGCACTCCCTCCACCCTTGCTCACCAGCGGGAGGAAAAGATTCAGAGTGGGGAGGGAGTGGAAGCACAGGACTGCTGAATAACCAGCCCTAGTAATCTGCACCGTGAGCACAGACACACATCACATGGTGTACTGAATATTAGAGGAATGGAAAAGCAAAATCTGAGACTAAGACTGTGAACAGGTCCCCACAGCCAGCTGCCCTGGGACAAAAGAAAAGTGAGCGCTTTAAAAATCTTAAAGGGACAAGGGCTCCACAGCTGGACAAAATCATCCCAGCACACTCATCCCTGCAGGCTGGGAACTTTAAGGAACTTCAGGCGACCTAAGCTCTCTGGGTGGCAACACAGCTCCGAAGCCCCTAACAGCAATAAGCAGCCTCCCGTTCATTACCCCACCCCGCTGGCACTGCAAGTGAACCACCTGACCCGCCATTGTTGCAGAGCAATGGGGAGCAGCCCCTCCCACAGCCACCACCCAGAAGCTTCTCCCAGCACGTGGATAACGGCCAGACCCAGAGGCGGCCCACTGCCTGCAGTCAACCGACATATACAGTGGAGACCCGCACAGAGTCTGGAAGGCACAAAGGGGCTTTATTCTCGTGGCGAACACATTCTGCTTGCCTGCAACCCCTGCCAGTGCCCTAGGCCATCCCAAGGACCACCCCGCCCATGGCAGCTCAGGGGATCAACCCAGAGGCTGCTCCCTGTGTGTGACCGACCAGCAAAGGCAGCGGAGATGGGCAAGGCACCCAGCAAGCAGGAAGGGTCTTTGTTCTCCTAACTGACACAAGCACCACCCACTGGCGATCACTTCCATAGCCATGAAAAGGCAGAAGAACTTTGTTCAGTCCAAAATCCCTCAAACACAACAGAGAGGGCCTGGTGATACTGAAATCACCAATCTTCCTGAAAAAGAGTTCACAATAAAAGTCACAAGCATGCTGATGGAGCTACAGAGAAATATGCAAGAGCTAAGGGATGAATTCTGGAGGGAGATAACAGAAATGAAACAAACAATGGGAGGATTTAAGAGCAGACTGGATGAGGTGCAAGAGACTGTTAATGGAATAGAAATCAGAACAGGAATACAGAGAAGCTGAGAGAGAGATAAAAGGATCTATAGGAATGAAAAAATATTAAGAGAACTGTGTGACCAACCCAAATGGAACAATATTCACATTAGGGGTACCAGAAGAAGAAGAGAGAGAAAAAGGGATAGAAAGTGTCTTTGAAGAAATAATTGCTGAAAACTTCCCCAATTTGGGGAAGAAAATAGTCTCTCAGACCATGGAAGTCCACAGATGTCCCAACACAATGGACCCAAGGAGGACAACCCCAAGACATATAATAATTAAAATGGCAAAGAACAAAGGCAAAGACAGAGTATTAAAAGCAGCCAGAGAGAGAATAAAGGTCACATACAAAGGAAAACCCATTAGGCTATCATCAGACTTCTCAGCAGAAACCTTACAGGCCAGAACAGAATGGCATGATATATTCAATGCAATGAAGCAGAAGGGCTTTGAACCAAGAATACTGTATCCAGCAAGATTATCATTTAAATTTGAAGAAGGGATTAAACAATTCCCAGATAAGCAAAACGTGAGGTAATCTACATCCCACAAACCATCTTTACAGTGTATTTTAAAGGGATTGCTCAAGACGGAAGTGCTCCTAAGGCTAAATAAATGTCAACAGAGAACAAAACCACAGCAAAGAAAGCAGACCAACCAAATACTAACTAAATGCAAAATAAAGTCAGCTATCCACAAAATCAGTCAAGGGAAACACAAAAGAGTACAGAATAAAACACCTAACATACAAAGAGTGGAGGAGAAAGAAAAAGAAGGGAGAGAAATAAAGAATCATTAGACTGTGTTTATAATAATGTAATAAGTGGGTTAAGCTAGACGGTTAGATAGTAAAGAAACTACCATTGAACCTTTGGTAACCACGAATCCAAAGCCTGAAATGGCAATAAATACATATCTATCAATAATCACCCTAAATGTAAATGGACTGAATGCACCAATCAAAAGACACAGAGAAATAGATGGATAAAAAAGCAAGTCCCATCTATATTCTGCCTACAAGAGACTCACCTCGAACCCAAAGACATACACAGACTAAAAGTGAAGGGATGGAAAAAGAAATTTCATGCAAACAATAGGGAGAAAAAAGCAGGTGTCGCAGTACTTGTATCAGACAAAACAGACTTCAAAACAAAGAAAGTAGAGAAAAAGAAGGACATTACATAATGATAAAGGGGTCAGTCAAACACGAAGATAAAACCACTATAAGTTGTATTATCTGGGTAAATTCCAAGGCGTGGACTTCCCGGGTCAAATGGTATTTCCATTTTTAGTTTTCTGAGGAACCTCCATATTGCTTTCCACAATGGTTGAACTAGCTTACATTCCCACCAGCAGTGTAGGAGGGTTCCCCTTTCTCCGCATCCTTGCCAGCATTTGTTGTGCTTAGTCTTTTGGATGGTGGCCATCCTTACTGGTGTGAGGTGATATCTCATTGTGGTTTTAACTTGCATTTCCCTGATGATTAGTGATGTGGAGCATCTTTTCATGTGTCTATTGGCCATCTGAATTTCTTCTTTGGAGAACTGTCTCTTCATATCCTCTGCCCATTTTTTAATCAGGTTATTTGCTTTTTGGGTGTAGAGGCGTGTAAGTTCTTTATATATTTTGGATGTTAATCCCTTGTTGGATATATCATTTACAAATATATTCTCCCATACTGTTTGATGTCTTTTTGTTCTGTTGATGGTGTCCTTTGCTGTACAGAAACTTTTTAGTTTGAAGAAGCCCCATGAGTTCATTTTTGCTTTTGTTTCCCTTGCTTGAGGAGATGCGTTCAGGAAGAAGTCGTTCATGCTTATATTCAGGAGATTTTTGCCTATGTTGTCTTCTAAGAGTTTTATGGTTTCATGACTTACATTCAGTTCCTTGATCCATTTTGAGTTTACTTTTGTGTATGGGGTTAAACAATAATCCAGTTTCATTCTCTTGCATGTAGCTGTCCAGTATTGCCAACACCAGCTGTTGAAATGGCTGTCATTTCACCATTGTATGTCCATGGCTCCTTTATCATATATTAATTAACCATATATGGTTGGGTTTATATCAGGGCTCTCTAGTCTGTTCCATTGGTCTATGGGTCTGTTCTTGTGCCAGTACCAAATTGTCTTGAGAACTGTGGCTTTGTAGTACAGCTTGAAGTTGGGGAGAATAATCCCCCCAGCTTTATTCTTCCTTCTCAGGATTGCTTTGGCTATTCGGGGTCTTTTGTGGTTCCATATGAATTTTAGAATGATTTTCTCTAGTTCGTTCGAAAAATGCTGTTGGTATTTTGATAGGAATTGCATTGAATCTGTAGATTGCTTTAGGCAGGATGACCATTTTGACAATATTAATTCTTCCTATCCATGAGCATGGGATGTGTTTCCATTTATTGGTATCTTCTTTAAATTCTCTCATGAGTGTCTTGTAGGTTTCAGAGTATAGGTCTTTCACTTCCTTGGTTAGCTTTATTCCTAGGTATTTTATTCTTTTTGATGCAACTTTGAATGGAATTGTTTTCCTGATTTCTCTCTCTGCTAGGTCATTGTTAGTGTATAGGAATGCCATAGATTTCTGCGCATTAACTTTGTATCCCGCAACTTTGCTGAATTCAGATGTTAGATCTAGTAGTTTTGGAGTAGATTCTTTAGGGTTTTTTTGTTTACAATATCATGTCATCTACAAACAGGGACAGTTTTTCTTCCCTGCCAATCTGGGTGCCTTTTATTTCTTTGTGTTGTCTGATTGCCATGGCTAGGACCTCCAGTACTATGTTGAATAGAAGTGGGGAGAGTGGGCATCCTTGTCTTGTTCCCGATCTTAAAGGAAAAGCTTTCAGCTTCTCACTGTTAAGTATAATGTTGTCTGTGGGTTTGTCATGTACAGCCTTTATTATGTTGAGGTACTTGCCCTCTATACCCATTTTGTTGAGAGTTTTTATCATGAATGGATGTTGAATTTTGTCAAATGCTTTTTCAGCATGTATGGAAATGATCATGTGGTTTTTGTCCTTCTTTTTGTTGATGTGGTGTATGATGTTGATGGATTTTCGAATGTTGAACCACCCTTGCATCCCTGGAATAAATCCTACTTGATCATGATGGATGGTCCTTTTGATGTACTTTTGAATTCGGTTTGCTAATATTTTGTTGAGTATTTTTGCATCTATGTTCATCAGGGATATTAGTCTGTAGTTTTCTTTTTTTGTGGTGTCTTTGCCCGATTTTGGTATTAGAGTGATGCTGGCCTCATAGAATGAGTTTGGAAGTATTCCCTCTTCTTCTATTCCTTGGAAAACTTTAAGGAGGGTGGGTATTAGGTCTTCACTAAATGTTTGATAAAATTCAGCGGTGAAGCCATCGGGTCCAGGCGTTTTGTTCTTAGGTAGCTTTTTGATTACCAGTTCAATTTCACTGCTGGTAATTGGTCTGTTCGGATTTTTTGTTTCTTTCTTGCTCAGCCTTGGAAGGTTGTGTTTTTCTAGAAAGTTGTCCATTTCTTCTAGGTTATCCAGTTTGTTAGCATATAATTTTTCACAGTATTTTCTAATAGTTCTTTGTATTTCTGTGCTGTCCGTCACGATTTTTCCTTTCTCATTTCTGATTCAGTTTATGTGAGTAGACTCTCTTTTTTTTCTTGATAAGCCTGGTTAGGGGTTTATCTATTTTGTTTATTTTCTCGAAGAACCAGCTCTTGCTTTCGTTGATCCTTTCTATTGTTTTATTCTTCTCGATTTTATTTATTTCTGCTCTAATCTTTATTATGTCCCTCCTTCTACTGACTTTGGGGCTCATTTGTTCTTCTTTTTCTAGTTTCATTAATTGTGAGTTTAGACTGCTCTTATGGGAATGTTCTTCTTTCCTGAGGTAGGCCTGTATTGCAATATACTTTCCTCTTAGCATGGCCTTTGCTGCATCCCACAGACTTTGCAGTGTTGAATTATTCTTGTCATTTGTCTCCATATACTGCTTGATCTCTGTTTTTATTTGGTCATTGATCCATTGATTATTTAGGAGCATGTTATTAAGCCTCCATGTGTTTGTTGACTTTTTCGTTTTCTTTGTGTAATTTATTTCTTGTTTCATACCTTTGTGATCTGAGAAGCTGGTTGGTACAATTTTCATCATTTTGAATTTACTGAGGTTCTTTTTGTGCCCTAGTATATGATCTATTCTTGAAAATGTTCTATGTGCACTAGAGAAGAATGTATATCCTGTTGCTTTTAGATGGAGTGTTCTGTAGATGTCTGTTAGGTCCGTCTGTTCTAATGTGTTGTTCAGTACCTCTGTGTCCTTACTTATTTTCTGTCTGGTTGATCTGTCCTTTGGAGTGAGTGGTGTGTTGAAGTCTCCCAAAATGAATGCATTGCATTCTATGTACCCCTTTAATTCTCTTAGTATTTGTTTCACATATGTAGGTGATCCTGTATTGGGTGCATAGATATTTATTATAGTTATATACTCTTGTTGGACTGACCCTTTTATCATTATTTAATGTCCTTGCCTGTTGTGACTTTCTTTGTTTTGAAGTCTATTTTGTCTGATACAAGTACTACAACTCCTGCTTTTTTCTCCCTATTAGTTGCGGGAAATCTTTGTATGTCTGGGTTTGAAATGAGTCTCTTGTAGGCAGCAAATAGATGGGATTTGTTTTTTTATCCATTCAGTTACTCTACGTCTTTTGATTGGTGCATTCAGTCTATTTACACTTAGGTTGATTATGGATAGGTATGTACTTCTTGCCATTGCTGGCTTTAGATTTGTGGTTACCAAAGGTTCAAGGGTAATTCCCTTACTATCTAACAGTCTAATTTAACTCACTTCATTTGCTATTACAAACACAATGTAAAGCTTTTTTTTTCCTCCTCCTCCATTCTTTGTATGTTATGAATTATATTCTGTACTGTTTGTCTAGCCCTAGGGTGACATCTATTTAGCCTTAAGAATACTTCCATCTATAGGAGTCCCTCCAAAATGAACTGTAGAGTTGGTTTGTGGGAGGTAAATTCTCTCAGCTTTGATTATCTGGAAATTGTTTAATCCCTCCTTCAAATTTAAATGATTATCTTGCTGGATAAAGTAATCTTGGTTCAAGGCCCTTCTGCTTCATTGCATTAAATATATCATGCCACTCCCTTCTGGCTTGTAAGGTTTCTGTTGAGAAGTTTGATGATAGCCTGATGGGTTTTCCTTTGTATGTGATCTTTTTTCTCTCTCTAGCTGCTTTTAAAAGTCGGCCTTTATTCTTGATCTTTGGCATTTTAATTATTATATGTCTTGATGTTGTCTTCCTTGGGTCCCTTGTGTTGGGAGATCTGTGCACCTCCATGGCTTGAGAGACTATCTCCTTCCCCACATTGAGGAAGTTTTCAGCAATTACTTCCTCAATGACACTTTCTATCCCTTTTTCTGTCTCTTCTTCTCCTGGTAGCCCTATAATGCGAATATTGTTCCCATTGGATAGGTCACAGAGTTCTCTCAATATTCTTTCATTATGAAGAGACTCTTTTTTCTCTCTGTGCCTCAACTTCTTTGTAGTCCTCTTCTCTAATTTCTATTCCATTTACCATCTCTTGTATTACATGTAATCTGCTCTTAAATCCCTCCATTGTATGTTTTTTTCCAGAGATGGAATTTCCAGTGATTGAATCTCCAACTTAAATTCATTCCTGAGTTCTTGAATATTTTTCTGTACCTCCATAAACATGTTTATAATTTTTATTTTGAACTCTCTTTCAGGAACATTGGTGAGTTCAGTTTCATTTGGCCCTTTTTCTGGGGTTTGTGCAAATTTGGCCTGAACCATGTTCTTTTTATGTTTCATATTTCTGTGTGGTGCCTACTAGTGCGCAGAATCTCCAGTCTCTGGAGCTGCTCAGCCACTAATGTGAGTTTGGGGTTCATAGGGGAGCAGAGCTGTTCCTTGGTGAGGAAAGATCTGTTTCCTGATTCCCGTCTACGGTGCCTGTGTCCCATGTCAGAGCCAGTCGGCCAAGTACACACATGTAAGCCACCAGCGCAGTGCGAGCAGGTGCCTGCAGGCCAGGAGGAATACTCATCAGGCTGTGTGTCACAGTGGGGGGCTTTGGAGCTGAGTAGGCAGCCAGGGGGGTGGAGCACCTGAAGCTCCTCAAAGTTCCTAACCAGCTGGGCAGAGTGTGCCCAGACAATCTTGTCCACCTCTTTCTTCTCCCGTGCGGCAAGTTCCGTGCAAACCCCGCCCCTTCAGCAGCCCTCTCCCTTCAAGCCTCTCGAACCGCCTGCCCTTACTCTGACACAGAGCGGCAGGGTGTGGATCCCGTCCTCCTCAATTGGCCGGAATGTCAGTCTCCCAGGCCCTCTGCCCATACGAGCGCCCCAATGTCCAGAGCACCACACAATATAGGCTTCTGCTCACAAATCAGATCTGCAAGGCTAGGCGCTCAGCAGTCCCAGGCTTCCACCCCGTCCCCTGCTCCATTTCTCTTCCTCCCGTGGTGAGCTGGGGTGGGGGAAGGGCCTAAATCCCGCCGGATTAAGGTTTTCTTACGTTACTCTGTTTCATGAGGTCTGCTCTGTTTGTGAGGTCTGTATGCAGTCTGGTTCAGCCTTCTTTCTCTTCTTGTTGTTTTAGGGTTAGTTGTTTTAATTAACTATATTTTTTTACTATTTGTGGTTTTGGGAGGAGTTCACCATGTCACCTCTCACGCCGCCATCTTGAATATTACTCCCCATGGCAGCAAGTTTATAGTGTCAGTTAAATCTAACAACAACAAAGATTTTCTATTTTGTATGGCTTTCTTTTCTTGTTAATTTTATCTAGTAAGTCGTGTTTACTGAATCCTGTGAACGTGTGCCCCTGACTGATGGGAAAGAAGGGGCAAGGTGACCCGGGGAGGTCCGTCCCCAGCGGTGGTGTGGGAGGCTCTGGAGAGCTCAGCGCCAGGGGCAACGCGGTCCGCGTCAGTTACAAGGTCCCGTGGGGACGGCTGCTTTGAGACCAGCCTGAAGGCTGCAGGAGGCCGGGAGGCCAGTCAGGAGCGGCGCCCATGATCCAGGGGAGGTAGGGTGGGCCCGGGCTGAGGCCCCGGGTGTACCGGGTGAGTAGAGATTTCATTCTAGACAGAACTTGAGAGCGGAGAATCCGCAGATACGATCGGGCCGCCGGACGGGGACTTCCTCCTCAAGTGCAATCGGTCCCTCGGCTCCCAAACTCTCCCTCATCTCCGAGGCGCCGCTCCCACCACTGAGTCGGGAGATGAAAATGCTGCGTTTCCGACGCTCTTCCCCGGCGGCCACCCCACCCTACCGCACCTCGCCCCGCCCCCGCGTGCTCGCTCCGTCCGAACCACGCCTCCAGCCCCGCCCACCTCGCCCCGCCCCCGCGTGCTCGCTCCGTCCGCGCCACGCCTCCCGCCCCGCCCACCCCCGGTGCTTGCTCCCGGCCACCCCCACCGACCTCTCACCTCACCCGGCGGCTGTCTGCGGCCCGAGGGGCCCCTCCGGGACCCCAGCCCGGGACCCGCCCGAGACGACAGCGTCGGAGCCTGGTGATCGCCCCGCTCGCGATCCGCACATCCGGGACGCGGCGGCGGGCCCGCCACGGGGCACGAGGTTCCTTCGCGGCAAAGCCTTACGAGAGCCCAGGGCGCTTACGCCGCCCCGAGTGCCCCCGCGGGCTGCGGCGCGTTTCGTTCCCCCGCAGGAGCGTCCGTGCGCCCGACGCGGCCCCGCCGGGGGATCCGGTGACAGGCGCGGCGAGCTGCAGCCGGACGCAAATCCCATCAGGAATTCCCCCGACGGGCTCGGTTTATCCGATCACGTCTGTAAATGCGTCCCTGACCCCAGACTCTATAAAAAAGGGCGGAACCCGGGGAAGGCGCCACAGAGGATCCCAGAGCAGCGGGCGGCTCACACAGTCGCCCAGCCCTCAGCCCGGGATTACCCAGTTTGAAGTTAAGTCTTCTTGAGGAGGTGAGTTTCCAGAACGGAAGGAATATTTCCGATTTTGTGCTTACATTTCGTGCATGTGCATGTGTATGTGGGCCTAATTATCAGGAGAAAGTTCCCAGGTACAAAGATACGGGGCTTTTTCCAGACCTGGGGTATGGTCTCTTTTGACATCTGTTCTTACTCAAAGGGTTTGATGCAGTGGACTCTGTGAAGATCTGGCCCCTTCTCCCGCGGAAGCCTTCGTATGGCTCTGCCGCCTTGTTATTTTTATGTTCCTAGTAATTGGTTTTTATGGTATCTTGTGTCGATGTTGGTTCACGGATGGGGCGGGGCAGAAGCTAAGATGTAAAAGGCACAGCTACCTGGCAGACCCTCCTCGGGTGCCTACCGTATGCTGGGATCTGTCTGGTGTTTTCTCATACATTAACTCCGAGCTCCAGTGACAATTCTGGGGACTGGGTATAGAGTCCTGTAACACAGATGGGGACCTCATGGGTAGTTTGTCCAAGTCAAACAAATGCTTCCATATTCGAACACTGGCAGTCTGATTTTGAATTATAAGGTCTTAACCATTGTGAGTACATGTCTACAAGTGTGACCCAGGTGGTCTGTGCTCCTGGGGTGGTCCTGAAAGAAAGAACTTGTGCCCAGATGAAGGAGAGGTCATAAAATCGACAGAAAAAAATACAGGCCAGTACCAGCCATAACACCTCAGGTGGGATCAGGAAGGACTTAGTATTCTTTCTTGAGGGCAAGGGAAAGTAAAATGGGGTGTGACCCGAGAACATTAGCAGCATATTAAGGTCATGTGGTAGTTTGTAATAAATGGATTAGGAAAAGGATGGAAGGTACTTAGTTTTCTCCTGTGAGGTTTTTCAACTCATCTTTGGCTCATTTATTGATGGGATTAAAGTGTTTAATCTGATCAGACTGCCAGATGAGGTTGACACTAAACGTGAACTACCAACTAACAGAAATGTATCCCTTTTTTTGGCTCATGTAACTCCCCCAATTCCTCATCCCTTTTGTTTTACATTATTAATTTTTTTAAAACATATGTAAAATTGAAAAGGACCTAAAATAGACAAAAAATGGATTTTATCCTTTTTGTTGAGGCATAGTTGACATACATTATGTTAGTTTTAGGTATACAACATAATAATTGAGTATTTGTATATATTACAAACTGATCACCACAGTGACTCTAGTTAATGTCTGTTACCAAACTTAGAGAATTTTCTCCTTGCAATGATAACTTTTAAGGTTTACTCTCAGTAACTTTCAGGTGTGTGCTTGGTATTATTAACCATAGTTGTTCGGCTGTGCATCACATCTCCATGACTTAGAACTGGAAATTAGTACCTTTGACCCCTTTTGTTCATATCACTCCAAACTCCTGCTCTGGAAACGACCAATCTGTTCTCTGTATCCATAAGGTTTTTTACGTTTCCACATGTAAGTGACATCATATAGTATTTTCTGACTTATTTCACTTAGCATTATGCCCTCAAAGCCCATCCATATTGTCTCAGTAGCAAGAGTTCATTCCTTTTTTAATTAAAAAAATTTTCATATCATTAATGTACAATTACATGAGCAACATTATAGTTACTAGACTCCCCTCCATTATCAAGTCCCCCCCACATACCCCATTGCAGTCACTGTCAATCAGTGTAGTACGATGCTATAAAGTCACTACTTGTCTTCTCGGTGTTATACTGCCTTCCCCGTATCCCCCCACTCCACACCGACCCCTGCTACATTATGTCTGCTAATCATAATGCCCCCTTTCCCCCCTTATCCCTCCCTTCCCACCCATCCTCCCCAGTCCCTTTCCCTTTGGTAATTGTTAGTCCATTCTTGGGTTCTGTGAGTCTGCTGCTGTTTTGTTCCTCCAGTTTTTTCTTTGTTCTTATACTCCACAGATGAGTGAAATCATTTGATACTTGTCTTTCTCCGCCTGCCTTATTTCACTGAGCATAATACCCTCTAGCTCCATACATGTTGTTGCAAATGGTAGGATTTGTTTTCTTCTTATGGCTGAATAATATTCCATTGTGTATATGTACCACATCTTCTTTATCCATTCATCTACTGATGGACACTTAGGTTGCTTCCATTTCTTGGCTATTGTAAATAGTGCTGCAATAAACATAGGGGTGCGTCTGTCCTTTTCAAATTGGGCTGCTGCATTCTTAGGGTAAATTCCTAGGAGTGGAATTCCTGGGTTAAATGGTATTTCTATTTTGAGTTTTTTGAGGAACCTCCATACTGCTTTCCACAATGGTTGAACTAGTTTACATTCCCACCAGCAGTGTAGGAGGGTTCCCCTTTCTCCACATCCTCACCAATATTTGTTGTTTGTCTTTTGGATGGCGGCCATCCTAACTGATATGAGGTGATATCTCATTATGGTTGTAATTTGCATTTCTCTGATGATTAACGATGTGGAGCATCTTTTCGTGTGCCTGTTGGCCATCTGAATTTCTTCTTTGGAGAAGTGTCTGTTCAGCTCCTCTACCCATTTTTTAATTGGTTTATTTGCTTTTTGTTTGTTGAGGTGCGTGAGCTCTTTATATATTTTGGATATCAACCCCTTATTGGATATGTAATTTATGAATATATTCTCCCATACTATAGGATGTCTTTTTGTTCTACTGATGGTATCCTTTGCTCTATAGAAGCTTTTTAGTTTGATATAGTTCCACTTGTTCATTTTTGCTTTTGTTTCCCTTGCCTGAGGAGATACGTTCATGAAGAAGTTGCTCATATTTACGTCCAAGAGATTTTTGCCTATATTTTTTTCTAAGAGTTTTATGGTTTCATGACTTACATTTAGGTCTTTGATCCATTTTGAGTTTACTTTTGTGTACAGGGTTAGACAATGATCCAGTTTCATTCTCTTACATGTAGCTGTCCAGTTTTGCCAAAACCAGCTGTTGAAGAGGCTGTCATTTCCCCATTGTATGTCTATGGCTCCTTTATCGTGTATTGATTGACCATATATGCTTGGGTTAATATCTGGACTCTCTATTCTGTTCCACTGATCTATGGGTCTGCTCTTGTGCTAGTACCAAGTTGTCTTGATTACTTTGGCTTTGTAGTAGAGCTTGAAGTTGGGAAGCGAGATCCCCCGCTTTATTCTTCCTTCTCAGAATTACTTTGGCTATTCGTGGTCTTTTGTGGTTCCATATGAATATTTGAACTATTTGTTCCAGTTCATTGAAGAATGCTGTCGGTATTTTGAAAGGGATTGCATTGAATCTGTAGATTGCTTCAGGTAGAATGACTGTTTTGACAATATTAATTCTTCCTACCCAAGAGCATGGGATGAATTTCCATTTATTAGTATCCTCTTTAATTTCTCTTAAGAGTGTCTTGTAATTTTCAGGGTATAAGTCTTTCACTTCCTTAGGAAGGTTTATTCCTAGGTATTTTATTCTTTTTGATGCAATTGTGAATGGAATTGTTTTCCTGATTTCTCTTTCTGCCAGTTCATCAGTGTTCATTCCTTTTTTATAGCCAAAAAAAAAATTCCATCTTCTATTGTGTGTGTATATTATATATACATGGACACTTAGGTTGTTACCATATCTTGGCTATTGTAAATAATTCTGATAATGAACATGGGGGTAATATATATTTTCAAGTTAGTGTTTTTGTTTTCTTCAGGTAAATGCCCGGAAGTGGAATTGCTGGATCATATGGTTGTTCTATTTTTAATTTTTGAGGAACCTCCATACTATTTTCTATGGTGGCTGCACCTGTTTACATTCCCACCAGCAGTGCCCAAGGGTTCCCTTTTCTCATGATCTTTTTTTAAAAATCAACTTGATATTCCAAGCATTCTGCCTATAGTTGCCCAGGTAATGTGATTTGCAAATAGAAATAAATATTAATAGAAACTTGAGTTCATCTGTCTTGGCTTCCACATACAGTGGAAAATGACAGGGATTAACAACACAGAGATAAACAAGAAATTGTTGCTTTGATAAAATCAGTGAACCAGAGACAAATGTTCACAAGGAAGAGTAACTTTATGGAGGTAAAAACCAGGAATATATCATTGTACTGATACAGTTGTGTAGCTGGAGTGGTTAGATATCTGGCTTATGTAGGATGCACAGAGGAGTCATTTGTTTGGATTCTAGCCTGTATCTTCAATTCACTTTTTCTCTATTGTTTCTAATACTTCATTTTCCTACAAAATTGGAAGAACATACTTTATGCCAAATTCATTTAATTATATCAAGTCAGTGTTGTATTTTTCACAACTCAAGTGACAGTACATTTCACTCTGTATTGGGATTCTATTCTATTCTGCTGCTGTATTGTCTGTCTTTGTGCTACTGACACCATACTAATTAGAGTCTTATAATAAAATTGTATTATCTGGTTGTGTAAATCCTCCAAATTTATTCTTCAGAGATATCTGTGTTTTTTGGGTTTTTTTTGCCTTCTGATATCCCCATAATTTTAGAATCACTTTGTCAACTTTCACACACACACACACACTTACACACTTTCTGGATTTTTCTTGAAATTGCATTGAAAATGTAAATTAGTTTGGC
Organism: Smutsia gigantea; assembly: GCA_032199065.1. Taxonomy (NCBI): domain Eukaryota; kingdom Metazoa; phylum Chordata; class Mammalia; order Pholidota; family Manidae; genus Smutsia; species Smutsia gigantea. Next base: position 214,241 of record JAVSCE010002538.1, on the reverse strand, counting down.
GAGAACTGGCATTTTCTACAATGAGTCCTTCAATAAATCCATAAAGATGGCTTTTCTTTCCATATGTTTATTAATATTCATAGTTATCTGTGTAGAGGTCTTGCACATCTTTCATTAGATTTGTTTATAGGTATTTGATGTAGGTCATAAAAGTGATAAAAAAATTTACTTTAAAATTTGATCTCCTTTTCTTATATAGAAATTGATTTTGGAATATTGACTTTGTATCAGGCACCTTGCTAAATTCACCTAATACATGCAGAATATTTGGGGTTTTTCTATGGAATTTTCTGTAGAATATATGTGAAATATTCTGTACAATATTCCTATTTCTAGATATATGTTTCAAAACAAAATCAGGCCATCTATAAATAATAGTTGATCATTGGCTAGGTACCACATGTTGCATAGAATTGAGTTTCCATCTCTCAATCTCAAGGACAAACTCTTAATAATTTTTGCTGTAGTTATTTTATAAATGCTTTATCACATAATGGACATTCCCTCCTATTCCTGGTTTTGTTAAATGTGTTTCTCAGGATTCAGAACTGACTTTTATTTAGCATATTTAATGTATCTACTAAGATGATAGCATGTTCTTTCAATTCTATTAATGTGGTAAGTTTTATTTTTGAAATTTAACTCAAATTGCATATAGGAGAAAAAAATCCCCCTATTCATACTGTGTTTTCTTTATATATGACTGGGTTTGATTTGCAGATATTTAGGATTTTTGCATCTGTGCTCATGAGAATAATTGGCTAGTAATGCTGCTTTCTTTAATGTACTTGTAAGGTTTTTTAATCAGAAAAGTTAATTAATCTTATTAATTAAAAGCATCTCTCCTTTTTCTATTTCTGGGAGAAACTGTATAAGATTAGAGTCTATTTCTTTCTTAAATGTCTCATAAAATTCACCTACAAAGTAATCTGGGCCTGAAAAATTTTTTTAATTAAAAAACATTATGCCAATGATGTAATTAAATACATACCTCCTCTATTTATAGCTCACAATCTTTAAGCATCCTCCACTATCAAGCCTATCCAACATTTGTTACCTAACTAGTAAAATAAGTCAGAAAATACATCAATGATTATTCACAGATGTTCTGATTTTGTTTTTAAACAGATATCCAGAAGCATAGGACTTCAAGAATTGAATCTGAGAAGTTGAGAAATATTGTTACAGATGGATTTAGACCTCAGAACCTCATTTGTATGTGAACCGTCCAAGGATGAACCCAGCTTAGAGAATGTAGACTCTAAACCCAGCCACGGACCTGTTCTCCCAAAGGCAGAGATTTCTGTTTCCCAGAACACTCAGCATAGCTTATTTCAAAATGGCAGTAAATCATGTGCAAGGCAGGAGCTGCAGAGACTCTGTAAGTCATTTCACTTGTGGCTGCAGCCAGAAAAACACAGCAAGGATGACATTATTTTTCAAGTGGTTCTGGAACAGTTTATGGTCAATCGGCACTACAGTGACAGGTCTACTTTGACAGAGAAATGGGAATCAAGTGGCAGAAAACTGGAGAAATTCATAGAAAACCTGAGTGATGACTGTGTGACGCCGCCTTGCTTAGTGAGTAGAGGGTTTTGTATCCTGGAGCAAGGGGCTGGAAAGACTAAGGAATAAGCCCAGTAGATCGGAGATGTCTGAAAGTGGAGAAAGACCACCCAGTTAGTGTCAGAGCACTCTCTTCTTCACCAAGGGAATCTTTACTATCCTAAGTAAGCAAGAATAAAAGTTTATAAGCATATGTTCAGTGACACACATAGAAACCAACATATTAATTTATTTAGCTGCGTTTTATTGCTGAGGTGGTAGGAAGACTCACTTAGAAATTGTCTTTTTGGGCAGAAATCACAAGGATGAAGAGAAATGCCATGACAAGAGCTCGTTCTTCCCTCAGAAAGCCTTAGTATTCATCTTTTTCCAGGGAAGACACACGAATAAAGAAACTGCTGTGGAATTTAGTAAGCAGAATAAGGGCAGAACAAGGAGGTGTGGGAGCTCACATGTTCCACTTGGGAGAAGAATAAACAAACTGACTCCAGGAAGCCAAAGGGCTGTGAGACCAGAGAGGCTGACAAGTCCAGCTTCAATTCAGTAGAGGTTTATTGAGAACATCTTAGGTACAGAAGCTTGCCGTGGGCAGCTGCAGGGTGCACAGATCTCAGCACTGCTCTGGGTTTAAGGAAGCTGATTTATAGAGGCAAGGAGGAAGGACCCACCCTCAGGGGGAGCGCTTGCACACACAGTGGAGCAGGGGCTGATACCCCAGTCTTACCATCCCTGGAATAGGGTAAAGAGTCTTGCCCCAGGGAACAATAATTGATTGATTGATTGACTGACTGATTGATATTTATTATTTTTATTATCAAATGTACATCACAGTGCTTCAACATTCCCTCTCAACCCCCACCCCTACCAACTCCCCTCCCCCTTAGTAACCACTAGACACTTCTCAGTGTCTCTGAGACTAATGATGTTTGGGAAAAATGTTTTATTGTTTCAAGCTAGATATTATCTAAAGAATACTTGTATATCAAAGAAAGGAGTGTATAAAGGAGATTTACCAGTCAACATGGAGGATTTGATAAGATGGCACTGCTCTTACTCATGACACCACTGTATAGAAGTCTTGGAAAACCTGCCTAGGGCGGTTTCCCACAATGGCATGTGTCCCACAGCAGATCCACATATGACAGTGATTGGGCTTCTTTTTTACAGGTGCGTGTCCACATGCAGGGACAGGAAGCCCTGTTTTCTGAAAATATGCCCTTAAGAGAAGTCATTGTTCATCTAACCAAACAGTTGTCCACAGGAACCCCAGCAGGAGAGGACATGGGGACACCCTCCTGGCCGCCCCAGGAGGCTTCCCTGGAAACAGGACAAGGTGGGTCAGGGGAGCCCAGGTGCCAGAAGGATGGATGTTCTGTGTGCACCCCTTTTGGGCTACAACTTCACTGAATCATTTCTTTATTTCCACAGGAGATGAAGATAAAGAAAATGGTGGCAACATTTCTTTGAAAATTTGTCAAGTAAATGGCAGTATTGCCAGTCAGGGCAACGAAATGCCTTCCTTACTCATCATCCAGGGAGAGCACTGTCCTAGGCCTGAGGAGCACGCTGGGTCTTTGAAGAATCTCCTTAGCTCTACAGAAGCAGGTCCAGGCACCTCCTGGGCGCAGGAATGGTCCCCGATAGGGCCTTCTTCTCAAGATGTCCTGATGGAGGTGGGGCCAGGGTTTCTTTCCAGGCCAGACGAGGCCTGCTCTGAGCCTATTCCTACCCACCAGGGCATTGAGGGAAACTCCACATGTGGGGGACACCAAGAAAGATTCCACGGAGCCCCCAAATCATACAGATGTGAAAAGTGTCCCAAGATCTTCAGGTATTTATCTCAGAAAAAAGCCCATGAGAGAAGACACAGTAATGAGAGGACTTTTATTTGTGTCAAGTGCGGCAAAGGCTTCTTCCAGGCGGCAGACCTGCGCCAGCATCAGAGGATTCATGCAGGAGAGAGGCCTTTCGTGTGCAGCACATGTGAAAGGTCCTTCAGCCACAAAACCAACCTTCGGGTTCATGAGAGAATCCACACAGGAGAGAAGCCCTACACGTGTTCCCTTTGCCAGAAAAGCTACCGCCAGTCATCCACCTACCACCGCCACCTGCGGACTCACCAGAAAATTGCCTTCAAAAGTGGCCCTTCCACACCAGAAGCTTCCTTGGCTACAGGCCCCGTGTAATGTTTATAAGTATGTATGCAAGTGTGTGTATTTCCACCTGTCAGTTAAAGGAGGCAGGAAATTTCTCAGTTCTGTTTCCTAAACTATCTCAGGTGCCTAGAAAAGTGGCTGAAAAATGTCAGTGACCAATAAATATCTGTTGAATAATTGAATGAATGTGTAATGTTCATGTTTATTCCTTAAAATCAGTTAGGCCGAACCCCAAGATACAAATGCCAGCTCAAAGAGGTCCCACAAGGCTTTTCTGCTGATGCTCCTGTACTCTGTGCACACCCTTTAACTCTAGGACAGACTCAGGCACATAAAAATGTAGGTAGTGAAGGCAGAAAGCTGAAAATAGTCCTTAGTCTATGATGGGGAACACTTACATTTAAATGATATAATAATTTCTTTAATTGGATATTAATAGCTAAACTGAGCCTGAATAAGACTGGTGACTGAATGTTGCAGAATGCTATTTTATTGACAAATAGATACCAGAAAGGTAAAAGTTTCTCCATTATTTTATTCTGATGATTGGGTATGGGAAGTTTGGGGTGGAGGGATGTGCTTATTTCCAGAACAGGCTTGAAAGTGCAGTTGGGAAAATAAAAAAGCATTCTGTTCAGCAGTAAGGTAGAAGTGCACCTGCAGATACGTTATTTCGGATACTTTTGTGAGCTGTCTTCTGCTAGGAAATTGGAGTTCAGTCTCATTGAGAAACTAGGGGATAGTAGGTAGAATTTGCTCGAATCACAAAAGAGGGCATTCCACAGCATAAAAAGTGACGTTTCTCTGTTTCCCTTGCTGGGTCCATAGAAGGGAGAACTAGTGTACTACGGATAATGCCCCTGTGTGGAGAAGCCCACATCCATCTTTCCTGGATTAGCTCCAGTGGTTAAGCTATTTTGAACAGTCTTGAACATGCTTCTTGATATGGAGGGAGAGCTTCTCTTTGGAAATAATGCCTCTCTGATGCAGGGACAAACTTTTTCAAAGTGATTTACCACTTGATTATGAAACCATCCGTAGCAAAAGATCTTGAGTGTCCATGTCTTCTGGAACACTTGGTATTGAGACTTATCTGATTTTAATACCCAGACCTTGGGTAACATTTATTGAATTAAAGGCGTAAAATAAAAGGGTAAAATGTTACTTCTCTCTCCGCCGCCAGCTTACCCAATATGCTTGGATTTAGCAGGTAAAATGCATGTTTGCTATACTAACTGAATGTTGGACTCCACTTGGCATCACAGAAGTACCGATATCGAAAATGATCGTAAGGAGTCCGCCCAAAGCTGGATCTCAGTGTTTATATCCAGAGTTCACAGATACAAAGGGTTTCTCGTGAACTTGTTGATACATAAGTCTTTGTATTATTTGGAACTTGGAGCTAAACTTCCCAGGATGAACAATGCAACCTATTGTCCAGCCTATGGGCGCGGTGCTCTCTGGAAGTCCCATCTATAGTGAGACCTTCGCTGGCACAGGCGTCATCTCCTCTACAGGGATTCCGGAGGAATGGCCCCGGAAGTGATTCTTCGTGTGGGCCGCGGGTGGTAGTCGGGTAGGAGGCGGGGCCTGCGGAGACTAGCAGGACCGGGAACAACGTCCCGCCCACACCAGGCGTTCCGACGTCTTCTGGGACTTCTAGTCCTGGTGCCCAGTCGCGCGATGCTCTCTGGGTATTGTAGTCGGTGGCGAGCTCTGCGGCGGTTCCTGCAAGGAAGACTTTCTGTTCCTCTCCGTTTGCCTCTGAGGGTTCTGGTCTGAGTCTCGGATTAGCGGGAGTTAGGAGTTTGCTCGTGTGCTGGGAAGCAGAGGGCTCCCGTGAAGGGTAGAACCAGGAAGGTCACTGGATTTATCTTTGTAGTTACCATCCTTTTATTTCAAGTGGATCTGGCTTACCCTTTTCAGCAGTGAATCCATTTAAAAAGAAGAGCATACTTATTTGAAAAATGAATCCACTGAAATATTAAATAATGATTATGTGCAGGAGCTTCATGTCCCTTAGTATGTAAACCCAAAACAGGCCCAGGGTTACCCTCTGGCATGTGAGCCTGTTTACTATAGCCATAGCCCCGCATTTCATTAGTTCATTTGTAATCCTCAGGGTCCCCTCCCAGCACTGATTACTGTCTCCGGTCCTCTTGTCTCAGTCCTTTCTCAGTTCCGTGTAAAGTTGTCCTAAATCACTTTAGTCTCCTATTTTCGTGTCTTCAAAACTTTTGTACTCTTCAGAATCTTTGCACTATTTCCCCTTTACACTGTATTTTACTGAGATCTCTATCAGAAAAAGGAAAGTTTAAAAGGCTCAACATTAGAAAGTATAAGATAGCAGACAAAGTGGTGTCCCTATGAAAAATAGGGGAGGAATAGGGGAGGAAACTCCTTCAACAACCTGTACAGTCAGTGGAGACCCTAAGTCTCTCCACTTGAGAAGTGACCCTGTTACTGGAGGGAATGTCCTGGAGAAATTTCAATTAAACATTGGAAGAGACCTCTACCCAGGATGACGATAACCAGGTTCTTGGCTTTGCCTGAGAAAGAATTCACAAACAAGACAAACAGGTGAAAGAAATGGCGAGCAGTTTATTGAAAGTAAAAGTACACACTCAAGACGGAAGGGTAGGCATGCTCCAGAGATGAGCAGTGGTGGTATCTGGGCTTGGTAGTTTTGTGGGTAATGTTAAGCAGGAGGTAGAATATTCATATTGTTTCTGATAAAAGGTAGGGCTTTCTTAGAATTTGGGTGCCATCCTTTTTGTCCAAAGAAAGTCTATCTCAGAACTTTCACGGCACAGAGAGATGTGATTTTTTAGTAGGTTAATGAGCATATAATGAGCTTTGGGGTAAATGTAGGTCATTTTTGTTCCCCGTCTTTAACAGTTGGCCTGAACCAGTAAGAAGTTACATCCTGTTGATCAGTTCTGTCTAGCCAGTGCTTCTATCTCAAGCTGGTACCCAAAGAAACATGCTTCTTCCCCAGAGGACATCCCAACTCTGGGAAGACCCACAGGGCACTGGGGTCACTATGGGCCTCCCCATGCACATTGAGGGGTTGGGCCTCATCTAGAAGGACTCTGCATAGCAGCAGCCAGGTGGAGGGTCTCTGCATACCCAAGGTGGGGTGGGGTGCACACTGGGCTCTTCTGCTTCCATGTTCCTCAGGGGACCTGCTAAGTTCTTTACGTGCTATGCTGTACTGTGCTTCAAGTCACCAGGGCCATGTATGATCTGAAGTCACATTGTCAAGGGGACAGCAGAGGAACGGGGAGACGTATGGGGAGGTCAGGCATGTGGGAGGGCCTTTTGGTAGGTATCCCACAGTGTTCAGGGATGGCCAGGGTCTCAGAAGGGCATGCAGCCAGGGAAGGTGGAGACCTGGGAAGAGGCTTAGAGGGTGTCCACACCCACCATGGAGTCTTAGGAGGGCCTCTGCACCTGAGTCCCCTCCACTGGGCCCAGAGGCTTTAGCTCTGCCATCCCTGAGGAGGTGAATAATAGTGAGTCAAGGAAAGTGCACCCAAAAGAAAGGATATACCCCTTCTAAAGCTGCCTCCACAAACATTCCCAAGTATATGGTTGTGTGCAGTGAGAGGATATAGATTCTCAGAAGGTCCAGCTCTGTCTCCCTAATGGCAGAAGTCATTATAGGGTAGACCAAATATTCTCAAAAATTTCTGGGTACTTGTCCCCTGATCTGAAGAGCATTGCTGCTGAAGGAAGCAAACAAGGATTGAAAGGAGAAAGAGCATGTAGCTCAGGAATGTGTCCTGTATGACCGACCCAGCCTTTATTCCTGGTGACTCGAGGAAATGACCTTTATTGCTTGCCAGGTTTTACTACCACTAAGGCAGGGCTTCATATCCCAAGGCAAGGAAAGCTGGTGAAGTGAATATAGCCTTTTAATATCTGGGTTTCCAAAAGGTGTGGGAGACCCATAATTTTATGGGTAACTGATCATTTCAACGCTTACTGAGGTACAGCTGACAAGCAATAACCTGCACATATTTTATTGTACAATTTGTTCTGCATACAACGGAGAGGCCATCACCACGACCGTGAGGACATCCAGCACTCCCAGTGTTTCATCCTGAATGGTCTCTTTGCCTGCCTCCCATGACCCCCTTTCCCTAGATTTGCTTTATTTCAGTACAAATTAGACTTTTCTAGAATTGTTTACAAATAAGATCATTACTCTTTTTGTGTGGTTTCTCTCATACAGCATAATTATTTTGAGATTCATTCTTGTCACCTGTATGAATATGGGCTCATGGGGCTCTAGAGGAAGTCCACTCCATCTGTAATACAGATTTTTTTTAATAAGGTATCATTGCTATACAATCTTATGAAGGTTTCAAATGAGCAACATTGTGGTTACCACATTCACCCATATTATCAAGTTCCCCCGCCACAAATCCCAATGCAGTCACTGTCCATCAGCGTACTAAGATGCAATAGAGTCAAAACCTGTCTTCTCCATGCTGTACTGCGGTCTCCGTGCCCCCCCTACATTATGTGTACTAATCATGATACCCCTTAAGCCCCTTCTCCCTCCCCTCCCGCACACCCTCCCCAACCCCTTCCCTGTGGTAACCCCTAGTCCCTTCTTGGAGTCTGTGAATCTGCCGCTTTTTTGTTCCTTCAGTTTTCCTTTGTTGTTATACTCCACAAATGAGGGAAATCATTTGGTACTTGTCTTTCTCCATCTGGCTTATTTCACTGAGCATAATACCCTCTAGCTCCATCCATGTTGTTGCAAATGGTAGGATTTGTTTTCTTTTATGGTTGAATAATATTCCATTGTGTATATGTACCACTTCTTCTTTATCCATTCATTTACTTATGAAAACTTGGGTTGCTTCCATATCTTTGCTATTCTAAATAGTGCTGCGATAAATATAGGGGTGAGTATGTCCTTTTCAGTCTGGGATCTTGTTTTCTTTGGGTAAATTCCTAGGAGTGGGATTCCTGGATCAAATGGTATTTCTATTTTGAGTTTTCTGAGGAACCTCCATACTGCTTTCCACAATAGTTGAACTAATTTACATTCCCACCAACAGTGTAGGAGGGTTCCCCTTTCTCCACATCTTTGTCAGCATTTGTTGTTCCTTGTCTTTTGCATGTTGGCCATCCTAACTGGTGTGAGGTTATATCTCATTATGGTTTTAATTTGCATCTCTCTGATGATTAGCAACGTGGAGCATCTTTTCATGTGCCTGTTGGCCATCTGAATTTCTTTGGAGAAGTGTCTGTTCAGATCCTCCGTCGATTTTTAAATTGGGTCATTTGCTTTTTGAGTATTGAGGCATATGAGTTCTTTATATATTTTGGATGTAAACCCCTTGGCAGATATGTCATTTACAAATATATTCTCCATACTGCAGGATGCCTTGTTGTTCTACTGATGGTGTCCTTTGCTGTACAGCAGTTTTTTAGTTTGATGTAGTCCCATTTGTTCATTTTTGCTTTTGTTTCCCAGGAGATGCATTCAGGAAAAAGTTGCTCATGTTTATATTCAAGAAATTTTTCCCTATGTTTTCTTTTTTTACCCCCCCAAAAAAATTTTTGATTCATTGATGTACAATTATGTGTGCAATATTATGGTTACTAGACCCCCCATCAAGTCCCCACCACATACCCCATTACAGTCACTGTCCATCAGCGTAGTGAGATGCTATAGAATCATTACTTGTCTTCTCTGTGTTGTACAGCCCTCCCCGTGCCCCCCCCATACCATGTGTGCTAATTGTAATGCTCCTTTTTCCCCCTTATCCCTCCCTTCCCATCCATCCTTCCCATTCCCTTTCCCTTTGGTAACTGTTTTTTCCATTCTTGGGTTCTGTGAGTCTGCTGCTGTTTTGCTCCTTCAGTTTTTGCTTTGTTCTTAGCTCCACAGATGAGTGAAATCATTTGATACTTGTCTTTCTCCACCTGGCTTATTTCACTGAGCATAATACCCTCTAGCTCCATCCATGGTGTTGCAAATGGTAGGATTTGTCTTCTTCTTATGGTTGAATAATATTCCATTGTGTATATGTACCACATCTTCTTTATCCATTCATCTACTGACGGGCACTTACGTTGCTTCCATTTCTTGACCATTGAAATAGTGCTGCGATAAACATAGGAGCGCATATGTCCTTTTCAAACTGGGCTGCTGCACTCTTTTTTTTTTTTTAGTTTTCTATATTGGTTACATCATTATTATTATTTTAATATAATTTATTTTATTATCATAAATGTACAATCGCATGTGCAATATTATGGTTATTAAACTACCCCTTCATCAGGTCCCCCCCACCAACCCCATTAAAGTCACTGTCCATCAGGGTAGTGAGATGCTACAGAATCACTACTTGTCTTCTCTGAGTTGTACTGCCCTCCCCGTGCCCCCCCAACATTATATTTGCTAATCGTAATGCCCCTTTTTCGCTCTTATCCCTCCCGTCCCGCCCATTTTTCCCAGTCCCTTTCCCTTTGGTAACTATTAGTCCGTTCTTGGGTTCTGTGAGTCTGCTGCTGTTTTGTTCCTTCCGTATTTTTTCTTTGTTCTTATACTCCACATATGAGTCAAATCATTTGATACTTGTCTTTTTCGGCTTGGCTTATTTCACTGAGCATAATACCCTCTAGCTCCATCCATGTTGTTGCAAATGGTAGAATTTGTTTTATTCTTATGGCTGAATAATATTCCATTGTGTATATGTACCACCTCTTCTTTATCCATTCATCTACTGATGGACACTTAGGTTGCTTCCATTTCTTGGCTATTGTAAATAGTGCTGCAATAAACATAGGGGTGCATCTGTCCTTTTCAAATTGGGCTGCTGCATTCTTAGGGTAAATTCCTAGGAGTGGAATTCCTGGGTCAAATGGTATTTCTATTTTGAGTTTTTTGAGGAACCTCCATACTGCTTTCCACAATGGTTGAACTAATTTGCAGTCCCACCAGCAGTGTAGGAGGGTTCCCTTTTCTCCACATCCTCGCCAACATTTGTTGTTGTTTGTGTTTTGGATGTTGGCCATCCTCACTGGTGTGAGGTGATATCTCATTGTGGTTTTAATCTGTATTTCTCTGATGATTAGCGATGTGGAGCATCTTTTCATGTGCCTGTTGGCCATCTGAGTTTCTTCTTTAGAGAACTGTCTATTCATGTCCTCTGCCCATTTCTTAATAGGATTATTTGCTTTCTGTTTGTTAAGGTGCCTGCGTTCTTTATATATTTTGGATGTCAACCCTTTATCAGATACGTTTTTTATGAATATATTCTTCCATACTGTAGGATGTCTTTTTGTTCTACTGATGGTGTCCTTTGCTGTACAGAAGCTTTTCAGCTTCATATAGTCTCACTTGTTCATTTTTGCTTTTGTTTCCCTTGCCCCGGGAGATATGTTCATGAAGAAATTGCTCATGTTTATGTCCAAGAAATTTTTGCCTATGTTTTTTTCTAAGAGTTTTATGGTTTCACGACTTACATTCAGTTCTTTGATCCACCTTGAGTTTACCTTTGTGTATGGGGCTAGACAGTAGTCCAGTTTCATTCTCTTACATGTAGCTGTCCAGTTTTTCCAACACCAGCTGCTGAAGAGGCTGTCATCTCCCCATTGTATATCCAAGGCACTTTTATCAAATATTAATTGACTGTATATGTTTGGGTTAATGTTCGGATTTTCTATTCTGTTCCACTGGTCTGTGGGTCTGTTTTTGTGCCAATACCAAATTGTCTTGATTACTGTGGCTTTGTAGTAGAGCTTGAAGTCAGGGAGTGTAATTCCCCCTGTTTTATTCCTCCTTCTCAGGATTGCTTTGGCTATTCGGGTCTTTTGTGGTTCCATATGAATTTTAGAATTATTTGTTCCAGTTCATTGAAGAAAGCTGTTGGTAGTTTGATAGGGATTGCATTGAATCTGTAGATTGCTTTAGGTAGTATAGCCATTTTGACAATATTTATTCTTCCTAGCCAAGAGCATGGGATGCATTTCCATTTGTTAGTGTCCTCTTTAATTTCTCTTAGGAGTGTCTTGTAGTTTTCAGAGTACAGGTCTTTCACTTCCTTCGTTAGGTTTATTCCTAGGTATTTTATTCTTTTTGATGCAATTGTGAATGGAATTGTTTTTCTGATTTCTCTTTCTGTTAGTTCATCATTAGTGTATAGGAAAGCAACAGATTTCTGTGTGTTAATTTTGTATCCTGCAACTTTGCTGAATTCAGATATTAGTTCTAGTAGTTTTGGAATGGAGTCTTTAGGGTTTTTTATGTACAGTATCATGTCATCTGCAGATAGTGACAATTTGACTTCTTCTTTACCAATCTGGATGCCTTGTATGTCTTTGTTTTGTCTGATTGCTGTGGCTAGGACCTCCAGTACTATGTTGAATAACAGTGGAGAGAGTGGGCATCCCTGTCTTGTTCCCGATCTTAGATGAAAAGCTTTCAGCGTCTCGCCGTTAAGTATGATGTTAGCTGTGGGTTTGTCATATATAGCCTTTATGACGTTGAGGTACTTGCCGTCTATACCCATTTTGTTGAGAGTTTTAATCAGGAATGGATGCTGAATTTTGTCAAATGCTTTTTCAGCATCTATGGAGATGATCATGTGGTTTTTGTTCTTCTTTTTGTTGATGTGGTGGATGATGTTGATGGATTTTCGAATGTTGTACCATCCTTGCATCCCTGGGATGAATCCCACTTGATCATGGTGTATGATCCTCTTGATGTATTTTTGAATTCGGTTTGCTAATATTTTGTTGAGTATTTTTGCATCTACGTTCATCAGGGATATTGGTCTGTAATTTTCTTTTTTGGTGAGGTCTTTGCCCGGTTTTGGTATTAGAGTGATGCTGGCATCATAGAATGAGTTTGGAAGTATTCCCTCCTCTTCTATTTTTTGGAAAACTTTAAGGAGAATGGGTGTTATTTCTTCTCTATATGTCTGGTAGAATTCAGAGGTGAATCCATCAGGCCCAGGGGTTTTGTTCTTGGGTAGTTTTTTGATTACCAATTCGATTTCGTTGCTGGTGATTGGTCTGTTTAGTTTTTCTGTTTCTTGCTTGGTCAGTCTTGGAAGGTTGTATTTTTCTAAGAAGTTGTCCATTTCTTCTATGTTTTCCAGCTTGTTAGCATATAGATTCTCATAATATTCTCTTATGATTCTTTGTATTTCTGTGGGGTCCGTCATGATTTTTCCTTTCTCATTTCTGATTGTGTTTATGTGTGTAGATTCTCTTTTTGTCTAAATGAGTCTGCCTAGGGGTTTATCTATTTTGTTTATTTTTTTAAAGAACCAGCTCTTGGTTTCATTGATTTTTTTCTATTGTTTTATTCTTCTCAATTTTATTTATTTCTTCTCTAATCTTTATGATGTCCCTCCTTCTGGTGACTTTGGGCCTCATTTGTTCTTGTTTTTCCAATTTCAGTAATTGTGTCTTTAGACTATTCATTTGGGAATGTTCTTCCTTCTTTAAATAGGCCTGGATTGCAGTATACTTTCCTCTTAGAACTGCCTTTGCTGCGTCCCACAGAAGTTGTGGCTTTGTGTTGTTGTTGTCATTAGTCTCCATATATTCTTTGATTTCTGTTTTGATTTGGTCGTTAACCCATTGATTAATTAGGAGAGTGTTGTTAAGTCTCCATGTATTTGTGAGCCTTTTTGATTTCTTTCTAAAATTTATTTCTAGTTTTATACCTTGGTGATCTGAGAAGTTGGTTGGTAGGATTTCAATATTTTTGAAATTACTGAGGTTCTTTTTGTGGCCTAGTATGTGGTCTATTCTGGAAAATGTTCCATGTGCACTTGAGAAGAATGTGTATCCTGTTGCTTTTGGGTGTAGAGTTCTGTAGATGTCTGTTAGGTCCATCTGTTCTAGTGTGTTGTTCAGTGCCTCTGTGTCTTTACTTATTTTCTGTCTGGTTGATCTGTCCTCTGGAGTGAGTGGTGTGTTGAAGTCTCCTAAGATGAATGCATTGCTGTCTATTTCCTCCTTTAATTCTGTTAGTATTTGTCTCACATATGCTGGCGCTCCTGTGTTGGGTGCATATATATTTATAATGGTTATATCTTCTTGTTGGACTGACCCCTTTATCATTATGTAATGTCCTTCTTTATCTCTTGCTACTTTCTTCGTTTTGAAGTCTATTTTGTCTGATACAAGTACTGCAACACCTGCTTTTTTCTCTTTGTTGTTTGCATGAAATATCTTTTTCCATCCCTTCACTTTTAGTCTGTGTATATCTTTGGATTTGAGGTGAGTTTCTTGTAGGCAGCATATAGATGGGTCTTGCTTTTTTATCCATTCTGTTACTGTGTCTTTTGATTGGTGCATTCAGTCCATTTACATTTAGGGTGATTATCGATAGATATGTACTTATTGCCATTGCTGGCTTTAGATTCGTGGTTACCGAGGGTTCAAGGGTTGCTTCTTTACTATCTAACAATCTAACTTAACTTTCTTGTTAAGTTATTGTAAACACTGTCTGATGTTTCTTTATTTCTCTTCCTTCTTATTCCTCCTCCTCCATTCTTTCTATAATAGGTGTTTTATTCTTTGCCTTTAGTTAGTATTTGGATGATCTGCTTTCTTTGCTATGTTTTTTTTTCCTCTGGTGACATCTTTTTAGCTTTAGATGTGCTTCCATCTAGAGCAGTCCATTTAAGATATCCTGTAGTGGTGGTTTATGAGAGGCAAACTCTCTCAACTTTCATTTGTCTGGAAATTGTTTAATCCGTCCATCATATTTAAATGATAATCGTGCTGGATACAATATTCTTGGTTCGAGGCCCTTCTGTTTCATAACGTTAAATATATCATGCCATTCTCTTCTGGCCTGTAAGGTTTCTGTTGAGAAGTCTGATGATAGTCTGATGGGTTTTCCTTTGTAGGTGATCTTTTTTCTCTCTCTAGCTGCCTTTAATACCTTGTCTTTATCTTTGATCTTTGCCATCTTAATTATTATGTGTCTTGGTGTTGTCTTCCTTGAGTCCCTTGTGTTGGGAGATCTGTGGGCTTCAGTGGAATGCGAGACTATTTCCTTCCCCAGCGAGGGAAAGTTTTCAGCAATTATTTCTTCAAAGACACTTTCTATCCCTTTTTCTCTCTCTTCTTCGTCTGGTACTCGTATAATGCGAATATTGTTCCGTTTGGATTGGTCACACCATTCTCTTAATATTCTTTCATTCCTAGAAATCCTTTTATCTCTCTCTCCCTCAGCTGCTCTGTATTCCTTTTCTCTGTTTTCTATTCCATTAACAGTCTCTTGCATCTCATCCATTCTGCTGTTAAGCCCCTCGATCGCTTGTCTGATTTCTGCATTGTTTTTCCTCACTTCCCTCACTTCCTCCCTCAGCTCTTGCACATTTCTCTGTAGGTCCATTAGCATGGTTATGACTTTTATTCTGAATTCTTTTTCAGGAAGACTGTGCATTTCCATCCCTTCAGACTCCCTCTCGGGGTTGTCTGGTTGATTTTGGTCTGAACCATATTCCTCTGTCTTTTCATGGCTATAGAATTGGTCACTGGTAGTTGCCACGTATGTCAGGTGGGCTCTTTAAGACCGCCTCTTGGGGTGCCGAGTCCTCTCGCATGTAGCTGCATGCTGTGTGCTTTCCTGTGTATTCTCATCTCTCTTTTAGGAATAGATGTATTTGCTGTGTTTTCGTAGATAAATATAGTGTTGGGAGGAGATTTTCTGCCGCCCTGCTCACACTGCCATCTTCCCGGAAGTCCGGTTACATTATTTTTTAATTTTTATTTTGGTATCATTAATCTACAATTACATGTGCAACATATGGTTACTAGACTCCCCCCATCATCACGTCCCCCTCACCTACCCCATTACAGTCACTGTCCCTCAGCGTAGTGAGATGCTGTAGAATCACTACTTGTCTTCTCTGAGTTGTACAGCCCTCCCCGCGTGCCCCCCCAACATTGTGTCTGCTCATCGTAATGTCCCCTTTTCCCCCTTGTCCCTCCGTTCCCATCTGTCCTCCCCAGTCCCTTTCCCTTTGGTAACTGTTAGTCTATTCTTGGGTTCTGTGAGTCTGCTGCTGTTTTGTTATTTCAGTTTTTTTTTTTTATTTGCTCTTATGCTCCCCACGTGAGTGAAATCATTTGATACTTGTCTTTTTCCACTTGGGTTATTTCAATGGGGCTCCTGCATTCTTAGGGTAAATTCCTAGGAGTGGAATTCCTGAGTCAAGTGGGATTTCTATTTTTAGTTTTTTGAGGAACCTCCATACTGCTTTCCACAATGTTTGAACTAATTTATATTCCCACCAGCAGTGTAGGAGGGTTCCCTTTTCTCCACATCCTCGCCAACATTTGTTGTTCTTTGTCTTTTGAATGTTGGCTATCTTAACTGGTGTGAGGTGATATCTCATTGTGGTTTTAACTTGCATTTCTCTGATGATTAGGGATGTGGAGCATCTTTTCATGTGCCTGTTGGCCATCTGAATTTCTTCTTTGGAGAAGTGTCTGTTTAGCTCCTCTCCGCATTTTTTAATTGGCCTATTTGCTTTTTGTTTGTTGATGTGTGTGAGCTCTTTATGTAATTTTGATGTCAACCCTTTATCAGGTATGTCATTTATGAATATAATCTCCCCTATGTTTTCTTCTAAGAGTTTTATCATTTCATGATTTACATTCTGGTTTTTGATCCAGTTTTAGTTTACTTTTGTGTATGGGTTAGACAATAATCTAGTTTCGTTCTCTTGCATATAGCTTTCCAGTTTTGCCAACACCAGCTGTTGAAGAGGCTGTCATTTCCCCATTGTATATCCATGGCTCCTTTATCGTATATTCATTGACCACATATGCTTGGGTTTATATCTGGGCTCTCTTGTCTGTTCCATTAGTCTGTAGGTCTGTTCTTTTGTCAGTACCAAATTGTCTTGATAACTGTTGCTTTGTACTAGAGCTTGAAGTCAGGGAGCATAATTTCCCTGCTTTATTCTTCCTTCTCAGGATTGCTTTGGCTATTCTGGGTCTTTTGTGGTCACATATGCATTTTAGAACTATTTGCTCTAAATCATTGAAGATTGCTGTTGGTATTTTGATAGGGATTGTCAGATGCTTTGGTTTTATATTTGAATTTTTCTTACACAGAAACTTTGTTTTCCATTTATATTAATATATCTGTTTCCAAAGCGCAATACCAATACTTTTTAGTAAAATATATAGTTTAAGATTTCTTTGCAGGTAGTTCTACCTTGATACATTTCCCTAGAAATATAAAGTCAAACTCATGTATTTTCAGTTCACTTGAAGTATTTCGTTTTCATATAGAGACAACCAAATACAACAATTTTCATTTTATATTTTGAAAACATTTAACTTGCTCTAATAATTTTATATTTTAAAACCATTTACTTTCTCTTGTTCAATAATTATGACATATGTAAATTTGTACAAATGAAACCCCGTAAGTTTTTTTCTTAAAAAGGTTACCTTTAAATTCTCCTACATACTATGTATATTCTGTGCCTATATTTTCATTCCTCCAAATGCTTCAGGAAACTTCCACATACTCTGCTGAGTGCTGTGCTCGGCTCTTCACCTCACAATGCATCCAGTTCATGAAGATCGGCGTGTACAGATCTTCCTCAACTTGCAGGTGTAGAACACTCTGCTGTGCAGATGGCCCATAGGCATTCACTCGGTTCCTGTCCATAGACATTTAAAGCATTTTCAAGAAACTTCCATGAATAACCTCTGCACCCATAAGCACATATACCTAATGTCTATTTAAATTTAGAAAATATGTTAGGTTTAGCACTGAAGGTTACTGGACATGGTGATGGTAATTCATTTCTTTGTTTTTAAGATTTTATTTTTTGGAGGAGTTTTAGGTTCACAACAAAACTGAAGGAAGGTACAGAGATTTCCTATTATTTCCTGTCTCTACACATGCATTTCCTCCCCCACTATCAACATCACTCAGCAGATGGCACACTTTTACCAAGGACGAACCTGCCTTGATCTATCACAGTAAGCCAAAGTCCACAGTGTACCTCAGCGTTCACTCTTCATGCTGCCAACCCTGTGTCTGGACAAACAGATAATGGGCGGTGTGCATCATTGTAATATTATATAGCACACAGCATATCTATTTTCACTGCCCTAAAGCTTCTCTATGCTGTGCCTATTGGTTTACTCCTCAGACAGTAAACTCCGTGCAGTCACTGATCTTATTATTGTCTGCATAGTTTTGCCTTATCCTGAATGTCATATAATTGGACTCATACAGTAGGTAGTCTTTGCAGATTGGCTTCTTTCAGTTGGTAACATGCATTTCAGTTTCCTCCATGTCTATTTTCGTGGCTTGACAGCTCAGCTCAGTTTAGCCCTGAATCACATGCCATTGCCTGGATGTACCTCAGTTTATCACATATTTCTTTTTGTTTGCTGAACTGCCATTCATCTGGCTCCAACTTTTAAATATTGGCGTGATGGCTCCTGCCAAGTGGGAAGTGGGGATGATCTTCCTCACTCATATGAGAGTGGGCATCCTTGGAAACTCCTTCCTCTTGTCACTGGACACAAGGTGAGACCCACAGACATGATTCCCAATCAGCTGGTCTTAGCCAACTCCTTGGTGCTTTTCTCCAGAGGGATCCCTCAGACCATGGCAGCCTTTAGATCAACTTCACACTTGTCACTGGACACAAGGTGAGACCCACAGACATGATTCCCAATCAGCTGGTCTTAGCCAACTCCTTGGTGCTTTTCTCCAGAGGGATCCCTCAGACCATGGCAGCCTTTAGATCAAAATATTTCATGAATGAGGCCACATGCAAATTTCTCTTCTCATTGTGCGGAGTGGCCAGAGGGATCTGCCTCAGCCCTAGCTCCCTCCTCAGTGTCCTCCAGACCACAGAGCTCTGCCCCAGTGTCCAGGTGGATGGAGCTCAGAGTCAGGTCCCCAAAGTGCATTGCTTTCTGCTGTTTCCTTGGCTGGGTGCTGCAGCTCATGGTCAGTATCTTTGTCCCTATCAAAACGGCCAGTCCAATGAACAGCAAGAACTTGGGAGTGAAAATAAATCATAGCTACTGTTCCTCACTAAGTCCAGGGGGATTTATCAGGTCTGTAGTTGCCATCATCTCCTTCATAGCTGACTTCATGTGTTTGGGCCTCATGGCCTGGGCCAGTGGCTCCGTGGTCCTCTTCCTCCACAGGCACAATCAGTGGGTCCAACACATTCGCAGCGACAGCCAACCTCATGAGGCCAGAGCCACAAGCACCACCTTGGCCCTTGTAAGAGCGCCTTTCTCTCCTTCTCATTGTCTTTTCTGTTGTCTGTGTGGATGACTCACTCTGTTGTTCCAGGCCAGTGGCTAGTGCACACCTCTATGTTTTTGTCTTCATGTTTCCCAACGTTCAGCCCCTTTGTGTTCATTTGCAGGGATGCCCGCGTCTCTCTGCTTTGTTTACTTGCCAGACCAGGAAAACATTTTTCCTAACTTGATTGTGACGACAAGACTGTTCTCTACAGGAAATTTAATCATTTCTCATCATCTGTTAATATTTAACAGACTAGTAATTTTCAGATTCTTGATATAAGTTTATTATTCTATGTAAAATGGGGTAGTTAGGTCCTGGAAATCACAATCCTAATATGAATGGGTTGAATATGTACATGCTTATGCAAAGATTACATTGTTTTAGCTTCATCAGTGGAAAAGTTCATGACATTTTGAAGTAGCTTTGAGTTTGGGGATTTGGGGAAAACTTTTCAGTTTGGGTATTTTTGGTGTGAGTGTGTGTGTGTATATATATATATATATATATATATATATGAGTAAAATTTTATGTAATATTGTATTTGCCATTTTAATAATTTTCTAGTATACAATTCAGTAGCATCAGGTAAATCTGCAGTGTTGTCCATCTACCCCCACTATCTATTTCCAAAACTGTTTAGGAACGCAAACATAAACTGTGTAATCATTAGTCAGTAACTCATCTGCCCCTCACTCTAGCCCCTAGCAGCTCCTAACCTACTGCCCATCTTTATGGGTTTGCTTATTCTAGCTATTTCTTGCAAGTGGGACCATACCATATTTATCCTTCTGTGTCTGGCTTATACCTCTTAGCGCAATGTTTTCAAGGTCCATCCATCTGTGATGCACATGAGAACTGTATTGCTTCTTATAACTGAATAACAGTCTGGTGATTGGGCATTTTGCTTTTCTATTTATCTGTTGACAGACACTTGGCTGTTTATGCTTCTTGGCCGTTGTGATTAATGCTGCTATGAACATGTACAAGCATACATTTGAGTCCGATTTCAATTTTTTGGAGTCCTTCCCAGGAATGGAGTTGCTTGGTCAGATGACATATCCATGGTAGATGTTTTGAGGACTTGCTAAACTGTTTCATACTGCTCTGCTTCTTTTCACACTGGGGCATTTTACATTCCCACAAAAAAACATGCGGGGTTCTACCGTGTCCACATCTTCAGCAATACTTGTCATTTTCCCTTTTGAAAAAGTCATCCTGGTAGATGTAGGTTAGTATCTCACTGTGGTTTTGATTTCAACTTCACTAATGACCAGTGATGCTGACATCTCAAGTAATTCCCTGCTGCTGTTTTCCATGATCCCTTTCCTCATGTACTTCCTGTCTTCTCTGACCTTGCATCAGTGGACAAACAGGGATGGGTACATGCTACACTGAAGGGAACTGTGTGCCTCCACCACCCCTTTCAAGCTCTACTGGGTCTCCTGAAGCTCCCGGCTCCTCTCCCCCACTGCCCCTCCCAGTCAGGCTTGCAGCCCACATCGTCCCGGGCTCGCTCTCTTCCATTCCCCAGATGAGGTCAGGGAACCCAGCTTTCTTCCAGTGAGTAACTGTACATGGCAAAATAGATGTACTAGGTAATATGACCAGAGTCTATCATTTGGGGATCTTCCTCCCCTCTTATTCACCTGACACGACAATTTCCCTAACTCAAGTAATTCTTCCGGAAGGGGCTCCATCGGCTTTAAATGATTTTCTTTCTACCCTAAAGCAGGTTTGCGGGTTCATCTGTACTCTGCATTTGCACGTACTCAGAACTCAGGACTGCACTGGAGGCTGGAATTCCTGCGCGGGCCTGAAAGGTTCTGGGATGTGGGCACGGAAGCAGCCTCCGAAGTCTTCATGGCGACACCAGGGTGTCTGGGTACGAACGGCTGCGCGGGGCTAGGGTGAGGCGCCGCCGAAGAACCAGAGAGCAAGCGGGGGGCGCCTAGACCCAGCTCCAGGCCGTGCAAGCCGCACAGCACGGCCCTATTAGACCCTGGGTGGCCAGGGGACGCCCCTCCCGAGCAGCCAGGACGCCCCGGGGGGCCGCCCCGAGGAGTAACAGGGCGCCCTTGGGTCGCTTTTCCATCGGACAGTCAATCCCGGAGCCTGACGAAAGGCGGGCTCCCACTGCTCCCCTCTTCCCGGGGGACCGGGGTAATGCCTGTCCTCCGCGAGCCGACTTGCTTCGGGGCGGCAGAGCCTCTGAGATCCGCGGCCGCAGGAGGCCGTGCTGGGACCGCAGGCCCCTGGGTTCCGGAGGTGCGCGGCCGGGAGACGCCTGGGGGCCGCGGCACCTCGCCCGGGGCCTCTATGGCTGCGCCGCGGGGCTGAGGCCCCAGCCATGGCCCCTGAGTCCTCGCTGCTCTTCAGCCAGGCGCCGAGCTGACTCCGTCCTCTGCTGAGTCCTACAGCTGTGTGGCCTTGGATGAGGACTCATCTCCTTTCCTGTCTGTTCTAACTCTGAGCAACTTTTGGAAAATTCTGAAAAGCCTAACTCAGATGCACCGCTCACAACACTGGGTGCTCCCAGTGTGCTGCGATCAGGTTAAAACGCCTCACCTTGCTATTCCAGAAGCAAATGCTCTGTCTGGGCCAGTCGCTCCTCCAAGACTTCACAAACTGTCCTGCCTGTAACACTTCCACTCCTCGTCAAAATGGCTTTCAGCCATGGGGTCCACCCCTGACCTCCCCACTGTTCTGGACACTGGGATCCGCACTGGATAGACGCGGGCAGGCGCCCCGCACTCGGGGCTTTAGGGTCTGGGCCGGGTCAATGGGGTGAGGGCGCTGCGGGCCCGGGGGAAGAGCGTCGCCTGAGCCGGGTCCCTCAGCCGGCCCGCCGGGCCCCGAAACGGTCCCCGACTCTGGCCGGAGGGCGGCGGGGGCGTCCCCCCCAGGGGCCAGCTCCGCGCCCACCACAGCCCGGCCCACCGCACACGGCGCACGCGGCTGCCCCGGGGCTCGGTGCCGGCGGAGGGTCCCCGTGTGCGGTGGAGCTGCCGGCCTGAGCCCCAGGCCTGGAGGGCCCCGGTGCCGGCCCTTTACCGCATACCTGCCGGGACAACCTCGGGGGCCGCCCAGGAAACGCCACCTGGCCGTGATGCGCCTCGAGACTCCGGAATCCTGGCGATGCGCACCCCGCGTTGGCGCCCGCGGAGCCTGGGAACTACGTTACCCATAATGCCAAAGGCCCACGGCAGCGACCAATCGGCACCCACAAAGGGCGTTCGGACCCGACGGCTGGGCGGGACTTCCGGCACTGGAGGATGTGGCTTTGAAGGCTCTGCGCTCAGCCGCGGATGAGTCCGTTGTGAACTCGGCGTCCGGCTCCATGTGACAAGGCGGCGATCGGGAAGGGGTTGTCCCACTGCACAGCGACTCGTCTTAGGGTCAGCGGCAGTGGGTGACGAGTGTGCACCTATCGCCGGCACTCAGGACCCCGCCGTGCCCGCAGAGTCCAATGGCGGCGGCCGGCTGAGGGACCCGGCTCAGGCGACGCTCTTCCTCCTTGCCCGCAGCGCCCTCACCCCGTTGACCCGGCCCAGACCCTAAAACCCCGAGTGCGGGATGCCTGCCCGCGTCTATCCAGTCCGGATCCCAGTGTCCAGAACAGTGGGGAGGTCAGGGGTGGGCCCCCATAGCTGAAAGCCATTGTGACGAGGAGTGGAAGTGTTACAGGCAGAAGCACCAGTTTGTGAAGTCTTGGAGGAGCGACTGGCCCAGAGCATTTGCTTCTGGAATAGCAAGGTGAGGCTATTAAGGTTTTAACTTCACTCTCAGGACGTTGGGAGCCACGGAGGGTTGTGAAAAGAAGGGGTGCATGATCTGAGTTAGGCTTTTTAGAGTTTTCCAAAAGTTGCTCAGAGTTAGAACAGACTGGAAAGGAGATGATAACATGGACGCGAAGGGAGGTTGAGTCCTCGTCCGAGGCCACACAGCTGTAGGTCTCAGCAGAGGACTGAGGTCCAGAAATAGTGCCGCCGTCCCCGGTCACCTGGCTCCAGGGCTGGACAGGGAGGCCTAACCCTATGGAGCCCAGCCACGGTTCCATCCCACTAATGACCTCCCTCTTTCCACAGATCCCCGTGACTGCAGGAACACTTATGGACTGTACGCAGGTGAGTGGAGGATATTTACCGGGCCCTCAGTGGGCCTGACCCCATCCTTTCTCTCTGAGATTGTGTTTAGAGACTCTCTGACTGTCATTCTTGCAGTCCTTGAGCCTGGAGACTCTGTAGAAACCTAAACCCAGGGTTTGAAACCCAGGCTGGAGGGTATATGATTCCTATTGCTGGGAACCAATTCAATTAGGTGTAAAAGATTGTTCCAGACATAGAAAACAGAATGTTATTTGTAGGAGGTGGGTCTGTGCTTTTTCAGGGGATTTCAGTATCTATACCAGGTGTAACTGTGGGTCATATTAAGAGGGGGCTTCGGGTCATCATGATATTAGTATTAGCAGCCCAGCAAGGGAAAGGTACGGACTGGGGCTGAGTCTTTTGCCTGGGCACCTGGAAGGGGTGGGTGGCATCCCCAACACAGCCAAGGGAGAGAAGTGGCTGTGGGGAGGTTGTGGGAAAGCAGATGATCTGGCAGGTGACCAAGGCTTCCCTGGAAAGCATGAGGGGAATGTGGAAGCCCAGGGGTAATTGAGACAAGATGACACTGAAGCCCAGACTGGTGCTTTTTCACACCTTGGACTCACTGGGATTTTGTCATGACTTGTAAGGTGTGTTGGGTGTTCCAGTCAGGCTGTTAGATTAGCACAGGCACAAGTCAGCATCAGAGAGAGTCACTGGGTCTGAGGGGGAGGAGCTCTGGGGCTGGTCTTTGAATGGTGATTAGATAGAGACAGGAAGACACTGGTGGGGGACAGCAGGTGCAGCATGGGTGGAAGAGAGCCATGGGGGTCTGAGATCTGCAGGTGGTTCCTGCTGGCTGAGATCAAGCCAGGAGCAGAACTTGGTAGTGAGGCCTGCCAAGCAGGTTTCGTCCCCTTGGCGGCTGGAGCCTTCAGAAATCTAGGCAGGACTGGATCCTGTTTGAATTTTCCAGGCACCATATGGTTGCCATATGCTGGGCAACATACGGGGAGACCAGGGCTATGCCTCTGGTGTGGGCAGAAGGGTAGAAGTGGTTGTGGAGTAAGACAGTGGAAAGGAGATGTGGTAGGGAGTGAGTGGAGAGTGTGCACTTAAGGACCTACGCCATGACAGGGAGGACCTTGGGGTGGAGGGCGAGCCCGAGTAGCTTGGGTCAGGGAGCCCACGATCTGGGGAACTTACGAGGAATTTCCTGACAAGGGGGCGTGTTCTCTAAAGCCAGGCTTAGAGTGTAGCTGATGTGTCCTTGTCCGCATGCCCATTGTTGTGTGACACACTGTGGCCATGATACCACGAGGAAGGAGCAGGTATCCGTAGCCTCAGGGCCTGGTATTTCCTCTAAGGGGCGGACACTGAAAGGAAGATGAGCAGGGGATGAATGTCTGGGTAGATGAACTTGAGGTCCTAGGAGAGAAGTTGATCATGGAATGATCTTTCCCTAACTTGGCAGGGCTGTGTGACCTTTGAGGACGTGTCCATTTACTTCTCCCGGGAGGAGTGGGGGCTCCTTGATGAGGCCCAGAGGCTCCTGTACCACGAGGTGATGCTGGAGAACTTGGCACTTATGGCCTCGCTGGGTAAGGCCCTCACCCCACTCCAGCACCTGGTCTCTTTCTGTATTCTTTAATTCCAGAGGCAGTTCTGCCCTTTCCATAACCAGACCCTGGGCTCTGCTTTCTCACCTTCTTGCATATGTGCCATGGTGCCAGCACTGAGTTCTGTTCACCACCCTGAAAAGCCCTAAGTCCTGTCGCTCCAAACATGCTGGGAAGGTCCTGGGCTCTAGAGGTCTTGCTGTTAGCCTGACGCATCCCACCTGGTTTGCCTTCCCCCTGGCAGGATGACCATGTCCAGGTCTGTGGCATCTTGTGTTCCAAGGTGATTGAGTCAGTAATAGTAATAATATGGATATTGGATATGGGGACCTAATGGATGGCACCAAGGCATTAAGGTTGTAGTAACTGGCCTGGAGTCACCTTTTAATTTTTCCAGGTGTAAGAACAGGCAAATTGGGCTGTAGAACAAAGAAGCAGTGAGGATCATCACCCTTTATTTATTAGATTTTATAGAATAAGTTTTAATCCCTGAAGGCCCTATTTTAACTTACATCAGGTCATGTAAACTTCTTTAAATTGAGGATCTGTGGTGTTCCATTGTATTAAGCCAATTTGTGTCAAAGACTTAATGTTAATTTAAATTTATTATTCATCATATTAGATCATCTGCCCAGTGTGGGATATTTTTGGGTAAAGGGTGCTGACACTGGGAAATTTAGGAAAGGCTACAGTTCAGATGAGGCATATCCATTCTTCTCTGCTCTATATTTAGTTACTTTTCTGAGAGTATAGGGGTGCAGTGTGTAAAAGCAGTGGGATCTGCAGGTATAATTGAGCCTTGGTAATGATTAAGTTTGTGAAATTAGGCCATTGGGGCTTTTAGTAAATGTTAAAAGGTATTTATTAACTTATTTATGTTCATACCTCTTTAGTGATAAATGATTGACATGTAAAAAGCTGTACATGTTTCATGGATACAACTTGATAGGCCTGGGGAAAAGTACGCACCCTTAAAACCATCACAACTATCAAGACCATAAACACATCTCTCACCTCCCAAAGTTTCTTCCCACTCCTTTATTACTATCATTATTACTATGTGTGTGTTTATGTTTGCATGTGGTAAGAATACTTAACATTCCCTCTTAGCAAATTTCAAGTATACAGTAGTTCCCCCACCATCCATAGTTCTGCCTTCTGTGGTTTCAGTTACCCATGATCAACTGCAGTTTGGAAGCAGATCCTCCTTCTGATCTAACCTCAGAAGGTCAACAGTAGCCTAACACTACCCCATAATGCTTCTGTCATTCCCCTCACTTCATCTCATTATGTAGGCATTTTATCATCTCATCACAACAAGAAGGGTGAGTATAGTACAGTAAGATACTGTGAGATCGAGAGAGCACATCCACAGAACTTTTACTACAGTATATTGTTATAATTCTAAAATTATATAGTATTGTTATAATACATTATACTGTATTTTATTACTAATTGTTAATCTCTAACTTAGCCTAATTTATAAATTAAACTTTATCATTAATATGTACTTACAGGGAAAAAACATAGTATATGTAAGGTTCATTACTATCTGTGGTTTCAGGCATTGTATCCACTAGGAGCCTTGGAACATATCCCCTGCAGATAAGTGGGGGACTACTATACTTTACAGTATTGTTAGCTGTAGACACTGCTCTGTATCTCAATAACTTACTCATCTTGCTAACTGAAACTTTGTACTCTTCAGCCATCATTTCCCCATTTACCTAGCCTTTGCAAACACCCCCTGTCAAAAGATTAGTTGACCATGTATTTGTGGGTTTATTTCTGCTCTGTTGGTCTATGTGTCTGTTTTTATGCCAGTGCCATGCTGTTTTGATTACTATAGCTTTGAATATAATTTGAAATCAGGAGATGGAATGCCTGAAGCTTTGTTCTTGTTCAAGAATGCCTTGGTTATTCAGTGTCTTTCATGGTTCCATATAAATTTTAGGATTGTTTTTTCTGCTTCTGTGAAAAATGCCATTGGAACTTTGAACAAGATTGCACTAGATCTGTAGATTGCTTTGGGTAGCATGGACATTTTAATAGTAATGCTTCTAATCCATGAACAGAGAATATATTTCCATTTATTGATGTCTTTTTAAATTTCATCAACATTTTATGGTTTTCAGTGTAGAGATCTTTCACCTCCTTTGTTAAATTTATTTCTTAATAGTTTATTCTTTTTGATGCTGTTGTAAAAGGAATTGGTTCTTAAATTCTTTTCTCATAGTCCTTTGTTAGTGTAGAGAAGAGCAACTGACTTTTGTATGTTGATTTTGTATCCTGCAACTTTACTGAATTCACTTTAAATTTAAACAGGTTTTTGGTGGTCTTTAGAGTTTTCTGTATATAGGAGTATGTTATCCACAAACAGAGACAATTTTATTTCTTCCTTTCTGATTTGGATACCTTTTATTTATTTTTCTTGCTTGATTACTCTGGCTAGGACTTCCAGTACTGTGTTGACCAGAAGTGGCAAGAGTGGGCATCCCTGTCTTGTTCCTCATCTTAGTGAAAAACTTTCAGCTTTTCACCACTGAGTATGATGTTGGTTGAGGGCTTGTCATACATGGCCTTTATCATGTTCAAGTATATTCCTTATATACCTAATTTGTGGAGAGTTTTTTAATCATGAAAAGATACTGAATTTTGTCACATGATTTTTCTGTATCTACTTCGTAATCATATGATTTTACCCTTCATTCTGTTATTGTGTACCACATTTATTGATTTGCATTTGTTGAACTACCTTTTCATCCCATGGATAAATCTCAGTTGGACATGGTGTGTGGTCCTTTTAATGTGCTGCTGGATTTGGTTTACTAGTCTTTCATGGAGGATTTTTCCATTCTGTGTTTGTCAGGGATTTTGGCTTGTTATTTTCTTTGTTGTATTTTCCTTATCTGGCCTTGGTGTGTGGGTAATGCTGGCCTTGTAAAATGAATTTGGATGTGTTCACCCCTCCAGTTTTTTTAAAGAATATGAGGAGGATTGACATTAAATGTTACATGGAATTCATCGGGGAAGCCATCATATCCTGGGATTTTTTGGGGGGGAGGTTTTTTATTACCGATGCAGTGTTGTTACTTGTTACTGATCTGTTCAGATTTTCTACTTCTTCATGATTAAGTTTTGGTAGGTTGTATGTTTCTAGGAATCTATCCATTTCTTCAGGGTTATCCAATTTATTGGTGTATAATTGCCCATAGTAGTCTCTTATGATCCTTTTATTTCTGTGGTATAAGTGACATGTCTGCTCTTTCACTTATTTGAGTCTTTTTTTAATTAGTCTAAAGGTTTGTCAATTTAATCTTTTTCCAAAAAATCTAATTTTGATCTTCTCTATTGTTTTTCTAGTCTCTATTTTGTTTCCACTTTGGTCTTTATTATTTCCATCCTTCTGCTAACATTGGATTTAGTTTTTTGAGGGTTTTTTCTTTTTTTTTATTAAAGTATCACTGATATACAGTCTCATGAAGGTTTACATGAACAACATTGCTGTTTCAACATTCACCCATATTATCAGTCCTCAGCCCCCATTGCAGTCACTATCAGTGTAGTAAGATGCTGTAGAGTCATTACGTTCTTCTCTGTGCTGTACTGCCTCCCTGTGACCTACCTATATTGTGATTGCCAATCATGGTGCCCCTTAATCCCCTTCTCCCTCCCTCCCTACCTACGCACCCTCCCCATCCCTTTCCCTTTGGTATCCACTAGTCCCTTCTCGGAGTCTGTGAGTCTGCTGCTGTTTTGTTCCTTCAGTTTTGCTTTGTTTTTATACTAACATGGGATTTAGTTTGTTGTTTTTTAGTTCCTTGAGTTGGGAAGGTAGTTGTGTTCATTTAAGAGCTTTCACTTTTTCTTAATGTAGATATGTATCTGCTATAACCTTCCCTCTTAGAACTATTCTTGCTGGATCCCATAAGTTTTGTTATATTGTATTTTCATTTTCATTTGTCTCAAGATATTTTTTTATTTCCCTTTTGGTTTCATTTTGACTTTGTGGTTGTTGAAGAATGTGTTGTTTAAAGTCCACATATTTGTGAATTTCCCAGTTCTTCTCATGTTATTAATTTCTACTTTCATCAGACTTTGGTCAGAAAAGATATCTGAAATGATTATAGTTTTCTTAAATTTGTTAAGACTTGTTTTGTAGCACACTATATGACCTATCCTGGAGAATTCTCCCTGAATTCTTGCGTAGTGGATCGTGCTGCTGTTCCATGGAACTAACAATATGTCTGTTAGTTCCACTTGGTCTGTAGTGTTGCTCAAGTCACTGTCTCCTCAGCCATCAAGGTTAAGGTGCCAAAACATTGTATTACACACAATTTTAAAAAACATGATTAATATTCTTCTACCATAGTCAGCATGATTCATCAGTATTTCTATTCTTTCAGTTTGTTGGCATGGAATAGAGAATGAAGAGACACCTTTCGAACAGAGTGTATCTATACAAGCTTTGTCACAGGTCAGGACTCCAAAGGTAGGTCTATCCATCCAGAACACTCACTCCTGTGAGAAGTGTGCCCCAATCCTGAAAGACATTTTTCACCTGGCTAATCTACCTGGGCAAAAAGCATATGTGGTTGGGGCATATACGAATCTACACCAGCTTCAGAAGCATTACAACCCAGAGAAAAGAGATGTGGACAGGCCGTCCTTTGTAAAGAGCTGCATATTTCATGTGTCAGGAAATCCCCTCACCTGCAGGAAGGTTGAAAAGGAGTTCCCAACCACACTGGGTCTTCTCCAGCACCAGGTCATTCCCAATGATGATAAGCTAAACAAAAACCCTAAGTGTGGGGAGGCCTTTCATGGTGGAAAAAGTCATTGCAAGTCACGTGAAAATGGGAAAGCTTCCGATCACAAACACAGTTTTGTTTATCACCTGAGAGGCTCCACTAGAAAAAGGGCTTATGAATCTAGCAAATATGGGAAAGCCTTCCACTGCAAATACTCACTTGTTCAATTTCAAAGAGGCCACACTGGAGAAAGGCCTTATGAGTGCAGTGAATGTGGGAAGTCTTTTAGGCAAAGAGCCACTCTCATTATACACCAGAGAGTTCACACTGGAGAAAGGCCTTATGAGTGTGGTGAATGTGGGAAATCCTTTAGCCAAAGCTCCAACCTTATTGAACACTGCAGAATTCACAGTGGAGAAAGGCCTTATGAGTGTGAAGAATGTGGGAAAGCCTTTGGGTGCAAATCCAATCTTGTACGACACCAGAGAACTCACACTGGAGAAAAACCTTATGAGTGTACTGAATGTGGAAAATTTTTTAGACAAAGCTTCACCCTAGTTCAACACCGGAGAATTCATACCACAGCAAGGCCTTATGTGTGTATACAGTGTGGGAAATCCTTTAGCCAAAGAGCCACTCTCATTAGACACCAGAAAGTTCACACTAGTGAAAGGCTTTATGAGTGTGGAGAATGTGGGAAGGCCTTTGGATCCAAGTCTAAGCTTGATCGGCATAACAGAAGTCACACTGGAGAAAGGCCTTATAAATGTGCTGAATGTGGAAAGTCTTTTAAACAAAGCTATAGCCTTGTTGAACACCAGCGAATTCACAGTAGAATAAGTCCTTTTGAATGTGACCAGTGTGGGAAATGCTTTAGCAGGAGAGCCAGCTTCACTAAACACCAAAGAATTCACACTGGAGAAAGGCCTTATGAGTGTGGTGAATGTGGGAAATCCTTTAGTAGGAGCACCAGCCTTATTCAGCACTGCAGTATTCACACGGGAGCAAGGCCTTATGAGTGTGGCCAGTGTGGAAAATCTTTTAGGCAAAAGTCTGTCCTCATTCAACATCAGGTAGTTCACACTGGAGAAAGGCCTTATGAATGCATCAAATGTGGCAAATCCTTTAGCCAACGTTCCAGTCTTAATCTCCACCGAAAATTTCACACCATGGAGAGGCCCTATGAATCCAGGAAATACAGGAAATCTTTCACTCCAGTATCTAATGTTTAGCACCAGAAAGTCCACACTTGAGAAGGGTTTTAGATTTAAGGAAATGTCCTATCTTCTTGTTCACTACAACAGCTCTAAACAGCTTTTATGAGGGAGCCATCTACCTGAAGTGGAGCCTCATACTTCAAAAAACATCTGGAGAGATGAAATTACCCATGTGTTCCAGGCATATGTGAGGCTTACAGGAGCTGTATTGCACATTATGAACTCCGTGGGGCTCTTGCCAGGCTTATATCACTACCAGTCTTGCTGGTAGAAGCCATCTCACCTCGATCACCTTGCATAGTGTGGATCAGTCACCCTGATGTGCTAAGGCAAGGCAGACATCTGTGTTCTCTCCCAATCCCTGGAGGAAATTTTGAGTAGTCTGCGACATAACAGCAATTTCCCTTTTCTGATTAAGAATGAATCTGATCCAGTTTGGGCTACAAGTGGGCTCTGCTGGAGGCTTGCCAGGAAGGCCTCCTACATGGAAATTGAAAATTGTTGATTTCACATAGCCCTTGTTGATTTTTCTAGCCTCCAAGTCACCATCTGGTAACTGTGTGCCTCACATTGCTCTGGGCTCATGCAGTAATAAATGTCTTATTTAATCTACCTTTAATCTTGGGGGTGGTACTTACTGTTTTAGGTGGGTGTAAAACATAATTGGGCTCTATTTATATGAAGGGATGGACAGCTTTTGTGGGGGCCCCAACTTTGCACATCAGTAGGAACTGTATGACAGCTCTCATTCCAGTTTTGGCCTAATTTGCATTGCTGCCAAAGACCTAGGATGGTTCTAATTTGTGGCCTGGATGCCTCCATATATTGTGAGACCGAAGGTCACCCTTAGGAGGTGTCACTTGTTTTGCCAAGCTCTAGTGCCTTTGGGAATGTCATGAATCTGTTCTCTTGTTCCCAGAAAGTGTCACATAATGCCCAGCACTGAAGGGGAAAGTTCTCACCAGGCCCTACAAAGGAGCCAAGTGCCCGGATGGTCACAATTCTGTAGAGTGGCATTGCCCCTCCTACTATGAGAACCGGGTTTCAACAATAATTGGTACTGGAATCCAGGGTGTGATTAGTAAACAGTGGAGGAGCCTGCAGCAAACTGGATGGGATGTGCCTCTTCTAAGAGTATATCTGTAGATCTCCCCATGACTTTGGCTGTGGGGAATCACAGGACCCTCAGAGCTGTGAACTCTTGAGTGCAGGAGTGCAGTTGAACTCATTGTCAGAGTAATGTGAATTCCCATTCTTTCTGGGCTGTTCACTTCAAGTCTATTGCTGTGAAGGCAGAGGAATGTGGACAGAGAATGGAGATCTTGTCCAGGGGTGTGGCTTTTGTGCTCCAGCCAGTGTTTTTGATGTGCCAAGTTGGAACAGCCTGCGTTGCTTGCCATCTCCTGCCCTGATTCAGGGCTACCCTTACCAGGGAATAAGGAAAAATAGAGTGGAGTTAGTATTGGGTTGTTAAACCTTCTAGTTTCCAAAAAGAGTGGGAGATTCAGATTTTTAAATTTGAACTGTTTTTTAGAAACATTATTGACATACATATTTAAGGTGGACAATTTGAAAATTTTTGCCATACATATAAACTTATAAAACCATCATAATCTTGATAATGAATATATCCATTATTTATACATCATGCCCTTTTATATTCTCTCTGTCCTTTCCAGTCCTCCAGGAGTCCAGTGGTTTACTTTCTTTAACAATAAATTTGCTTATGTGAATAGTTCATTATTTTACTGTTGAGTAATGTTCTCTATGCATATGCCACTATCTGTTTACCTGCTCATCTGTTAAGGGGAATTTGGCTTGTTTTGTTTGGTTTTGTTAGAAATAAAGCTGCAGTGAATGTAGGCATACAATTCTTTATATGAATGTGTTTTATTTCTCTTCTGCCAATACTTTAGAGTCTGTGGATGTATCAGTATTTAAGAAACTGCCAAACTGTGCTCTAACCTGCTTGTACTCATCTGTGTTCCCACCACCAGTGTATGAGAACTCCTGTTCATCCACAATCTGCCAATACCTAGTTGTTTTGTTAGTCTTTTTAATTTTAGCTGTTTTAATAGGGATGTAATAGCATCTCAGTGTGGTTTGAATTGCAGTTCTTCGATGTTTCATGAAGTTTAGCTTTTTTGATGTTTTCATCTGCTATTTGTTTATCTTGTTTAATAAAATGATCATTAATACCATTTGCTTATTTTAAAATAGATGTTGGCTGATATTTTCCCTTTCACTAATAAAGACATATATAACAAAGCCATATGTTGAAACTTCACTTATTCTTCAGCAGCGATGTGTCATCTTTGCTAAGTGGAAGTATTGTTTTTGACTACAATAAGAATATTTTCTCATTTTCTGGTGCTATTCACAGTATAACATTCACAGAGGCTACATGCTTCAAAGCATAATCTACAATTAACTTACTGACCATCACTTTCTTAAATCCAGCCATTCAATAAAATAACCCTGTGTTGTAGTGTTTGTCAGTTTCTGCAGGTATATACTCCCATCCTAGCCAATTTCAAGTTGCCAAAATGATGGCGCTGAACATGGATTTGGGGAGAGGTGTGCAGTAGGACACTTCTGTTCCCACCCTTCTGCTACCATAGCAACAGATAACCTCAGCAATAGATAGAAGAGTACAACATGGTAATTTGGAAGTGACAACCTTTGAGTACTTATTATATCTACTTTAAAAAATAGTTTTATTGAAGTGTAATAGTCTTATAATAAATTCTGCATATTGAAAATATATAATTTGTGTTTTGATACTGCTTGAACCACTGAAACCAAAAGTTTCCTCTGCCTTTTTTAATCCTAACATAAAATTGATAGGACACATTCTACCCTTTGTAATGTATATTTTCAAATATATGCACAAAAGGAATATGTTACAAAGCCCCATGACCCCATCCAGTCTTCTATCATTACTGGTCAATTCATGGCCATTCTTGTTACATACATCCCCATGGATATTGCTGGATAATTTTATTTATAATCCCAACATTTATCATTCAATGCTTAATCCCTTCAGAATGCAATTCCAAAACATAGTAACTTTTCAAGCAAAATATTTGAGGAGTCATAAAAATATATTGTCAGTGCTCAGTTTTCCCAAAAACATGTTTGTTCTTTAAAGCAATCAAATCCAAAATGGATCTGTAACACTTTTGATAGATGTGTTTGGTAGGTCCGCACTGACATATAAATGTCACTTCATTTTAAAATTTTTGGACCATTTATTTATTGAGTTGCTTAGTCATTTGCCCATCAGAATCGGCTATGGTCTGGATTTGTATTTTTGCATCTGTTTGAAGCTGTTTAACATGCTTGGCACTCCCTCCACCACCAGGTTTCCTCTACACTGGATATTAATTAATGAGATGGATGATTGAGGCCTGGTCCTGGTGGATAAGTGTGTGATAGGGACACACCTGGAAACCCACCCAGTGTGATAGTGTGTTTTGCTAGCACACTGCAACCCATCCTGGGATCACAAGGCATTTCAGTTACCGTGTGTTGTACGTGTCTCCAGCAGAGTGGGAGAGTGCATTTTGGTGTGTGGTAGAGTCACTGCAGCACAGCCTGTGAGAGTGTCATGTGAAACTTGACACCTCACCACAGCCTGGACACGTGTGTACACTCCATCCACAACAGAAAACAAGTCTGACATGAGACACCCAAGCAACACATGCAGAACACACAGGACCTGTGTGACAGGACGATCTATATGTCACAGCAGTTGTGGCCACACAAACACCAATAGGGTACAGAGATTTGTGAGACAGACATGAGACAGGGATTCCCCGGGGCCTTGTGTGTCGGTCACACACACATATACACGGACTGAGTATACAAACTGCCAGTGGCCAGACCATATCTCAAAACAGAACTTTGACCCAGAAGTTCTGCAGCAGTCAACCCATAATGGGCAGGACTTGGCAAATAAGCATTAATTTCCCTAAAGTTCCCCCTCCCCCGCCCAGCTTCCAACTTAAGACCAGCTGGAGAAAGCCAAATATGCTTCCCTAACTGATCATACAGGATACTTCCCTGCTAGTTTTCTGCCTCCAGCGTTCTCCTGGTAACGGCCTCCACCGGGGCATTCCTGAAGCTTTCCTTGTTTTCATTATAAAGTGTTCCCACTCCCCTGTCTGACAAATACAAGTGACAGTGACTGACTCTTGCTATTGCAAACTCTGAATAAATAGCTTGTATAGCCTTTGCCTGTAGTCATTTTTGGTCTTCATTTATTTCCATCACACACACGCACGCAATCACACAGTCTCCCTGTACTGGTGTCACAATGCAGACAGCACGGCTTGGAGAGAAAAACCCTCCCCCATCACTCCACAGCGCCCAGGGAGACGGGGGAACATTTGGAAAGTCTGGCCTGCACTGGGAGTCAGCGGAGGTACACAGGCCCTGGGCGTTGGGATGTCATTGGGTCACAGGGGAGGAAAAAAGGGGAACTTGTATCAGGGGCAGGCCTTACCACACTGGTGCACCTGGTCAGCTTGAGAGGCATGCTCACAGCCTGGTTGTAGGGTGTTGAGGGGGCAAGACAATAAGAAAATTTAAAAACTTACAATACAGTGTGTCCACTTGTTCCATTGGGATCATCTGAAATAAGAAGATGCAGAAAACACAACCGGGAAATTTGGGTGCGTCCCCTGTAGGGTGTCCTTTGCCTCTCCTTCCCTGGAGCCTCTGCATACTTTTGTCAGAGCTTTCCTGGCCTCTAGGCGTTTGGCTCCTAGAAGAAACTACGTTACCCAGTATACACTGGGTTGATGTCATTACCGGAAAGGGGGCGTTCCGGCCATGATGGCTGGGGCAGGACTTCCTGCCGCGGAAAGCGGAAGTGTTTGCGGCGTGGGGCGAGTCTCCTCCTCTTTCGCGTTGAGTTCTCGGCTGCGGGTCGGACGCAGCCGGGCAGGACAGCGAGGAGTACCCCCCCACCCCAGCGCCTCCGCGGGTCTTGGGTGGGGTCGCTGAGCCCCCATGCGCCCCCGTGGGCCCTGCTCGCCCCAGCTCTGATGGCGGCGCCCTTGGACCCGGCTCAGGTGAGTGGACGGGCCCCGCGCCTCCCGCTCGCGGACCGCAGCCACGCAGCCGCGCCGCCCGGACGTGCGGGACGGCGGTGTCTTTCGACTCTTCGCCTTACCATCTCCCGGTCGCTTCTCAGAGCCCCAGGATGGGGTCACCTCGGCCCCGGGTGCGGAATCCAGGTCAGGGGGACCGTGGGGGAGCGCCCCGTTCCTGACAGTCGGCGGGATGCTGTGTGGAGGGGCGAGATGTGGTCCAGGGCCCCGCTAACGCCGCGCGGTGCGCGCGGGACGGTGGGCAGCGGGGAGGCCGCAGGGTTCGTAGACTTCACTAGGTCCCGGCTGCGCCCCTTCCCAAGGCCGCGGCAGCTCAGATGGGGCGCCCAAGTCCTGCCTGCCAAGCATCTGCCTCTCATCCTCGGCTGTGGCTTTGGCTCAGCCGCCACTCGAGCTCCCGGTCCGTGGAGGCCTGCTGGGCGCTCGTCTCGCCCATGCCTGCTTTCTTTTTTATTTTATTTTATTTTTAATATAATTTATTTTATTATCATTAATTTACAATTACATGTGCAATATTACGGTTATTAAACTACCCCTTCATCAGGTCCCCCCCACCAACCCCACTACAGTCACTGTCCATCAGCGTAGTGAGATGCTATAGAATCACTACTTGTCTTCTCTGAGTTGTACTGCCCTCCCCGTGCCCCCCCAACATTACATCTGCTAATCGTAATGCCCCTTTTTCCCTCTTATCCCTCCCTTCCCGCCCATTTTCCCCAGTCCCTTTCCCTTTGGTAACTATTAGTCCGTTCTTGGGTTCTGTGAGTCTGCTGCTGTTTTGTTCCTTCAGTGTTTTTCTTTGTTCTTATACTCCACATATGAGTGAAATCATTTGATACTTGTCTTTTTCGGCTTGGCTTATTTCACTGAGCATAATACCCTCTAGCTCCATCCATGTTGTTGCAAATGGTAGGATTTATTTTCTTCTTATGGCTGAATAATATTCCATTGTGTATATGTACCACATCTTCTTTATCCATTCATCTACTGATGGACACTTAGGTTGCTTCCATTTCTTGGCTATTGTAAATAGTGCTGCGATAAACATAGGGGTGCATCTGTCCTTTTCAAATTGGGCTGCTGCATTCTTAGGGTAAATTCCTATGAGTGGAATTCCTGGGTCAAATGGTATTTCTATTTTGAGTTTTTTGAGGAACCTCCATACTGCTTTCCACAATGGTTGAACTAATTTGCATTCCCACCAGCAGTGTAGGAGGGTTCCCTTTTCTCCACATCCTCGCCAACATTTGTTGTTGTTTGTGTTTTGGATGTTGGCCATCCTCACTGGTGTGAGGTGATATGTCATTGTGGTTTTAATCTGCATTTCTCTGATGATGAGCGATGTGGAGCATCTTTTCATGTGCCTGTTGGCCATCTGAATTTCTTCTTTGGAGAAGTGTCTATTCATGTCCTCTGCCCATTTCTTAATTGGATTATTTGCTTTCTTTTTGTTAAGGTGCATGAGTTCTTTATATATTTTGGATGTCAACCCTTTATCAGATACGTTTTTTATGAATATATTCTCCCATACTGTAGGATGTTTTTTTGTTCTACTGATGGTGTCCTTTGCTGTATACAAGCTTTTCAGCTTCATATAGTCTCACTTGTTCAGTTTTGCGTTTGTTTCCCTTGCCCGGGGAGATGTGTTCATGAAGAAGTCGCTCATGTTTATGTCCAAGAGATTTTTGCCTATGTTTTTTTCAAAGAGTTTTATGGTTTCATGACTTACATTCAGGTCTTTGATCCACCTTGAGTTTACCTTTGTGTATGGGGCTAGACAGTAGTCCAGTTTCATTCTCTTACATGTAGCTGTCCAGTTTTTCCAACACCAGCTGCTGAAGAGGCTGTCATCTCCCCATTGTATATCCAAGGCTCCTTTATCAAATATTAATTGACTGTATATGTTTGGGTTAATGTTTGGATTTTCTATTCTGTTCCACTGGTCTGTGGGTCTGTTTTTCTGCCAATACCAAATTGTCTTGATTACTGTGGCTTTGTAGTAGAGCTTGAAGTCAGGGAGCGTAATTCCCCCTGTTTTATTCCTCCTTCTCAGGATTGCTTTGGCTATTCGGGGTCTTTTGTTGTGCCACATAATTTTAGAATTATTTGTTCCAGTTCATTGAAGAAAGCTGTTGGTAGTTTGATAGGGATTGCATTGAATCGGATTGTTTGTAGTATAGCCATTTTGACAATATTTATTCTTCCTAGCTAGAAGAGGAGTGGATGCATTTCCATCTGTTATATCCTCTTAATTTCTTAGAGTGTCTTAAGCTTGTGAGACAGGTCTTTCACTCCTCCTTCAAGAATTATTCTTGGTATTTATTCTTTTTTTGATGCACTGTGAATGAATTGTTTTTCTGATTTCTCTTTCTGTTAGTTCATCGTTAGTGTATAGGAAAGCAACAGATTTCTGTGTGTTAATTTTGTATCCTGCAGCTTTACTGAATTCAGATATTAGTTCTAGTATTTTTGGAGTGGAATCTTTAGGGTTTTTTATGTACAGTATCATGTCATCTGCAATAGTGACAATTTGACTTCTTCTTTACCAATCTGGATGCCTTGTATGTCTTTGTTTTGTCTGATTGCTGTGGCTAGGACCTCCAGTACTATGTTGAACAGTGGAGAGAGTGGGCATCCCTGTCTTGTTCCCGATCTTAGATGAAAAGCTTTCAGCTTCTCGCTGTTAAGTATGATGTTAGCTGGGGGTTTGTCATATATGGCCTTTATGATCTTAAGGTACTTGCCCTCTATACCCATTTTGTTGAGAGTTTTAATCATGAATGGATGCTGAATTTTGTCAAATGCTTTTTCAGCATCTATGGAGATGATCATGTGGTTTTTGTTCTTCTTTGTGTTGATGTGGTGGATGATGTTGATGGATTTTCGAATGTTGTACCATCCTTGCATCCCTGGGATGAATCCCACTTGATCATGGTGTGTATGATCCTCTTGATGTATTTTTGAATTCGGTTTGCTGATATTTTGTTGAGTATTTTTGCATCTACATTCATCAGGGATATTGGTCTGTAATTTTCTTTTTGGTGAGGTCTTTGCCCGGTTTTGGTATTAGAGTGATGCTGGCTTCATAGAATGAGTTTGGAAGTATTCTCCTCTTTCTATTTTTTGGAACTTAAGGAGAATGGGTGTTATTTCTTCTCTATATGTCTGGTAGAATCTAGAGGTGAATCCATCAGGCCCAGGGGTTTTGTTCTGGGCAGTTTGATTACCAATTCCGATTTCATCACTGGTGATTGGTCTGTTTAGTTTTTTCTGTTTCTTGCTTGGTCAGTCTTGGAAGGTTGTATTTTTCTAAGAAGTTGTCCATTTCTTCTATGTTTTCCAGCTTGTTAGCATCATAGATTCTCATAATATTCTCTGATTCTTTGTATTTCTGTGGGGTCTGTCGTGATTTTTCCTTTCTCATTTCTGATTGTGTTTATGTGTGTAGATTCTTTCCTCTTAATGAGTCTGGCTAGGGGTTTATCTATTTTGTTTATTTTTTCAAAGAACCAGCTCTTGGTTTTATTGATTTTTTTCTATTGTTTTATTCTTCTCAATTTTATTTATTTCTTCTCTAATCTTTATTATGTCCCTCCTTCTGGTGACTTTGGGCTCATTTGTTCTTCTTTTTCCAATTTCAGTAATTGTGTCTTTAGACTATTCATTTGGGAATGTTCTTCTTCTTTAAATAGGCCTGGATTGCAATATACTTTCCTCTTAGAACTGCCTTTGCTGCGTCCCACAGAAGTTGTGGCTTTGTGTTGTTGTTGTCATTAGTCTCATATATTCTTTGATTTTTGTTTTGATTTGGTCGTTAACCCATTGATTAATTAGGAGAGTGTTGTTAAGTCTCCATGTATTTGTGAGCCTTTTTGATTTCTTTCTAAAATTTATTTCTAGTTTTATACCTTGGTGATCTGAGAAGTTGTTGGTAGGATTTCAATATTTTTGAAATTAATGAAGTTCTTTTTGTGGCCTAGTATGTGGTCTATTCTGGAAAATGTTCCATGTGCACATGAGAAGAATGTGTATCCTGCTGCTTTTGGGTGCAGAGTTCTGTAGATGTCTGTTAGGTCCATCTGTTCTAGTGTGTTGTTCAGTGCCTCTGTGTCTTTACTTATTTTCTGTCTGGTTGATCTGTCCTCTGGAGTGAGTGGTGTGTTGGAGTCTCCTAAGATGAATGCATTGCTGTCTATTTCCTCCTTTAATTCTGTTAGTATTTGTCTCACATACGCTGGTGCTCCTGTGTTGGGTGCATATATATTTATAATGGTTATATCTTCTTGTTGGACTGACCCCTTTATCATTATGTAATGTCCTTCTTTATCTTTTGCTACTTTCTTCGTTTTGAAGTCTATTTTGTCTGATACAAGTACTGCAACACCTGCTTTTTTCTCTTTGTTGTTTGCATGAAATATCTTTTTCCATCCCTTCACTTTTAGTCTGTGTATATCTTTGGATTTGAGGTGAGTTTCTTGTAGGCAGCATATAGATGGGTCTTGCTTTTTTATCCATTCTGTTACTCTGTGTCTTTTGATTGGTGCATTCAGTCCATTTACATTTAGGGTGATTATTGATAGATATGTACTTATTGCTATTGCTGGCTTTAGATTTGTGGTTACCAAGGGTTCAAGGGTTGCTTCTTTACTATCTAACAATCTAACTTAACTTTCTTGTTAAGTTATTGTAAACACAGTCTGATGTTTCTTTCTTTCTCTCCCTTCTTATTCCTCCTCCTCCATTCTTTCTATAATAGGTGTTTTATTCTTTGCCTTTAGTTAGTATTTGGATGGTCTGCTTTCTTTGCTATGATTTTTTTTCTCTGGTGACATCTTTTTAGCCTTAGGTGTGCTTCCATCTAGAGCAGTCCATTTAAGATATCCTGTAGTGGTGGTTTATGAGAGGCAAACTCTCTAACTTTCGTTTGTCTGGAAATTGTTTAATCCCTCCATCATATTTAAATGATAATCGTGCTGGATACAATATTCTTGGTTCGAGGCCCTTCTGTTTCATTACGTTAAATATATCATGCCATTCTCTTCTGGCCTGTAAGGTTTCGTTGAGAAGTCTGATGATAGTCTGATGGGTTTTCCTTTGTAGGTGATCTTTTTTCTCTCTCTAGCTGCTTTTAATACTCTGTCTTTATCTTTGATCTTTGCCATCTTAATTATTATGTGTCTTGGTGTTGTCTTCCTTGGGTCCCTTGTGTTGGGAGATCTGCGTGAGCTGTGGATCAAGAGACTACCTCCTTCCCCAGCGAGGGAAAAAGTTTTCAGCAATTATTTCTTCAAAGACACTTTCTATCCCTTTTTCCTTCCCTCAGGCAATTCTATGCGAATATTGTTCCGTTTGGATTGGTCACACAGTTCCTTTATCATTCTCTATTCCTAGAAATCCTTTATCTCTCTCTGCCTCAGCTGCTCTGTACTCCTGTTCTCTGTTTTCTATTCCATTAATAGCCTCGCATCTCATCCATACTACTGTTAAGCCCGTCGATCGCTTGTCTGATTTCTGTATTGTCTTTTCCTCAGTTCCCTCACTTCCTCCCTCAGCTCTTGCACATTTCTCTGTAGGTCCATCAGCATGGTTATGACTTTTATTCTGAATTCTTTTTCAGGGAGGCTGTGCATTTCCATCCCTTCAGACTCCCTCTCTGGGGTTGTCTGGTTGATTTTGGTCTGAACCATATTCCTCTGTCTTTCATGGCTGTATAATTTGGTCACTGATAGTTGCCACGTATGTCAGCTGGGCTCTTTAAGACTTTAAAAAGAGAAGAAAAAAAAAGAGAAAAAAGAAGAAAGAAAGAAAGAAAAAAAAAGAAAAAAGAAAGAAAAGAAAAAAACAAAAACAAAACAGAAAACAAAACAAAAAAAATTGCCCACCGGACGTAGATTCTGTGGGAATGCTCTAGGTGGCGCTATTGCCCCACTATTCCACAGCTGTGACTGTGCCGCTCCGCAGGGCCCTTTATCGCTCTGGCAGGGGTGGGAACGAATAGGAGGCTGTTGATCCCAGTGAGAAGTGTTAAGTATGGCTACGTTTCCTCAGTCGCCAGCTAAGGCGTCTGAAACTCCCCAGGACTCCCAGCCTGCTGGGCTGAGTGTGCTGGGGCTATCCGGCTCCTCCGCTGGGCTCCTGTCTCTTTAAGACCGCTGAGGAAAGCGCGCACTTTTTTTTTTCCTTCCCGTGAG
Organism: Smutsia gigantea; assembly: GCA_032199065.1. Lineage (NCBI taxonomy): Eukaryota > Metazoa > Chordata > Mammalia > Pholidota > Manidae > Smutsia > Smutsia gigantea. Next base: position 172,247 of record JAVSCE010002538.1, on the reverse strand, counting down.
CCGGCTGCAAGCACCCTGGCGCGTTCCCCGCTCAGATCCTGCCCCTCTGTCTCTCCAATCCCCGCTGCACTGCGCAATGTGGGTCAGCGCTCCCCGCGCAGATCACCGGGGCTGGCTACTTCGCGGGGTGTGCTTCCACTCCCTCCCGGCTCTGAATCCTCTCCTCCCGCCGGTGCGCTGGGGTGGGGGAGGGCTCGGGTCCCGCCGGGTCGCGGCTCCGTATCTTACCCGCCTCTTGGGGTGCCGAGTGCTCTCGGGTGTAGCTGCACGCTGTGCGCTTTCCTGTGTATTCTCGTCTCTCTTTTAGGAATAGATGTATTTGCTGTGTTTTCGTAGTTAAATATAGTGTTGGGAGGAGATTTCTGCCGCCCTGCTCACACCGCCATCTTCCCGGAAGTCCTCTTCTTAGTCTTTTCGATGCTGGCCATCCTTACTGCTGTGAGGTGATATCTCATTGTGGTTTTAATTTGCGTTTCCCTCCTTATCTTGGTTCTTAACCTTTTGCAGCTGTCCTGTCAAAGCTTTCTTTGCTTTGTGTTAATGTTTTTCTGATACTGTTTCTTAAATTTCCTTATTGTCCAAGCACTACACAAACTTTTATGTATCTTTTAAAAATATAATTTTTGCCTCTATTAATGACTGGTTTTTCCAGTTTTATGTCCTCTTTTGTTTCTGTAAAAATTTCCCTGTAGCCTGGTGAATTGAAAGGATGATTTTCTCAACATGATCGTGACTTGTTTTATGGTTTCCCTGGATGCTTAACACTTGGTCTTGCACTGGACTACACACATCCTCCACTGGGGACCTGGTTTTAGTTCAGGTTTGTTTACCTTCTAGCTGTGTGACTCTGGGCAAGTGTCTTAAATCTTTAAGCCTCAGTTCCCATATCTGTAAATTAGGTAATGGTTGTTGAAGGCAACAGTATTTGTGAAAGCACTTGCTAGACCTTAAAATATAAAAATACTGGTGTCTGGCTCAAAATGCTATGTAACTTCTCATCTCCATCCTAGTTGAATTATGTCTTCGTTATTTCGTCAGTTTTTATGGTTAAAGTAAATTGCAAAATTCACTGGTTGACTAAGCCTAGTGTAGCAAAGGCAAGCAGCTTTTAAAAGTAAACCACTGTAGAGGAACATATTATCTGGCATTCTAAATAGAAGAACATCCAAATAACAAGATTGTTTTAAAAGATACTTTTAAAGAAAGGATACATCTTTAATCACAGTTTTACACTAAAGAATGTAAGAGTATTTACTATGAATGACAGATATTCTTATACAGGGTGAAATTTCTTCTTTGTACGTTTCTGCATGGTTATCATTGTTTACAATGAGCATGCATCATTTTTACAACAGTTGAATTTTACAAAACCAATGTATGGCATGTGGCAATTTAATGGCAGGTTGCACATGACTGGCTGGTGATGTAATAGCAGCCCAGCCCTGAGCAGTGACCAGGGTGGTGGAATGGCCCTTGTAGCAACATGGCGCCAGATTGGTAATTTGTAAATGGTGATAGTTCCACTTTATTTATGCTTTGGGTAACAATGTCAAACTCTGGAAATGTTACTAATCTGTAAGAGGCTAGATCCAGAAGAGGTTAGATCCCAGACATTTCAGATAAACAATTTTTTGCAGCATGTGTTGACATGTGTTCATCAATGTCAGTTTAAAAAATTTGTTTGTTCAGGGTCTTTTTCTTTTTTTTTGCTTGGTGTTAAAGATACATATATGTGCCATAAAAGAGCCTCTAAATGTTCTGCTCATTCCATTTAGCTAAGAAAGGAATGGTACTTTACCCCATTTTATAGAGAAAGAAGCCAAGCCTACTTTGCCCAAAGTCAAATGGTTTCAGTTTTCCATGTATAAATTAGAGTTAGTGTTTATGAGGATCCTTTTCTCATTATCATTCCTGAAAAGATGAACAAAACTGAATTACACTCATATTTGTCCCTTCTAGGTATGGGGAAAGGAAAAATAACTCTTTCCTCCCCAAATATTTATTTATTTATTATTTTGCTATTATTAGTGTACAATTACATGGGCAATATTATAGTACTAGACTCCCCCTATTATCAAGTCCCCCCCACCAACCCCATTACTGTCACGGTCCCTCAGCATAGTAAGATGCTATAGAATCACTACTTGTCTTCTCTGTGTTATCCTGCCTTCCCCATATCCCGCCGCCCCAGCTAGATTATGTATGCTTATCGTAATACCCCTTTTTCCCCCGTATCCCTCCCTTCCCACCCATCTGTTCCAGTTCCTTTCCTTTTGGTAACTGTTAGTCCATTATTGGGTTCTGTGAGTCTGCTGCTGTTTTGTTCCTTCAGTTTTTTCTTTGTTCTTATACTCCACAGATGAGTGAAATCACTTGATACTTGTCTTTCTCCACCTGGCTTATTTCACTGAGCATAATACCCTCTAGCTCCATCCATGTTGTTGCAAATGGTAGGATTTGTTTTCTTCTTATGGCTGAATAATATTCCATTGTGTATATGTACAACATCTTCTTTATCCATTCATCTACTGATGGACACTTAGGTTGCTTCCATTTCTTGGCTATTGTAAATAGTGCTGCAATAAACATAGGTGTGCATCTGTCCTTTTCAAATTGGGCTGCTGCATTCTTAGGGTAAATTCCTAGGAGTGGAATTCCTGGGTCAAATGGTATTTCTATTTTGAGCTTTTTAAGGAACCTCCATACTGCTTTCCACAATGGTTGAACTAATTTACATTCCCACCAGCAATGTAAGAGTGTTCCCCTTTCTCCACATCATTGCCAAATTTGTTGTTGTCTTTTGGATGTTGGCCATCCTCACTGGTGTGAGGTGATATCTCATTGTGGTATTAATTTGCATTTCTCTGATGATTAGCGATGTGGAGCATCTTTTCATGTGCCTGTTGGCCACCTGAATTTCTTCTTTGGAGAAGTGTCTGTTCAGATCCTCTGCCCATTTTTTAACTGGCCTATTTGCTTTTTGTTAGTTGAGGTGCGTAGCTCTTTATATAATTTGGATGTCAACCCTTTATTGGATATGGCATTTATGAATATATTCTCCCATACTGTAGGATGTCTTTTTGTTCTGTTGATGGTGTCCTTTGCTGTACAGAAGCCTTTTAGTTTGATATAGTCCCACTTGTTCATTTTTGCTTTTGTTTTCTTTGCCAGGGGAGATACGTTCATGAAGAAGTTGCTCATGTTTATGTCCAAGAGATTTTTGCCTATGTTTTTTTCTAAGAGTTTTATGGTTTCATGACTTCCATTCAGGTCTTTGATCCATTTTGAGTTTACTTTTGTGTATGGGGTTAGACAATAATCCAGTTTCATTCTCTTACATATAGCTATCCAGTTTTGCCAACATCAGCTGTTGGAGAGGCTGTCTTTTCCCCATTGTATATCCATGGCTCCTTTATCATATATTAATTGACTATATATGCTTGGGTTTATATCTGGGCTCTCTAGTCTGTTCCACTGGTCTATGGGTCTGTTCTTGTGCCAGTACCAAATTGTCTTGAGTACTGTGGCTTTGTAGTAGAGCTTGAAGTCAGGGAGTGTAATTCCCCCTGTTTGATTCCTCCTTCTCAGGATTGCTTTGGCTATTCGGGGTCTTTTGTGGTTCCATATGAATTTTAGAACTATTTGCTCTAGTTCATGAAGAATGCTGTTTTTATTTTGATAGGGATTGCATTCAAACTGTAGATTGCTTTATGCAGGATGGCCATTTTGACAATATTAATTCTTCCTATCCATGAGCATGGGATGTGTTTCCATTTATTGGTATCTTCTTTAATTTCTCTCATGAGTGTCCTGTAGTTTTCAGAGTATTCAGAGTATTAGGCTTTCACTTCCTTGGTTAGGTTTATTCCTAGTGTTTAATTTTTTTGATGCAGTTGTGAATGGAATTGTTTTCCTGATTTCTCTTTCTGCTAGTTCACTGTTAGTGTATAGAAATGCAACAGATTTCTGTGTATTAATTTTGTATCCACAACTTTACTGAATTCAGATATTAGATCTAGTAGTTTTGGAGTGGATTGTTTAGGGTTTTTTATGAACAATATCATGTCATCTGCAAACAGGGGGAGTTTGACTTCTTCCTTACCAATCTGGATGCCTTTTATTTCTTTGTGTTGTCTGATTGCTGTGGCTAGGACCTCTAGAACTATTTTGAATAAAAGTGGGGAGAGTGGGCATCCTTGTCTTATTCCCGATCTTAAAGGAAAAGCTTTCAGCTTCTCACTGTTAAGTATAATGTTGGCTGTGGGTTTGTCATATATGGGCCTTTATTATGTTGAGGTACTTTCCCTCTATACCCACTTTGTTGAGAGTTTTTATCATGAATGGATGTTGAATTTTGTCAAATGCTTTTTCAGCATCTATGGAAATGATCATGTGGTTTTTGTTCTTCTTTTTGTTGATGTAGTGGATGATGTTGATGGATTTTTGAATGTTGTATCATCCTTGCATCCCTGGGATGAAACCCACTTGATCATGATGGATGATCTTTTTGATGTATTTTTGAATTCAGTTTGCTGATATTTTGTTGAGTATTTTTGCATGTATGTTCATCAGGGATATTGGTATGTCATTTTCTTTTTTTGTGGTGTCTTTGCCTGGTTTTGGTATTAGAGTGATGTTGGCCTCGTAGAATGAGTTTGGGAGTATTCCCTCCTCTTCTACTTTTTAGAAAACTTTAATGAGGATGGGTATTAGGTCTCCACTAAATGTTTGATAAAATTCAGCAGTGATACCATCTGGTGCAGGTGTTTTGTGCGTAGGTAATTTTTTGATTACCAATTCAGTTTCTTTGCTGATAATTGGTCTATTCAGATTTTCTGTTTCTTCCTGGGTCAGCCTTGGAAGGTTGTATTTTTTAGAAAGTTGTGCATTTCTTCTAGGTTATCCAGTTTGTTACCATACAGTTTTTCATAGTATTCTCTCATAATTCTTTGTATTTCTGTGGTGTCTGTAGTGATTTTTCCTTTCTCATTTCTGATTCTGTTTATGTGTGTAAATTCTCTTTTTTTCTTGATAAGTCTGGCTAGGGGTTTATCTATTTTTATTTTCTCCAAAAACCAGCTCCTGCTTCCATTGATTCTTTCTATTGTTTTATTCTCTTCAATTTTATTTATTTCTGCTTTAATCTTTATTATGTCCCTCCTTCTACTGACTTTGGGCCTCATTTGTTCTTCCTTTTCTAGTTTCGTTAATTGTGAGTTTAGACTGTTCATTTGGGATTGTTCTTCTTTCCCGAGGTAGGCCTGTATTGCAATATATTTCCCTCTTAACCCGGCCTTTGCTGCGTCCCACAGATTTTGTAGTGTTGAATTATTGTTGTCATTTGTCTCCATATATTGCTTGATCTCTGTTTTTATTTAGTCATTGATCCATTGATTATTTAGGAGCATGTTTTTAAGCCTCCATGTGTTTGTGGGCTTTTTCATTTTCTTTGAGTAATTTATCCCTAGTTTCATACCTTTGTGTTCTGAGAAGCTGGTTGGTACAATTTCAATCTTTTTAAATTTACTGAGGCTCTTCTTGTGGCTGGTATATGACCTATTCTTGAAAATGTTCCATGTGCACTTGAGAGGAATGTGTTACCTGTTGCTTTTGTATGGAGTGTTCTGTAGATGTCCGTTAGGTCCATTTGTTCTAATACATTGTTGAGTGCCTCTGTCTCTTTATTTATTTTCTGTCTGGTTGATCTGTCCTTTGGAGTGAGTGGTGTGTTGACGTCTCCCAAAATGAATGCATTGCATTCTGCTTCCCCCTTTAATTCTGTTAGTAGTTGTTTCACATATGTAGGTGCTCCTGTGTTGCGTGCATAGATATTTATAATAGTTATATCCTCTTATTAGACTGACCCCTTTATCATTATGTAATGTCTTTCTTTGTCTCTTCTGACTTTCTTTGTTTTGAAGCCTGTATTGTCTGATAGAAATACTGCAACTCCTGCTTTTCTCTCCCTATTAGTTGCATGAAATATCTTTTTCCATCCCTTTACTTTCAGTCTGTGTATGTCTTTGGGTTTGAAGTAAGTCTCCTGTAGGCAGCATATAGATGGGTCTTGCTTTTTTATCCATTCAGTGACGCTACGTCTTTTGATTGGTGCATTCAGACCATTTACATTTAGGGTGATTATCGATAGGTATGTACTTATTGCCATTGCAGGCTTTAAATTCATGGCTACCAAAGGTTCAAGGGTATTTCCCTTACTATCTAACAGTCTAATTTAACTCACTTTGTATGCTATTACAAACAGAACGTAAAGATCCTTTTTTTTTCTCCTCCTTTTTCTTCCTCCTCCATTCTTTGTATGTTATGAATCATATTCTGTACTCTTTGTCTATCCCTTGGGTGACATCTATTTAGCCTTAGTAATACTTCCATCTATAGGAGTCCCTCCAAAATGCACTGTAGAGGTGGTTTTTGGGAGATAAATTCTCTCAGCTTTTGCTTATCTGAAAATTGTTTAATACTTCCTTCAAATTTAAATGATAACCTTGCCCGGTACTGTATTCTTGATTTGAGGCCCTTCTGCTTCATTGCATTAAATATGTCATGCCACTCCCTTCTGCCCTTAAGGTTTCTGTTGAGAAATCTGGTGATAGTCTGATGGGTTTTCCTTTCTCTGTGATCTTTTTTCTCTCTCTAGCTGCTTTTTAAAGGCTGTCTTTATACCTGGTCTTTGCCATTTTAATTATTATATATCTTGATATTGTCTTCCTTTGGTCCATTGTGTTGGGAGATCTGTGCACTTCCATGGCATGAGAGACAATCTCCTTCCTCAGATCGGGGGAGTTTTCAGCAATTACCTCCTCTCTGACACTTTCTATCCCTTTTTCTCTCTCTTCTTCTTCTGGTACCCCTATTACGCGAATATTGTTCCGTTTGGATTGGTCACACAGTTCTCTCAATATTCTTTCATTCTTAGAGATTCTTTTTTCTCTCTGTGCCTCAGCTTCTTTGTATTTCTCTTCCCTAATTTCTATTCATGTTACCATCTCTTCCAGTACATCTAATCTGCTTTAAGAACCCTCCATTGTATGTTTCATGTCACATATGGAATTCCTTAATGATTGAATCTGTCTTAAATTCATTCCTGAGTTCTTGAATATTTTTCTGTACCTCCATAAGCACGTTTATGATTTTTACTTTGTACTCTCTTTCACGAAGATTGGTGAGTTCAGTTTGATTTGATCCTTTTACTGGGGTTTGTGGGATTTTGGTCTGATCATGTTCTTTTGATGTTTCATATTTCTGTGTGGTGCCATCTATTGCCCAGAAGCTCCAGTCTCTGGAGCTGCTCAGCCCCTAGAGTGAGGTTGGGGGTCGTTGGGGAGCGAAGCTGGTGACTAAGGTGAGGAAATATCTGTTTCCTGATTCCCCTCTTCCCTGCCTGTCTCCAGTATCACAGCCACTGGGCTGAGCCCACAGGTGTAAGCCTCTGTGCTTGGCGTCTCTAGCTGTTGTAGGTGGGGCCTCCCTCTGGCTGGCCTGACACCAGAGCAGTGACTGTTAGAGGAAGGCTCGCCAGCCTGCGTGTCACAGTGGGGGACCTTGGAACTGAGTAGCCAGCCAGAGGTATGGAGTGCCTGATGGTCCCCAAAGTTCCCAATCTGCTGGGCAGAGCGTGCCCAGACTACCTTGTCCCCCTATCCCTTCTGCGCAGGAAGCTCCATGCAAACCCTGTCCCTTCAGCAGCCCTCTCGCTGCTAGAAAGCCTCTCTGACTGCCTGCCTTTCCCTTGTCCCAGAGCGGCCGGGTGTGGATCCCCATCCTGCACAAAGGGCCAGAATCTTGTCTCTCAAGCACTCCACCTGTCCCAGCTCCCCATCCTCTAGAGCACCACACAATGTAGGTTTCTGCTCGCAAAGCAAATCTCCAGGGCTGGGTGTTCAGCAGTTTCCGGCTTCCACCCCCTCCCCTGCTCCGTTTCTGTTCCTCCCGCTGGTGAGCTGGGGCGCGGGAAGGGCTCGGTTCCCACCGGATCAAGGCTCTCGTACGTTACCCTGTTTCGTGAGTTCTGCTTTGTTCGTGAGGTCTGTATGCAGTCTGGTGCAGCCTTCTTCCCTTTTGCTGTTTTAGGGTTAGTTGTATTAACTGTATTTTCACACTATCTGTGGTTTTGGGAAGAGTTCTCTGTCTCACCTTTCATGCCGCCATCTTGAATCTCCCCTCCAACCCCAAATATTTTTAAAGTCACAGATCTCTTTTGTTTTCAAGTGTCTGGGTACTTGAAGAAGATTATTGAAGACTGCTTTTGGAATCAAACGGCATGGATCCCAGCAGTGACTACTACTTCCTCAATCAGATTTTGTGGAGAAGGGTGAAACTCACACTGGTCTGTGGCATCTTTGAGGGAGTGCTCCAGCATGTGGACCCCAACAAGATTGTTGTCCTGAAGAAAGGTCTCATTTTATTTCTGTTAATATTCTCCCTTTTAAGAGATTAGAAACTGCATTTGGTTATGGCTCTTGGCTCCATTTTAGCAACTAAGAGGGAAGCATTATTCCTATTTTAGGGAAGGGGCGAGAGGAAGATTAAAATGCTATTTTTCCTAACAACAACATGGCTGCATCTGCCAGCTTATTCCCACTTCCATACTTGTACTGACATGATGATGGAAAATTTCAATATATCAAATTTTTTAAAATGAGGCATATCTTTTAATTTCCCTCCATATGCACCTTGAAATAAAAAGTGACCACTCTATTAGATAGAATTGCTTTCAGACAAATTCGCAAAGGTAATAAGAAGTTAATTTTTCACATGCAAAAAGAAGTCCAGAGGCAGGCTGCTGAGGCTAGTGCAGTGGCTCAAAGATACCAGGAAGGACCAGAGGTCTTGTACTCCTGCTGTGCCACCTCAGTGATCATCTGGTACTCTCACGGTGCCAGGAGAGCCTCTACCCCAGCTAGCTGCAATTATTGTTTGTTATAATGGATACAATTCCGGAACAGCCAAATGGAAGAGATGCATAAGGCAACATGTATGGGAAGGGGCTCAGTTTCCATGCCCTCTCTGGGTCTCCTATCCTCTTAGTTCCTCTGTGTGTTCATTTTGAAGCTCCACTACATAGTTTTTATTCAGTTAGACTATTGACTTGCTAGGGTAATTGTTTTCCTTGCATGATAAATTTCAAGTTCACCCTTGCAACATGCATAAGTGGCATTTGAGGGATTAACCATATTATGAGTTAAAGTAGACTTCTGTAGACTAGAATGGGACTATACCAGGCTTTTGCAATATTAATTCATTTATTAATCATTTATTAATAGTTTTATATCCCAGATACTGCTAGGTACCAGGGATATAAATAAGAGTAACATGGTCCCTGTCTTCAAAAAACAGTCTAGTAAGGAGACAGATACAAGTCAAAAGATAATGCAGTGTGATATCCCCTCTGACAGAGGGATGCCCAAGTTGCTATGGAAACACAAAGGTCTAACTCATTTAGATGTGGGAGCGGTAGGTTTAGGAAAGGCAGGAAGGTTTTCCAAAGCAGGATTTGATGGTAGAAGTTCATTAGGATGAAAAGGAGTTAATTGGATGGGAAAAGAGGGGAAGGGAAGGTTGATTTAAGCTAGTGGTTCTCAAACTTTGTGCATCAGAATCACCTGGAAGCCTTGTTAAGACAGATGGCTGGGCACCCTTGTGAGGGTTTCTGATTCTTCCGGTGTGGGATGGGCAATAAGAATTTGCATTTCCAGGCAATGCTGGTGGTGTGCTGGGCAACCAACTTGAGAACCATTGTTTTAGCAGAAGTAAAGCAGCATGCCCAGAAATATAGAGACATGAAAACTTGGTGCATTCAGGAAACCTAATTTCAGTATGAGGATGTAATGAGAGAGGGTAGCCTTGAGAATTAAGTATGGGACAGATTAGAAGGACTTCATATCATAGCATTGGTTACTTCTGAATGCAATGAAAGACAATTTGAAAGATTTTTTTTAAGTGGGAGGCATGTAATTTTTCAAGCTAGTTGCCTGAAATTTTTAATGCCATGCCAATTAGGAGCCATGCTCAACTGCTAGAAACAGATTTGTTTGCAGTGGCTTAAACAAATTGGGAGTTTTTTCTCTCATATAAGAAGACAGGCAGGGCTTTTTTGACTTTCCCCAGAATGTTCAGGGGATCTAGGATTCTTCACCTTTCTACTCTACCATCTTTGGCATGTAGCTTCAAACCTCAAGATCATATGATAGCTGGTGGAGTTACAGGGGGAAGAGGAAAAATTGGGAAAAGGGTGTTCCTCTTAGCTAAGTCAGTCCCTTTAAAGAGGTGCCCTGGAAGTCCAACATACCACCACTGTCTTCAGGGAGACTGAACACATTGCTGGCCTGACTAAATGGCATGGAGTAGACAATAATTAGTAAATGCCACATGCTTATTCAACAAAGCATTTAGTGTAGGTGAAATATTTTGCTGTATTTCTCTCTAGTCTTTAATTACACAGATTTTATACAAGTGACATCATAAGTTGGGAATATCACATATACCTTTCAAAATTAACACTATAACAAGCATTTTCTCATTATTTAAAACATGAATTTAATGGCTAAACATTTTGTGGCAAATAGCTTAAAAACTTTTAAAATTTTGTTATATTTGATAATTATAATTATAAGTTATAACAAATAATTATAAAATACAACTTAGTATTTATTATATTTGATAATTATTTTCTTAGGGATAGTTCTTAGATGTGAAATTATTGGATGAAAGTTATAGACATTTTAAATTTTCTTGATGTCTGTTTTCAAATAGCTTTTCAGTAGGGTTGTGCCTTTTTGTTACTAGTCATGTGTGAGTGAATTGCAGTGAATAATCTAGCATTGGATTTTTAAAAGATGCTTATGCATATCTTTCCTTAAGTTTTGCTAATTTTATAGGCAAAAAGTGGTATTTCATTTTGACATGTTTATAAATATTCCTAAAGAGGTTGACCATATTTCTTTACATTTGTTCACTAATTTTATGTACTATTTGCACAAAGCATAGAGTGACGTCACTATGACGGCAGTGTGAAGGAGGGACTGAAATAGAAGCCAGAAGCGAGGAGAATAGACAGGGAACTATTCAGACAATCAAGCAGCCCAATAAAGGGAAAATGATGGGGGTCAGAGCTGAGGTTCGACAAGGAATGGAGAAGAGAAGACCGATTCCAGAAATGTTTAGGCGATGGGATAAGTAACCTAGTAATCAATTGGACAATCAAAGAGCAATGGAAAAATGACTCCTACATTTCTGACTCAGACGATTAGGTGAATAGTGCTGTTGTTAATTGATAGAAATGCACAGAGGAGCAAGTCTGTTGATTACTGGGAGAAGATAGTGATTTCAGTTTGAAAATCTTATAGTGAGTCAGCTATTCGTCAGTTGGAAATGTAAGTGGAGCTCGGAGAAATAATCCATACTGGAGAGAAATAATGGATGTCAGGACAACTAGGAAGTGGATGTGATCATTCAAGAAGGAAAAAGAATGAAGAACCTAACCCTGGGGACTATCTCTGTAAGGGGCAAGCAGAGGTGGTAGAACAGCCAAGGAGACTGGAAGGAGCAAATCAGGGAGGCAGTGCAACACTGGTTTGGAGATGTGTATTAAAATCCCTGAGACCTGGGTTTCAATCCTGACAGTCTTTTACTAGCAATGTGACCTTGAGCAAGTTTTCAACCTTTCTGAGGCTCAGATTCTCTCATAATGGAGATAATGAAATGCCTATCTCTTTATGTTACTGGAGAATTAAATGTTGGCGAATAATTTGCAAGGTGCCTGAAGGGTGGATGCTCACTTGAGTAGCTCTAGGTAATTTGTAGGAAAAGAACAAAACATGAAGAGTCTCCTGTAAGCCAAAGAAGAAAGGAGAAAGACAACTATATTATCAAAGGATGCATGGAAGCCAAGTATGATAGAACTGTAAGCTTTTTTTGGATTTGACAAAGAGGCAGTTGTGTTCTTTGACCTCAGTAAAAATATATTCAGTGGAATAGTGAGGGTAAAACTCAATTATTTGGGATTGCTGAGAGAGATGGAAATATACAGATGGTGTGAGCACTTCTATCTAGAAAAATGACAGCATCCTATAGATATGACATCTAACCTTCTAACTCCCTTGCCTGCCCACTGAAGAGCCCTGTGTTTGGGCCAGGAGTTGGATTGTTGTCCGAACAGTTAATATTTTCAAGCACATAGCATGACATGGAACAGGGTGTGGACTCTGGAGGTAGTCAGCTGCCTTAAAATTTTCTCTGGAGTTAGGTGGCGTAAAAAAAAATCAATAAAAATATAATAAACAGATAGTCCTTAGCCCTAAAGGGCTTAGGATATTCTTGGGAGAGGTTTAAATTCAATGTCTACTATTGCCCTTTTAGTTTCTCTTGGACCACTCTGGAGTTCCCTCTTTTCTTTATACTACTTGTTTCAAGGTTATAACTTTGTAATTTGTTATCCACTCTTCATTCCTTGGGGATTTTAATAAAACTCAGATTTGGGCACTTTTGAGAGGCATCATATTTTCTTACAGTTAAGGGAATATCATTTTTTATTAACCATATGAATTGTTTTCTATAACAGTGAAGAATGTGGAGACTGGTCGAAGTGTCCCAGGAGTGAAGATGTTTTTTGGGCATGAGATTGTGAACGGTGAGTGTTTCATGTTCCCTGAATGCTCGTGTTGGGGTTTGTGGTGGTTCTCAGCTCCGCCTCATTACAATATTAGGAAAAAAAAAGAAAAAAAGGAGAGATGTTACGTCGCCTTTAATATTGCATTTGATGAATGGTTAAAGTTGGTATTTGAGAATTAACCCTTATCTTACAATTTGGTGGGTACTGTGAGAAGAATAGTTTTCCAATGTGAGGACTGCTGGCGCTCAGGAATCGGGAATTGTCTTGCTCAGTGAGTGAGTTTAACACTGCAGGTTCCAAGTGCACCCATAGTCCCTTATCTAAAGCCTGTGGCCGAATGTTCCAGAATTCAGAATTGTTTTGGATTTTGGGAAAACGTAACACAGGGATATACCGTTCGTGTCACATAACACCTCAGGCAAGTCTGGGCAGCCACCTGCCATCACATTTCTACCAAGAAATGGGTGGATGATCATACGAAGTGGAGTAAGATAGGACTATAAATAGTACGTCAGTTCAGATTTTGCTGCCAAAAGACTTCCACAAAAAAATTTCGGTTTTCAGAGCTTTTTGGATTTTGGAATTGTGGGAAACAGCCTCGTTCTTGATTTCTGCCAGCTAAAGCGCGTTAGCAAGAGTAGGTACAATTATTTGCCTAAAAGAGACAATACAGAAGGTCATCTGGTCAGTGAGCTTCAGACAAGCCAGGTGGGATAAGAGAAAAGGTTGAGAGCAAGAACTGTTGTTGATTTCAAGAAACTAAAATCAGAAGCCCTCCACGGAGGACTAAAGATCAGTGCAGAGGAGAGGGGTTAAGAAATCTGTGCATTTCTTGCCTTTGGGGCACATATGAGGAAAGGAAAGGAATCCTGTAAATGAGAGATTGCTGCTGCTTGAAAGATTACTTTGTTTTGTGTGAGAGGTAGAATTTAGGGAGAGATGAAAATCTCACCAAGTTACTGACTGCCGATCCAGACCTACTCCAGGACAGACAAGTCCAGCCAGCTATCTAACTGTCTTTTCTCACTGGTCTGCTGCTATAAACATTTGTCCCTTGAACAGCTTTTCATAAGGACAGTGGTGGTGGTGGCAGCAGTAGGATTTTTCATTGTGTTTGAACAATAAGCCTTTGCAGTGGAGCAGAACTCGGGACTAGAGCACAGCTAAGCCGTGGATGTGGGTGAAGGGAAGCAGAGATATCAGCTCTACCATCCCTCTAACTCAGGAGAAGGCTGACCTACTGACCAGTTCTGTGATCTGTACACACAGGTTTCATCTCCTAGATTTTTTCTCACAATTTGACCTTTGTTCATAATTTTTAAGCTCAGAGGATGGCCTTCTTCTTTGCCCTGTGGCTCAGTAAGCCATGGAGGGGTCTCCTTGAAAAACACCTTGACTAAGAATTATCAAGATGAAGGATAATAATTGACTAGTCAGTCAGAATTTCACTTTTTCTGCACCAGATTCAACGCTTTTAGCTAATGCAGGGGAAAAAGACATTTGCCACAGTGGCCCCAAGAGGCCTTTTCCCGGAAAAGTACCTGAGTATATTTAATGGCATCAGAAATGCCATTAATTACAAAGTACACTATTACTTTTCCTACCCTAAGAAAGAAAAAAAAAAGTTGCCAATTAAACTAGCCTGTGCACTTACTGTAAATCATATCTGATTTCAGAACTGTTTAAACTGTCCATCTTAGAGTCAATGACATACAGTATTTCCCTATATTCTCTGCACCATTAAGTTAAAATTAAATGGTTTCAGAATCTCTGAAGAATGTTTCTCACATGTTTCTTTTGTAATTTCCAGCCTAGCTTTTACTGCTTTTCATTTCACTAACTATGAAAGCACCAGCCCAGGAGAGTGAAAGGGACAGATTTATGAATAATATGAGAGGAAAACCCCCGAACAGTGCATAGTTTGAGGGAAGGTGCATTAGGATGGGAATGAATAGGAAAAAAGATATCTCTAAAATCAATCTGCATAACCACAAAGGTGCCCTGGAACAAAAATGGTAAAGGGAACATGTAGAGAGGTTCCTAATCCCTCTCAAAGACCAAGGAACTACGAAGATATAGGAGCTTCAGTATTTTGCATTGTCTTTTTTGCTCTATTTCTTGCTGGTCATTGAAGGCCTCAGTGGACTAACATTTAATTTCCAATTACTGCTTGTGGTACATAGTCAAACTGCATGGAGGTGGAGGGAGGCAGGGGAATGGTTAATTGCTTTCCGATTGGAAGCTCTGTTGGAAACCATTTGGTTATTTTACAGTGGAACTACTGGATGAAGTGAAACAAGATGCACTTACAGAAAAGACATCTTCTGTTAGGTATGAAGGAATAACTTTCTTAATTATGATTTTACCCAAATGTACATAATAGGGTAGAAAGCCTTAACTAATTCATTAGCTGCATAATCCTAAAATGGCCTTAGGTGCTAGAAATGAGAAGAAATAGATGGATGTTCTCTTCCATCTTTAGATGGTATCTTCAAATCAAGGTAAGTGGTGGATGAATGGCCCCTCTTTGAAAGGGAGGTCCAGAGTCCCTACCATTGGTTTGTGGCAAAATGTGTGTTTGGCATCAGCAACAAAGAATAAGTTCACCTGAGTGTTGTTTTTTGTAAGCATAGTCTAAATGCAGAAAGCACCAGGATGGATGGAATGAAAAATGAAAATCTAAATGTATGTGAACCTCCTTCTCCTGCCCCTGAGTTATCAACCGCCTATCTGCTGAATGACTGCAAGTACAGCCCATCAGGTTAGTACCAGGACTGATGTTCTAGACTTTCTTATTGTGGCCCAGAGCTCTTTAGAGTTGGCATATCCCCTAGTTAATGTTCTATATGGAATACGCAGCTAGGCCATTGCTTCTAAGCTCTGAATTAAGATAAAATATCATAATTCATTTATTTACTATTTGAGGGCACACTGTGTGCCAGACATTGGGAAAACTGAAGTGTGGTGTCCCTACCCTCACTGAGCTTTGGTGAAGAAGACAGACATTAAATAAGATAAGTGAATAAAATATATAGTATGCTAGTGCAAAATGCTAAGGAGAACTATACAGCAAAGGACACCATCAGCAGAATAAAAAGGCATCCTACAGTATGGGAGAATATATTTGTAAGTGACATATCTGACAAGGGGTTGACATAACATCCAAAATATATAAAGAACTCACACCCAAAAAGCAAATAACCCTATTAAAAAATGGGTGGAGGATATGAACAGACACTTCTCCAAAGAAGAAATTCAGATGGCCAACAGGCACATGAAAAGATGCTTCACATCGCTAATTATCAGGGAAATGTAAATAAAAGCACAATGAGATATCACCTCACACCAGTTAGAATGGCCAACATTTAAAAGAATAGAAACAACAAATGCTGGCGAGGATGTGGAGAAAGGGGAACCCTCCTATACTGCTGGTGGGAATGTAAACTAGTTCAACCATTGTGGAAAGCAGTATGGAGGTTACTCAAAAAACTCAAAATAGAAATACCGTTTAACCCAGGAATTCCACTCCTAGGAATTTACCCTAAGACTACAGCAGCCCAGTTTCAAAAAGACATATGCACCCCTATGTTTATCGCAGCACTTTTTACAATAGCCAAGAAATGGAAGCAACCTAAGTGTCCAACAGTAGATGAATGGATAAAGAAGAGGTGGTACATATACACAATGGAATATTATTCAGCCATAAGAAGAAAACAAATCTATCATTTGCGACATCAATGGAGCTAGAGGGTTTTATGCTCAGTGAAATAAGCCAGGCAGAGAAATACAAGTACCAAATGATTTCACTCATCTCTGGAGCATAAGAACAAAGCAAAAACTGAAGGAACAAAACAGCAGCAGACTCACAGAACCCAAGAATGGACTAACAGTTGCCAAAGGGAAAGGGACTGGGTGAGCAGGTGGGAAGGGAGGGAAAAGGGGAATAATGGGCATTACAGTTAGCATGTATAATGAAGGGGGGGGGACATAGGGAAGGCAGTATAGCACAGAGAAGACAAGTAGTGATTCTATAGCATCTTACTGCACTGATGGACAATGACTGTAATGGGGTATGTGGTGGGGACTTGATGATGGGGGGAATTTAGTAACCACAATGTTGCTCATGTAATTGTGTATTAATGATACCAAAATAAAATTTTTTAAAATGCTAAGGAGAAAAAAAAAAGAAGAAAGAAGTGTGTGGAAAGGGTCGTTTTACAATTTTAGGGTATCCAGGACAGGCCTTGCTGACATGGTGACATTTGAGGAAAGGCCTGAAAGAGGTGAGGGATCAAGATATATGGGTATCTGGTAATAATGTTTTTTTGGCAAAAAAACAAGATATAGAGGCCCTGAGGTAGGAACATGCCAGGATCTTGAAGGAACAGCAAGGTCGAAGTGGCTGGAGCAAGGAGAGAAGTAATAGGAGATGAAGTGAGGTGGGTGGATCATGAACTTTGTAGATCATTGAAAGGACTTCAGTTTCTCAGAGTTTCTCACCCTGAAGTGAGAAGAGAAGCGTTTGAAAGATTTTTTGGCTATATCATATTCCTATTGGCTAGAATGTCAAGGATCTTTTCAGATCTATTTTGCTATCTGTGAAATGTCTGTTTGATGTATTTTGTTCATTTTCTTATTAGATTTTCTTATTAGTCAGTATTGGGAGTTCTTAAACAGTCTGGATACAAGTCTTTTCTCAGATACGTGCTTTGCAAATATTTTCTCCCAGTCTGTGGTTTGTCTTTTCATTCTCTCAAAATGTCTCTTGAAGAGAGGACATGTTTAATTTTGATGAAGGACAATTTATTCTTTCTTTTTCTTTTATGGATTATGCTTTTGATTCCATAGCTGAGAAATTTTTTCCTAACTCAGTGTCAACAAAGATTTTCTCCTATGTGTTCTTCTAGGTATTTCATGGTTTTAGGTTTTATATTTAGGTCTATGATCAATTTTTAGTTATTTGAGTTAAAACTGTGAGTTAACTAAATTAATATCCAATTGTTCCAGCACCCTTCATTGAAAAGATTGTATCTTATCCATTCAGTTAGGTTTGCACCTTTGTCAAAAATCAGTTGTCCATAAACAGAACTAAAGGGGGAAATAGATTACAACACCTTCATTTTCGGATACTTTAACATACTACTCACGTCAACAGACAGATCAACCAGACAGAAAATAAATAAGGAAACAGAGGCCTGAACAATACGTTAGATCAGATGGACTTAACATATGTCTATAGAACATTCCACCCAAAAGCATCAGGTTACATATTTTTCTCAAGTGTACATGGAACATTCTCTAGAATAGATCACATACTAAGCCCCAAAAAGAGCCTTAATAAATTAAAAAAGATTGAAATTGTATCAAGCCCCTTCTCGGACCTCAGTGGTATGAAACTAGAAATAAATTACACAAGGAAAGCAAACAAGCCTGCAAACACATGGAGGCTAAACAACAGGCTTCTAAATAATCAATAGATCAATGAACAAATTAAAAGAGAAAATCAAGCAATATATGGAGACAAATGAAAACAAAAATTCAATGGTCCAAAATTTGTGGGATGCTGTAAAAGCAATGCTAAGAGGGGAGTACATAGCAATACAAGCCTACCTGAAGAAACAAGAACAATACCAAATAAACAGTCTAAAATCACAATTAAAGAAACTAGAAAAAGAACAACAAATGAAACCCAAAGTTATTAGAAATAGGGACATAATAAAGATCAGAGCAGAAATAAATAAAATATAGAGAACAATGAAACAACAGAAAAAAAAATCAATGAAGCCAAGAGCTGGTTCTTTGAAAAAACGAACAAAATAGATAACCCCCTAGCCAGACTTGTCAAGAAAAAGACAGTACACAAATAAACAAAGTCAGAAATGAAGAAGGAATAGTCACAACAGATACCACAGAAATGCAAAGAATTATTAGAGAATAGAGAATCGACTATACGAAGCTGAAAAGCTTCTGTACAGCAAAGGACACCATCAATAGAACAAAAAGACTTCCTACAGTATGGGAGAATATATTCATAAATGACATATCCGATAAGGGGTTGACATCCAAAATATATAAAGAACTCACGCACCTCAACAAACAAAAAGCAAATAATCCAATTAAGAAATGGGCAGAGGACATGAATAGACACTTCTCCAAAGAAGAAATTCAGATGGCCAACAGGCACATGAAAAGATGCTCCACATCGCTAATCATCAGAGAAATGCAGATTAAAACCACAATGAGATATCACCTCACACCAGTGAGGATGGCCAACATCCAAAACACAAACAACAACAAATGTTGGCGAGGATGTGGAGAAAAGGGAACCCTCCTACACTGCTGGTGGGACTGCAAATTAGTTCAACCATTGTGGAAAGCAGTATGGAGGTTCCTCAAAAAACTCAAAATAGAAATACCATTTGACCCAGGAATTCCACTCCTAGGAATTTACCCTAAGAATGCAGCAGCCCAGTTTGAAAAAGACAGATGCACCCCTATGTTTATCGCAGCACTATTTACAATAGCCAAGAAATGGAAGCAACCTAAGTGTCCATCAGTAGATGAATGGATAAAGAAGATGTGGTACATATACACAATGGAATATTATTCAGCCATAAGAAGAAAACAAATCCTACCATTTGCAACAACATGGATGGAGCTAGAGGGTATTATGCTCAGTGAAATAAGCCAAGCTGAAAAAGACAAGTACCAAATGATTTCACTCATATGTGGAGTATAAGAACTAAGGAAAAAAAAACTGAAGTAACAAAAACAGCAGGAGACTCACAGAACCCAAGAACGGACTAATAATTACCAAGGGAAAGGGACTGGGGAGGATGGGTGGGAAGGGAGGGGCAAGGGGGAAGAAGGGACATTACGATTAGCAGATGTAATGTTGGGGGGGAACGGGGAGGGCTGTACAACCCAGAGAGAACAAGTAGTGACTCTATGGCATCTCACTACGCTGATGGACAGTGACTGTAATGGGGTTGGGGGCGGGGGACCTGATGAAGGGGGTAGTGTAATCACCATAATATTACTAATTTAATTGTAGATTAATGGTATCAAAATAAACTTATTAAAAAAAAGAATAATTAGAGAATACTATGAAAAATTATATGCCAATAAATTGGGCAGCCTAGAAGAAATGGACAACTTTGTAGAAAAATACAACCTTCCAAGATTGATCCAAGCAGAAGCAGAAAATCTGAACAGAGCAATTACCAGCAGTGAAATTGAATTGATAATAAAAAAAACTCCCAACAAACAAAATCCAGGACCAGATAGCTTCACAGCTGAATTCGTCCAAGTATTTAAAAAAGAGCTAATACCCTCCTTCTTAACATATTCCAAAAAGTAGAAGAGGAGGGAATACTTCTAAACCCTTTCTGTGAGGCCAGCACCACTCTAATACCAAAACTGGGCAAAGACACTACAAAAAAAAAAAAAAGAAGAAAATTATAGACGAATATCTCTGATGAACATAGATGCAAAAATCCTCAACAAAATATTAGCAAACCAAATTCAAAAAATAGATCAAAGGATCATCCATCACAACCAAGTGGGATTTATTCCAGGGATGCAAGGATGGTATAATATTTGTAAATCAATCAGTATCATACACTACATTAACAAAAAGAAGGATAAAAACCACATGATCATCTCAATAGATGCTGTAAAAGCATTTTACAAAATTCAACATCCACTTATGATTAAAGACTCTCAACAAAATGGGTATAGAGGGTACATACCTCAACATAATAAAGGCCATATGTGACAAACCCACAGCTAACATAATACTTAATGGCAAAAATCTGAAAGCTTTTCCTATAAGATCAGGTATAAGACCAGGTTGTCCACTTTCACCAATCTTACTCAGCATAGTACTTGATGTCCTAGCCACAGCAATCAGACAAGACAAAGAGTTAAAAGGCATCCAGATTGGTAAGGAAGAAGTTAAACTGTCACTATTTGCAGATGACATAACATTATACACAGAAAATCCTAAAGAATCCACAAAAAAACTATTAGAACTAATAACTGGGTTCAGCAAAGTTGCAGGATATAAAATTAATACATAGAGATGTGTTGCATTCCTATATACTAACAACAAAATAGCAGAAAGAGAAATCAGGAAAAAAATTCCATTTACAATTGCATCAAAAAGATTAAATACCTAGGAATAAACCTAACCAAGGAGGTGAAAGACCTGTACTTTGAAAACTGTAAGACACTCATGAGAGAAATTAAAGAATACACCAATAAATGGAAATCTATCCTGTGCTCATGTATAAGAACAATGAATATTGTCAAAATGGCAGCCTGCCCAAAGCAATTTGCAGATTCACTGCAATCCGTATCAAATTACCAACAGCATTCTTCAATGAACTAGAACAAATAGTTCTAAAACTCATATGGAACCTCAAAAGACCCCAAACAGCCAAAGCAATTCTGAGAAAGAAAAATAAATCTGGGGGGATTACACTCCCTGACTTCAAGCACTACTACAAAGCTACAGTAATCAAAACAATTTGGTACTGGCACAAGAACAGACCCATGTATCAATGGAACAGAATAGACAGCCCAGATATAAAACCACACATATATGGTCAATGAATATACAATAAAGGAGCTATGATTATACAGTGGGGAAAAGACAGCCTCTTCTATAACTGGTGTTGGGAAAACTGGACAGCTATATGCAAGAGAATGAAACTGGATTATTATCTAACTTCATACATAAAAGTAAACTCAAAATGGATCAAAGACCTGAATGTAAGTCATGAAACTGTAAAACTCTTAGAAGAAAACATAGGCAAAAATCTCTTAAACATAAGTATGAGCAATTTTTTTCCTGGACACATCTCCTCAGGCAAGGGAAACAAAATAAAAAATGAACAAATAGGACTACATCAAACTAAAAAGATTCTGTACAGCAAAGGACACCATCAGCAGAACAAAAAAGCAACCTACAGTATGGGAGAATATGTTCCTAAATGATTTATCTGATAAGGGGTTAACATCTAAAATATATAAAGAACTCATGGGACTTAATACTAAAAAAAGCAAATAACCCAATTAAAAA
This sequence comes from Smutsia gigantea, assembly GCA_032199065.1. Classification (NCBI taxonomy): domain Eukaryota; kingdom Metazoa; phylum Chordata; class Mammalia; order Pholidota; family Manidae; genus Smutsia; species Smutsia gigantea. Next base: position 150,534 of record JAVSCE010002538.1, on the reverse strand, counting down.
CGGGCAGAGGACCTGAACAGACATTTCTCCAAAGAAGAAAACCAGATAGCCAACAGGTACATGAAAAGACATTCCACATTGCTAATAATCAGGGAAATGTAAATCAAAAACACAATGAGATATTACCTCATACCAGTTAGAATGGCCACTGTCCAAAACACAAGAAATAACAAGTGTTGGAAAGGATGTGGAGAAATGGGAACCCTCCTATACTGTTGGTGGAAATATAAATTGGTATAACTGCTATGGAAAGAAGTATGGAGGTTCCTAAAAAAACTAGAAATAGATATGCCATTCAACCCAGTAATTGCAGTTCTAGGAATTTAGCTGAAGAAAACAAAATTCCTGATTCAAAAAGATATGCGCTCCTGTTTATTGCCATGTTATTTGAAATAGCCAAGAAATGGAATCAACCATATGGAAGTGTCCATCAATAGATGAATGGATAAAGAAGATGTGGTACATGTACACAATGAAATATTATTCAGCCATCAATAAAGAAATCCTGCCATTTGCAACAACATGGATGGATCTAGAGGATATTATGCTTAGTTCAGTAAGCCAAGTGGAGAAAAACAAATACCATAGATTTCACTTATTTGTGGGATATAAAAACAAAGCAAAACAAGGAACAAAACAGCAATAGACCCATAGACACTGAGAAGTGACTAGTGGTTACCATGCGGGAGGGGTTGGGATGGATGGGTGGGAAGGGTGAGGAGGATAAAGGGGCACAGAAATCTCAATCATAATACAAGCTGGTCATGGGGATAGTAGTTCAGCATGGAGAATATAGCCAATGAGTCTATAACATCTACCTATGTTGACAGATAGTAACCCCACTAGTAGGGGGCAGTGTGGATTTAATAATATGGGTAACTGTTGAACCATTGTGTTGTATATTTGAAACCAATATAAGATTGTATGTCAAAATACTTCAATAAAAATTTTTAGAAAATCAGTTGTCCATTTATGTGTATGTTTATTTCCAGACACTGTATTCTATTACATTGATCTATTTTTTGTCTTTACACCAATACTAGACTGTTTACTGTTAAATTAGTATAGATCTTGAAATCAGGTTGTATAGTTTTCTTTTCGAATTTTGTTATTTTCTAAAGTTGTTTTGACTGTTTTTATGTTCTTTGCATTTCCCTGTGAATTTTAGAATCAGCTTATCTGTATCTACGAAAAATCACTGGAATTTTTACTGGGATTGCATTCAATCCATAGGTCAGTTTGGGGAACATTGGCATTTTAATGAAATTGAGTATTCCAATCTAGTAACACAGTATCTCTCCATTTTATTTATTTATAATTTATTTTGGTATCATTATTCTACAATTACATGTGCAATATTATGGTTATTAAACTACCCCCTTCATCAGGTCCCCCCCACCAACCCCATTACAGTCACTGTCCATCAGTGTACTGAGATGCTATAGAATCACTACTTCTCTTCTCTGAGTTGTACAGCCATCCCCTTGCCCCCCCAACATTACATCTGCTAATCGTAATGCCCCTTTTTCCCTCTTATCCCTCCCTTCCCACCCATCTTCCCCAGTCCCTTTCCCTTTGGTAACTATTAGTCCGTTCTTGGGTTCTGTGAGTCTGCTGCTGTTTTGTTCCTTCAGTTTTTTTCTTTGTTCTTATACTCCACATATGAGTGAAATCATTTGATACTTGTCTTTTTCGGCTTGGCTTATTTCACTGAGCATAATACCCTCTAGCTCCATCCATGTTGTTGCAAATGGTAGGATTTGTTTTCTTCTTATGGCTGCATAATATTCCATTGTGTATATGTACCACATCTTCTTTATCCATTCATCTACTGATGGACACTTAGGTTGCTTCCATTTCTTGGCTATTGTAAATAGTGCTGCGATAAACATAGGGGTGCATATGTCTTTTTCAAACTGGGCTGCTGCAGTCTTAGGGTAAATTCCAAGGAGTGAAATTCCTGGGTCAAATGGTATTTCTATTTTGAGTTTTTTGAGGAACCTCCATACTGCTTTCCACAATGGTTGAACTAATTTGCAGTCCCACCAGCAGTGTAGGAGGTTTCCCTTTTTTCCACATCCTCACCAACAATTGTTGTTGTTTGTGTTTTGGATGTTGGCCATCCTCACTGGTGTGACATGATATCTCATTGTGGTTTTAATCTGCATTTCTCTGATGATTAGCGATGTGGAGCATCTTTTCATGTGCCTGTTGGCCATCTGAATTTCTTCTTTGGAGAAGTGTCTATTCATGTCCTCTGCCCATTTCTTAATTGGATTATCTGCTTTCTGTTTGTTAAGGTGCATGAATTCTTTATATATTTTGGATTTCAACCCCTTATCAGATACGTCATTTATGAATATATTCTCCCATACTGTAGGATGTCTTTTTGTTCTACTGATGGTGTCCTTTGCTGTACAGAAGATTTTCAGCTTGATATGGTCCCATTTGTTCATTTTTGCTTTTGTTTCCCTTGCCTGGGAAGATATGTTCATGAAGAAGTCGCTCATGTTTATGTCCAAGAGATTTTTCCCTATGTTTTTTTCTAAGAGTTTTATGGTTTCATGACTTACATTCAGGTCTTTGATCCACCTTGAGTTTACCTTTGTGTATGGGGCTAGACAGTAGTCCAGTTTTATTCTCTTACATGTAGCTGTCTCCATTTATTTTTATCTTTAATTTCACCAGTGTTTTATAGTTCTCAATGTGTTTGTCTAACACATCTTTTGCCATATTTATCCTTAAGTATTTAATGTTTTTTACTATTATAAATAGTATTTTTTTTAACTTCCATTTCCTATTGGAGAGTTTTAAGCAGAAGAGTAACATGATCTGACTTCTGTTTTAACAAAGTCACTCTGATGCTGTGTATATCCTGAAAGGTGAGCAAGGCTAAAAGCATGAATGAGGCTATTGAAGTAATTTTCGTATGAGTGGGTATGGTGTCTTGGACCCTAATGGTAGCAGTGTGGTTGGTAAGAAGTGGTGGAATTCAGGATATATGCTGAGGTGGAACCACAAGTTGAACTAACATTAGATGTAGGTATTAGAGAAAGAGAGGATACAAGGATGATTTTAGGGACTTGGGCCTGAGCAGCCTGAAGTATGGTTACTATTAAACTGAGATGAGAAAGACCATGGGTGGAAAAGGTTTTGGGGAGATGATTAGGTGTCTTTGTTCGAACTAGGTTTGAATATAAGGTTAGAGTCGTTGAGGAGAAAGGTCTGAGATGGAGATGTAAATAAATTCAAGAGTTAGCTTATAGATGATAATTAAAGCCTTGAGGCTAGATGATCACAAAAGAGGAGTATGGATGGAAAAAAGAAAGAGGTACATGGCCTGTGTTCTGTGCCACTCCACAAAGTTTTAGAGGTTGGGAGATGAAGAAGAACTATGTGTTATGTTATACCTCTGATGTTTTAAATTACATAATTAAAAAAAAACCTTTCAGGATTCAGAGAATTCCAAAAGTATGGGCAGTGGCCCATCACCCGGTTGATTTATTTTGAATTGTCATTTTTGATTATGAGCATAAATGTCTTGAAGTATTCAAAAACATAAACCCATGATGAGGGGAACATTACTGGATTCTCACAGGGAATAAGTAAATAGTCCAATTCATAAGACTATCATTGGTGGAGTTTATTCTCAGTTCACAAACAGGAGGCTCATAGTGTTTGCTGTATGATTGGCTGGTGCAGTTGATAATGAAGTAACATTAGCCATTTAAGTTGCAATAGAGTAGGAGGTTATGAATATGGCTAAAGTTAGTCAGAGAGTTATGCTATTGCCAAGGAATATAACTATATCTAATCCCATCATTCTTCTGTAGCGGGAGAAGAAGTGACATACATAGTCATTGATCAGTTCCAGCAGAAGTTCAGTCCTGCAGTAAGTGTTGCCCTCAAGCACTCCCAGTATTGTCTGTATATGTCTGTGTCTCACAGGTTTCTCCTATTATAACATCATTGATGTTTTCCCTAATAATTCAACAAAATATTTGAATATCTACTATATGCCAAGCATTGTTCTGAGGTCTGGTGTAAAACAATAATCAGGACAAAAGATCCATCCCTCAAGGATCTTACATTTTAATGCAAATAAATCAATAATTGTATATCAGCTGGTGATATATGAGATGAAGGAAAAGAAAGTGTGTTATGGTAGATAGAGTGACCAGGAGTTCCTATTTTATCTGTCCCAGGTGGACAGAGAAAATCTCAGTGAAGAAGTGACATTGGAAAAAGAGACCTGAAAGAAGTAAAGGTGCTAGCCATGTGGGTGTCGGGGTAAAGAACTTAAAGAAGGCATAATTAGCATGTTCAAAGGCCCTGAGGCTGAAGCACACTTGACTTGTGTCGAGGAACAGCAGGGAGGTCAGTGTGGTGGACCATAATGAGGAAGGATAATAGGAAGTGGATGAGGGCAGGAGGCAGATCAAGTAGGGATGACATCGTAAGGATTTTAAATTTGAACTTTATTGAGCTGGAAAGCCATTGTCAGTTTTAGAGGAAAGTTGGGAATTTTTAAACTTACATTTTAAAAACACCATTCTAGATACTCTATTTAGGCAATTTCCCTATAATCATGTGTTAATTTGAGATGTGGTAGAAACTGATTTTTCAGCCTAATATACACTTCACAGGTGGATTTCAGGGGAGTCATTAAACTTTCTGTTTAGCTTCAAGCTTATGCTCATGTGGGCATGGGTACATTTTTAAAGGGAAAGTTAGCTTCAACTGATTCTTTTTTTTAACAACTTGATTGAGACATAATTCATGTGCCATAAAATTCACCAATTTAAAATGTATAGTTCACTGGCTTTTAGCATATTCAGAGTTGTATATTCATTGCCACAATAAATTTCAGAACATTTTCAATACCCCCAAAAAGTACCTCATGCTCCTTAGCTGTCACTCCTAATTCCTCCCCAGTACCTCCAGCCCCTGGCAGCCACTAATCTGTTTCCTGCCTCTATGGATTTGCCTCTTAATGGCATTTCATGTAAATAGGATTATACAATATCTGGTCATTTATGACTGGTTTCTTTTGCTTAGCAGAACATTTTCAAGGTTCATCTACCTTATAGCATGGATCAGTAGTTCACTTATTTTTTATTGCTAAATAATATTCCGTTGTATGGATAAACCACATTTCATTTATCTTTTCACCATTTGATCGACATTTGAGTTGCTTCTACTTTTTGGCTATTATGAATAATGCTGCTATGTACATTCATATACAAGGTTTTGTGTGGACATATGTTTTCATTTCTTTTGGATAGATACCTAGGAGTGGAATCGTCAGTCATATAGTAATGCTGTTTAAAAATTTGAGGATCAGCCAGACTGTTTTACTAATTTGAGGATTAGTCATACTGTTTTATTAGCTGCTGCACCATTTTACATTCCTGCCAGCAGAATATGAGGGTTCCAATTTCTTCACATGCTTATCAATACTTGTTGTTATCTATCATTTTGGTTATGGCCCTCCTAGTGGTATAAAGTAATAAATCATTGTGCTTTTGATTTTCATTTCTCTGATGGCTAATAATGTTGAGCATCTTTTCATGTGCTTATTGACCATCTGTATATCTTCTTCAAAGAAATGTCTATTCCTTTGCCCATTTTTAAATTGAGTTATAATAATTCATTATATAGCAATAGATTCTTTAAAGGGGTTAGTGACCACAACAAAAACAGGAGATAAGAACTTTTGCTCTGAAAATTTGAAGTAGTTGAAAATTCTTATCAATAGGGAAATATAGCTTTTTTCCCCCGAGTTCTGCAGCCTTCTTGTTCATTGAGGATGGAACGGAAATTCAGTCCCCTTTTTTCATCCTTGATGAAAGATACTCAGAATGTAGAATACTCAAACTCACCAGCATCAGTATTTAAAGGGGAGCCAGAGGCAGGATGAACCCCAACCAACGTCTTCTATCCTTTGAATCTGGACCTGCCTCCACCTACCTGGGAATACTTTATGCTCTCAAAAGGAAAATATTGTGGTAGTGTAAATCACCATGCCCTTCTATTCTTGAGTAGTTTACCAACATAAAACGAGGAGGATCTTGTATCATATAGATATTTTAATGGATTATTGATCTTAGAATGGTATGTTTTGAAATAGGATAAGATTTTAGATAACCAAAGGACAAGGGATACTACTATTTCAGTTTTGAATAATTTAATGAATCCAAGACTTTAAGGGACCGGTTGTGTCTTTGTCTTTCATTCTCTACAGTAGATACTGTGGGTCTCAGCTACTCTGAGTTCCTTCAGGTTCAGTAAATTGCCCTGTGTTGGGGTGCTGTCGTTTGCATGAGGACTCAGGTCGCAAAGACTCAAAGTCTTTCACTCTAGCATCAGTGGTAACAAAAGGTATCTGAGTTTTCAAACCTTATTAGCATTTGAGATACAAATGATTTAATTTCCAGTTGTGGAATAATTTTGAGAAAAGTAAAAGAAAAAAAGGATAGAAGTATTCAGTGTGATTTGTGGTGTGTGTGTGTGTGTGAAGTAGACTTGTGTTTTGAATTAGTCAAAATTTACAAGTTTAAAATATATAATGCACTTTATTTATTGCTAGCCATGTTACTTGTGCCATTCATGATGTCATATCTGCAACATTTACTCCTTGGAGATTATTTTCTTCCTTTTCTCACCAGATGCTCCACATCAAGAAGCAGAGTGTCCTGAGTGTGGCTGCAGAAGGTGCTAATGTGTGTCGACATGGAAAACTATGTTGGCTTCAGGTAAAAGACAGATTTTTAAAAACTTTTTATTTTGAAATAATTGTAGATTCGCTGTTAAATTTGTTGCAATTGTTTTATGTCACTGTCCTATAACTTATTTGGAATATATTTTACTCCTCTACTACTCAGTTTATTCTGTTCTAAAGGGAAGAACTTTAGTCCCTTAATAGGCTCAGTTTTATAATCATCATTGCTGTCTCACAGGCTCTGCTTGAGGTCTTCCCTCGTGTGTTCTCTTACCGCAGATATACCAAGAGTTTCTTATCTTTCCTTCTGGCTAGTAGCTTTCCACAGCAGGTTTCTGCCACATCCTTTTTACTTTCCTGGACCTGAGAGAATTCAGGTGTGGGGCCTCATCATAACAAAAGAAATTTCTAGTGAGCCTTAAATAGCTAAGGATGAGTAGCCACTTTTGAATCAAACTCACCAGCATCAGTATTTAAAGGGGGAGCCCAGAAGGCAGGCTAAAGCCCCAACCGATGTCTTCTATCCTTTGAATCTGGACCTGTCTCACCTACTGGGAATATTTTTATTAGGACTGGCAATCTGCCCTCTTGAACTACTCTTTCTGGAATGTTCACCTTCTTGAAGGGAAAGGAATGGAGGTATTAAGCCTGGTTATGCTCAAGGATTAGGTCACCTTTCTCTTGTTCCATGAACTTTCTAGGTTAACCTGAGCTTTTAAATGACTAGGTTTGAGTTAGAAGCACAAATGCAAATTACTTAAACCTCCACAAGCAACAAAAGCAAAAATAAACAAATGGGACTACCTCAAAGTAAAAAGCTTCTGCAAAGCAAAAGAAAGGATTAACAAAATGAAAAGGCAACTTATGGAATGTGAACCACATATATGATTAGGGGTTAATATCCGAAGTATATAACGAACTCATAACTCAATAGCCAAAAAACAAGTAATCCAATTTAAAAATGAATGGATATTTTTCCAAAGACATAAAAAATGTTAAAAGCGGTTCAACATCCCTAATCATGAGGGAAATGCAAATCAAAACCACAATGAGGTATCACCTCACATCTGTCAGGATGGCTATTACCAAAAAGATAAGAGAGAACAAGTGCTGGCGAGGATCTGGAGGAAAGGGAACCCTTGTAAACTGTTGGTGGGAATGTAAGTTGTTGCAGCCACTGTGGAAAGCAGTATGGAGGTTCCTCAAAAGGTTAAAAATAGAACTACCACATGACCCAGCAATTCCACTTCTGGGTATATATGCCAAGGAAATGAAAACAAGGTCTCAAAGAGACACCTGTATTCCCATGCGCATGTTTCGGTATTATTTCTAATGCAGCAGTGTTGCAGCATTATTGACAGCAACCAAGGCATGGAAGCAACCTAAGTGTCCATGGATGGATGAATGGATAAAGAAAAGATGGTATGTGTATATAACAGAACATTATTCAGCCACAAAAAAGAAGAAAATCCTGCCATTTGTGATAACGTGGATGAACCTGCATGGCATTATGCTGAGTGAAATTAGTCAGACAGAGAAAGACAAATATTATATACTCTCACTTATTTGTGGAATTTTGAAAAACTGAACTCATAGAAAGAGTAGATTGATGGTAGCCAGGGTAGGGAAAATGAGTGAGGGTGGTCAAAAGGCACAACTTTTCAGTTGTAAGATAAATAGTTCTTGAAGTCTAATTTCAGCATGATGATTATAGATAACAATATTGCATACTTGAAAGTTGCTAAGAGAATAGAGCTTAAAAGTTCTCACCATATACACACACAAAAAAGGTAACTATGAGGTGATGGATGTGTTAACTACCCTTTTTGGAGTAATCATTTCATAGTGTGTACGTAAATCATACATTGTACACCTTAAACCTACACATTGTTACATATGTTAATTACATCCCAATAAAGCTGGGGGAACCAATCTGTCCAGGCTTACTTCTAGGAATATATTCTAAGTAGTTGAAAATATGAAGAAAAAATTACATGAGAACCTGTTCATCTTGGCATCATTTATAATGGGGAAAAACTAGAAACCACTTAAGTAGTTAACAATAGGAGACATTATAGTACATTTGATCTTATGCAGCTGCCAAAAATTAATGATGAATGCAATACAGAAAAATGAAAGTTTATGACTGGCAAAAGCAGGATATAGAATTGAATATATATTTTTAGAGTCATAAATTTTTGCACATGAAAAATGGAGGGGAGAGTTGTGTGGCATGTAGTGTCACTGACAGAACGTACAGCAGCCATCCATATACCTTGCTCTGTTCTAGTTGGTGCACGGTGAATCCAACATATTCTCTTCTTTCAGAGTTTATAGTCTAGCGGACACAGAATTTAGTCTTGCAGAGATAGAGATTATTTTCCAAACTTTTATCATGTGTCTAATCAATTTTTATACTTAAAGACGGACTGACTATTTTATTTGTGAAATTCTAGCCAACGACACAGAAGATCTGAGAGTGGATATCAGGGAGGCCTGCCAATTTGTAGCTATGTCAACAGTTCATTCTTGGAATGACAAAGGTGGCCTCAGACTGTCATGTGGCTGCTCTCCAGACCCGTTTGGATCTTTTTTTGACTTCATTCTCAGAGTAGATTATCCAGCTGCACTCTGCCTTTGTGACTTTTATGGTTAGAAACAATTGAGAATTCTCATAATTGTATAAAATTGATCTACAAAGCAGAGCTCCATATTCTACAATTTGTGCCAGTGAATTTGTTGTCCGTTTTAAACTGTTCATGGGAAGTATCTTCCTGTGTGAATAATTTTATGTAACACTTAACACAGTCATGCATATTATAGAACTCAGAGAAATAGCATTTCATGTTATTAATACAGAATAACAGGCTGCTTATTCTGTAAGTAAGCCTGAAATGCCTGGAATGTCACAGGTGAGACATAAAACATTAAATTTGGGACTCTAAAAAGAAAATGGCTTAATTCAGCTTATCTGTTTCCTTTTGGAAACCACAGTGACACTTTTTTGTTTGTTTTCTTACTTTAGATCAATTTCAATCTGTTTTCCCTGAGGATCATTGGGTGCCTATTGTTTACTTTCAAAGTGAAGATGTGAAATATTTTATCACATGTCTTTCTTGATCTTCAGATCCCCTTCCCTAGTTCTTTTTCATCCTATAATTTGTTTGTGTGGTATAGGTGGCCACAAATAGCCGAGTTTACTTATTTGACATTTTCCTTCTGGGAAGTCGTGCATTCAACAATGGACTTCAGATGGTATTAGAAGACAAGAGAATTTTGAAGGTGAGTATGTAAGCTGATTCCTCTGCTAGTAAGATTAGCAGCCAGCGTCTAATCACTCTGTCTTTATCTTCTGATTCCTTAGGTTATGCATGACTGTCGTTGGCTTTCTGATTGCCTCTCTCATCAGTATGGAATTCTGCTGAATAATGTCTTTGACACACAGGTACATGCAGGGAAACACTGGATTCAATCTTGTAGAAAATAGACCTCATCTTATGAGTGAAAGTCTTTTTGTCCATGTCTCACTCCTGCCCACTTCTTATGTAAGATGTTCGTATATGTGAGAACATCTGGTGAACTGTAAAAGAATTGCAGAAAAGTTACTTTAAAGTATTTAGGATTCCCCCCCTCCCCAATTTTGCTCTGGTATTTGTTAAATAAGAAGCAAGCTCCATACTCTATAGAATTCAGACACTCAATTTGGGGGTCGTTGAGAAGCCTGACATGGGATATGTACAATGCGGTGGACAATCACATCTCTCTGCCTTTACCACATACGCATCATTGAAGTCTAGTTGGCTAGTTGTCATTTTAGGAATGCAGGTTGTCCTAGATAAGCCCAAAAGTCTCTTCTGTTCTCAAATAGCCTGAAGATAGGTGACTTTTCTCTGATCTAAAGGACCCTAGAGAAATAAGAAATTCCTAGACTGTACTAGCTTTTAAAGCTGATCTGGGTTAGAGCAGCAAAAGCAGTAGTTTTCATTATTATTTCTCTAGGTTCTTCTAGTCTTCTAGGTTTAAGCCAATGAAAGGGAGATCTTGAGTATATAACCTTTGGAGAGGGATTAAAATAATGACTTAGCCAATTATTTTTGAACAGGAATTCCTAAAAGTTTAATTGTATGTTATTATATGTGGTTCAAGTTTGCTCTTTATGTATCTGCCATATGAAATTTATGCCACTTCTCTTGCTTACATATTCCTTTGGGCCCTCTTTCATGATCTTTCACTATGTGGAGATTGCTTCTGTGCTTGCTCTGAAATGGAAGAGAATTGCTCATTGTTTCCTTGAGGCCATCAGGCTTCTTGATTAGACCCCCTACATATTGTCTAATAAAGACATTGGCATATCTTTCCATACCTTTTCAGATTTCCATAGTTCAAGAAGCAGGAATTCAGAATTTTTCAGTCTGTTTTCCTTTAACACAGTATATTAGTTTCCTATTGCTGTTGTAACATCATCACAAATTGAGTGGCTTAAAATAATATAAATTTACTGTCTTACCGTTCTGGAAGTTAAAGGTCTGAAACCATTTTCACAGAGTTCAAGTTCCGGTGCCATCAGGCCGCTTTCTTCTGGAGGCTGTGAGGGGAGAGCCTGCTGCCCTGCCTCGGGGGCCCTCACCTGGGTCCTCTGGCGCATGGCCCCCTTCATCTCCAGAGTGCATCAGTTCAATCTCTGCTTCCTTCACCACAGCACCTTCTAGCTCTGCCTCCCTTATAAGAACACATGTGATGACACTTAGGGCCCACCCCGATAATTCAAGGTGATCTCTGTCTCAAGATCGTTAACCTAATCAGAGGTGCAAAGTCCATTTTACCATAGAAAGTAATATTCACAGGTTTTAGGGATTAGGACGTGGATGTTTTGGGGGGCCATTATTTAGCCTACCACACACAGATAAACATTTATTTCAATACTTAATTTTATTTATTTTTCCTTATCAAAACTTTACCACAGTTGCTAATATGTAAAAAATAATGATTCTTGAATTTTATCTTCCTTGCCCTATTCCCCAAAGGCACCAAAAAATAGTAAATATCCATAAGGCAAGTAAATAAAAGAAGTGGAAAATAAAGTAGACAAGGACACATTAAAGTATGGTGATCCTTTTTCTTTCTTTTTTTCTGTTTTTTATTGTCTTTAATTTTTCTGATAGTATTGTCTATCATGTGGGTCCTTGGGGAAAATGGTATTTAAAGACATTTCTCTAAATACATATTCTGCTACTTCTGCATGAGATTGTCTCTATATTCTATTGAAAGTGTGGTTCACACGACCTCTTTCACCCTCTTTACTGAAGATTTTGGCTTTGGAAGCCACCTACCTGTTACCCCTTCACTTGGTGCTGCTGGATGAGATGATGTCTGAGATGAGATGGTGTGTTTGTCTTTTTCTGATGCCACAGGTAGCAGATGTCCTTCAATTTTCCATAGAAACAGGTGGCTTTCTTCCAAATTGCATCAGTACTTTACAGGAGAGCTTAATCAGACATCTTAAAGTAGCCCCCAAATATCTCTTCTTTCTGGAGGAGAGACAAAAACTGATTCAGGTGAGTATTAAAAGATGTCCCATATGATATTAATTTTTTGAAGGGTCTTGTGAGTGTGATTGTCAGCATTTTATGTGAAAAAATGATAGTTGCCATGTAAGCATATGAGCATTGCCAAAATCTTAGTTGTTCCAAATGGGAACAGTTTGCTTGTGGTCTCAAGTGAATAAAAGCCAGAATCCAGATTTGTTGGCTATCAATTAAAAAGTACTTTGAAATAAATTTTCAAGTTGGAACAAGGGGGAATTTTTTTGGGAATTTGGATTAAGGCAATGGAACAAAAATCATCCCAATTATTTCTCCTAAAGTAAGGTAGAATTTCGTTAGGTCCGACTAGCTTTACGTGTATACTTGGCTTATGACCATATTAGCTATGATTTTGGCCATATAATCAAGTTTGCTGATTCGAGTTTTGAATGAGAAGCCCTGTATCTCTTCTCCCCCTCCTCCCACCCCCAATCTTCTTCCCCTCACATATACTTACATACTGTATACACATATAAAGTGTGTCTGTGTGTGTGTATTCTCAGAAGGTTAGCCACAGTGTGAAAGCAGAAGGTAACAAGTGAAGAAAATTACAGTAACACTGTTTTAAGTTAAGCAACACTTAGCTAAACAGTTATTGTCTTTAAAGTTTTGCTTACTATTCAGAGAAAATTATTTTGGTGTCTCCAGGAAAATCCAGAAGTGTGGTTCGCACGACCTCTTTCACCCTCTTTACTGAAGATTTTGGCTTTGGAAGCCACCTACCTGCTACCCCTTCGCTTGGTGCTGCTGGATGAGATGATGTCTGACCTAACCACCCTGGTGGACGGGTACCTAAACACCTACCGAGAAGGGTCTGTAGCCCAGCTGGGAGGCATGGAGGTAGGTGTAGCTGTCTGTGTCTTCAGGACGTCTGCTTCTGCCTTATTCCTCATGGAGGGCACAGGGATACTGTGATACCAACTCTTCAGAGCTGCAGCAAATTTCATGAAGCGGACTTGGTAATAACTGTTCTTGAAGGGGCTATAGCTTGAGCTTACTCCATCTCCTTGGGTACTTCTTCACAGTATTTATTAAGTTATCTTTCCAGTAATATTTTTTTGAAAGAATGAGGACATTTAAGATTTCATCAGCTATTTTTATGGAGCCAGCACAATATAAGAAAACTATAGACCAGAAGTTGGTAAACTATTGCCCTAAGGGCAAACCTCGCCCAAGCCTGTTCTTGTACAGCACACAGCTAAGAATGTTTTTTACTGTTTTAAAGGATTGAAAAAAAAAAAAGTTGGCAACAAGGTCCATTTAGGGCTCACAAAACCTAAGATATTTACTCTTTGGCCCCACTGCTACAAACAGTTGTCAAGAATACTGATGCAAAATCCTAAGTAAAATAATAGCATTTCATTTTTGGTATGAACCCCTTCAGATATATTATCCTTTTAAAGAGTCACTGGATTCTAGTTGCAAGTATGGTCCAATGTTAGGAAATTCTCCATTTTACTAGAGCCAAGAAAGTCTTATGATTTTTCATAAATGCTGAAAAAAATTCTATAACTTTTTAATATTTTGCTCTCACTGTTTAACGCTGAAGAAATTCAATAACATTCAATGTACATTACTGATAAAAGTTGGAATAGATGACTTTAACATGATAAAACATGTATCTTAAGTGAGAAGACTACATGTTTGAGAACACTAAAAGCATTCTTATTAATATCAAGAGAAATACAAAATTGTGACTATCACCAATACTTGAGCATTTTTTTTTGAAGCTATTAGCCGATGAACTTAGAAAAAAAAGATGACCTATAAAAATTGAACAGGAGGAATCGCAGTGATGACTTGTCTGTGATACAACTGAAAACTGAAGGGGATCAACTGGAGAAGGCGACCACTATTTAAAAAGGCACTTTGGTAGAGTGGGCACAGATATAACAAAGCAAACATAAAATTAATAGCGTTCCTATATACATATACACAACCAGAAAATATAATGAGAGAAAACATCCATTCCTCACTGTAACAAAAAAATAGATTACCTAGAACTGTAACAAGAAATGTGGAATATAAAGGCGAAGAAAATGTTCAAATGTTACTGATGGCATAAAAGTGGACTTGTATGGAGACACAAAGTATTTTTAGCTATCAGTTATTCTCAAATTAACTTTTGAATTTAACTCTATTCCAAGAAAAATATTAACACCAGCATTATTTTGGCAAACTGTGATTACGGTGTTTGTAGAGACAAATAAATCAGAATGGTCCTGTCAGATATTAAAACATATTATAAGTCTATACTAAATAAAACAGTTTGTGACTGGTACATATGTAGGCAGATCAACAGAACAAAGTAGAGAACCCAGACTTAGATGCAAATGTCTATCTCTCAGAATGGTTGAATTTCCAATCCATGAGAAAAAGATAATTCCTCAGTAAATGGCCTGAGGCAATTGACTTACCACTGTGGGGGAGGAGAATTAGAGTTGGATTGCGATCTTTTTCACATTCCTATTTCTTTTGTTACACTAAAATAAAACTCCAAGGATCAAGTATTTATGTAAAAAATGGAATTATAAAATTATTGAAAAAATGTGGAATTTAAAGAAAATTATGTCAGAGTAGGTAATGCTTTTTCTCCTGACTTTATTCAGGAATACTTGACAAAATTAATTGTATGTATTAAAGCATACATCATGATGGTTTGATATATACATTGTGGAATGAGTTCCAAGATCCAGATAATTAACACATCCATCACCTCACATAGTTAACTATGTGTGGTGAGAATATTTAAGATCTAGTCTCAGCCAATTTCATGTATATGAAACTGAATTACTAGCTATAATAACCATGCTTGAATATTAGATCCTTAGAATTTATTCTTATAAACTGAAACTTTGTACCCTTTGACCTAATCTCTCCATTCTCTCCCTCCCGCCGCAACTGCTCTTCTATTCTCTGTTTCTATGAAATTGGCTTTTTTTTAAAGATTCTACTTATAAGTGTTACCATACAGTATTTGTCTTTCTCTGGCTTTTTCATTTAGTATAATACCTTCCAGCCTTATCCATGTTGTCACAAATGGCAGGACTTCCTTCTTTTTTATGGCTGAACGATATTCCATTGTATGTATATGTACATCACATCTTCTTTGTCCATCTGTTGATGGACACAGGTTGTTTCCATAACTTGGCCATTGTCAGTAATGCTGCAGTAAATGGGAGTACAAATATCTCTCTGAGTTAGTGATTTCATTTCCTTCAGAGATGCAGTAGGATGTGGGATCGCTGGATCAGATGGTAGTGCAATTTCTAATTTTTTGATGAATCTCCATACTGTTTACCATAGTGGATGCACCATTTTACATTCTCACTGACAGTGTTTAAGAGTTTCCTTTTCTCCTCATTCTCACCTACACTTGTTATCTCTTTAATGATAGTCATTCTAACAGATGTGAGGTGATATCTCATTGTGGTTTTGATTTGCATTTGCTTGATGAAGAGTGACGTTGAGCACCTTTTCATGGACCTGTTGACCATCTTTAAGTCTTTGGAAAAATGTCTATTCAGGTCCTTTGCTCATTTTTTAATTGGATTATTTAACTCAATGCTATTGAGTCGTATGAGGAAATGCTTTTCTATGAACACAGAAGTACTAAGAACTCATAAGATTAATAACTTTGAGTTTAAAAATTTTGTATGGCAAAAATACTATAGCAAAGTCAAAAAGCAAGCAACCTGGGAAAAATTATTTGCCTCATGTAACAAAGAGGACATTTTCTTATGTAATTCCAGAGAAAGGAAATCCTGGGGCAAAATACGTCTAAAAACTGAAATCAGTCAAAGGGAGAAATAAAGTTTAAAATCCATTTATTGCTTACAAACTGTAGTCTGGGGCCTTCTCTCTTTCCTGCTCCAGCAGATGTAAAACCTGCCCTCCCCCTCACCTCTTGGGTACAGATAAGCCCTCCTTGCCCAGGTAATTACCCATTGATATGGAGATGAACTTCTGTCCACCCGAGGAATGATGCACACGAACTAAAGCCATACTTCTTTCCACCTCTGAGCGCCTACTGATATGCAGATGTACTAAAGCCAGGCGAGATATTCTGGAAATATTACAGTTTTACCCACATCTTAATATATTCTTTATTATAGCATTTATATAATGACAATATACTGGAAACAATCCAAATACCCATCAATAAGGGCTTGGTTAAAAATTTGTGGTTTAGCCATGAAGCCCTTAAAGATAAAAGTTTTAGTGTAAAAAATGAAGATGTAGAAGAATATATAATAGTATGTTGCCATTTGTAGAAAATAATTTTACAGAGCGTTAAAAAAGACTCAAAATCTGGGGGAAAATATTGAAAAAAGAAATCCAATGAAAAGAAAAACACTTAGTAAGGATACATATACATATACACATACACATATGATCAGGGCAACAAAGAAACTCCTTTTTAGACGATGCACCTGCCACGGCAACTGGGGTCATGATGGAAAAGACACTTATGATTGCATAATCTTTATACATTATCACACACACACACAACTGGATTCAAAATTATTAACTCAAAAAATAGCACTTTTGTTGAAGACACTAGAGGGTGCAATGAGAGCACATTTGAATAGATGCTCGCTTGCCAAATACTGTTTAATAGAAATGATTTTAAGAACCATGTTCAGATGTTTAGTTATAGTAAACTTGTGTTCATTTTTTTTTTCTTAGCCTACATGTATGGAACTTCCAGAGGAACTGCTTCAATTCAAGGACTTCCAGAAGCAGCGCAGAGAGAGAGCTGCAAAAGAATATAGGCTGAATGAACAGGGACTCCTAATAAGGACAGTGCTCTGTCCAAAGAAATCAATGACAGAGGCTGCAGGGAAAGGGGGAAAAGTAAGAGGTTCCTTATTTTGTAGACCTTCTAGGCTGGATAAACCTCCACATTTTACATCTCATGGGAATGTAAATTTGCTCAAAGAAGAATCTAAGAGCAAGCAAACTACAACAGAATCTCAACATGTACCTCCCGTAGAGGAAGAAACCAGTGAGATTTCCAGTACTAATGAGATTTGCTCTGAGTCAGAGGGGCCAGAAGACCAGGGAACAACTCAAAAAGAACAGCTTAAGATACTTAAGCAGGACTTAAACAAGCTTATCTTTGAAAGAGGAGATAGAACAGTTATTGGTGGTAGGAAACCAGGAAGATCTAAAATGCACAAAATGAGACGTTTCCGTGTCTCCTTCCCTTCCTCAGGAAAGCCGAGTGTCTCCAAGTGACACCTTTTATCCTTTCAGAAAAGCTGTGCTTCCCATCCATCCTCCCTTTCCGGCCTTGGAGAAGACTGATTCCTGGATAAATCCTTCTCCTACTCTGCCTTAGCGATCTTTAATTTGCTCTTGAGGCCATAAAGATAGCCCATTTCCCCTGCCATCAGGGCCCCCTCCATGCTTGAGTCGCTCATGTTGTAAATTTAGTTCTTCGGGGAAAACTCTATCCTCTTGCTTAACTCCTACATTCCTGGAATTTGACTAGGATGGGAATGAATGTTAAATAATGGAAGAATTAAATTTTCTGATTATGTCACTGTGCAGAAATGTTCCCAGTGGCCAGAGTGAATTATTTCTCATAATTTGGGTTTAGAGGATTTAAAGAAGAGAGAAATCTTGGGCTTAGTATCTGGAAGAATCTGTACTTTTAAATTTTTGTTGTGTTTTTTGGTTTTAAGGAGGTTGTTAAAACTCTTAGCCATAAGTTTTAAAAAATTACAACTTTGCCAGTACTTTTTCCCTTTTCAAAATATTAATTTTAATTTGTCAATTATACCTCAGTAAAACTGAAAATAATATTCACTTTATTTTTGAATTTTGAATGCTTTGTCTGTGTCACCAACCAGTTAATGTTATTACAGGAATTGATATCCCAGTTTTAATTTCTTTTCATCCCATTTACTTTTTTGAAGTTTTTGTCCAATTTCCTCATAAAGCAGGGGCTTCTTTTGAATATGTCTATTATGTAAACTTGAAGTTTGATTCTACTCCATTTGCCTGGCATTGGTATACTTTCTTAGGGTGAAAGGAAGACATCTTGTACTGAGCCTTTTTGTATTGAATACTTGCAAGTTGCTCATATTCTTTTGTGAAAAATAACCAATAAACCCGTTTGGGCATTAGCTTATCTCTCGCTTTTCTTCATTGGGTCAAGGCAGAAATACGTTGGAATATGTCTGGATGTCTAGATCTGGATTCAAGAAATCTGTCATTTACAGATGTAATATAATATGGGACGCTATTACTTATTGCACTTAGGGGAAACATAGAGACAGTCTACAGTTAAGAACATGCTTGTCTACACTTGACAATTCTAAGTGTCACTGAAGGAAGAGCTGTTCCCTTCCAGACTCCAGAGCCCAGATCGAATCTCAGTTTAGGATGAAGAAAGACCCAAGAGCAGTCAGCTCAGCCTTATAGTTGGTATGTCTTACTCTGTCCTTTGTTTAGAAGGTCTCCTGGGTTCCTGTTGGGTACTGAATGCATCTTCATAGAGGGCCCAGAATGTGGTTGCTTATGTTTGCTCTGAGAAAAGCATGAATTCCTGTATTTAACTCTGGGTGTGGGGTGTAGGGTGTGGGGGGGAATATGTTCCCAGCCTGGGGCAAATTACCTTTGAAACCTTAATCAGTCAAAGGAGAAATAAAGTGGGAGAAACCTGTTTATTGCTTGCAAGCAGTCATCCACTTCTGCTAACTGGTGTCTCACCCGACCAGGATGCAGAAAGGGTACCCCACCCAACATCTCTGGTCCAGATATGCCCCTCGCTACCCCATGTAATCACCTACTGATATAGAGAAGGACTACTTCTCTCCACCCCTTGGAAACACCTACTGATATGAAGATGCACTAAAGCCTGGGGAGAGATTCTGGAAATAGTGCAATTTTACCCACACTATAAAATCCCTAGAATTGATTTAGCTTCTTGTAGAATCATTCACTTACTACACAAAACATATACATCCAGGCTGCAAAAAAAATGTAACATTCTTCATATTTAAAACAACGGGTTCTTTCATTATGTACGCTTTGTGACAACTTAAGAACAATGGGACTGTTGGACCTTTGCTGCTCTGCTCAATATGGTACACATACAGCCATATGTGGCAATTTAAATTGAAAAATAAATTAATTAAAGTGGAATAAAATTAAAAATTCAGTTCCTCAGTTGCACTTGCCTTATTTCTTATGTGCTCAGTGGCTACTGTTTTGAATACCACAAATATAGAACATTTCCATCACTTCAGAAAGTTCTATTTGGCAATGTCATTTGAGAAGTACTTTGACTACCAGAACTAACGGAGCTTTTTGGGTTTCATCCCAGTATTTTCTCAGTGAAACCCTCATAAACCTTGAACTGCATTTTTCTCCACATCCTCATTCTAGCCTATAGTGCTTACCTAAAGTCCATGTGTATGGCCGGACCCTACCATGAAGTAGACAGACTGTAAAAAATCCCTGGCCTATTCAAATCCTGTTGCTAGTGCTCTGTGCCGTTATTCAGATTTCTTGTCTAAATTTTGCCCAGAATTTTTGGAAATCCTGGCTTCCTGACCCAACCCATTGCTGAGTCCTTTACTTTGTATTTTTCTGGTTGAGAGTTCATAAACCATAATGCCTGCTTTCCCAAGCTCTGGGGGTCTTGCTTCAGTCTACACTAATTTCCTGTATCTGTCCTACTTAGGTCTGACCTTTCTGTCATGACCTATAATTAGAGATTCTTTCAAGTGATTGGATCCTCTTAGTTTGGGAATTAGGAAACAGAGTTAAATGACTAACCTGAACAAAAATAACAACATTGGAAACAGGACCAGTGTTACTTGCTTTTTTGGTCCATTCAATGTTCTTTCAAATAGATGAAAAAAACCACTGCAGCATCTTTGCCTCCAGTTTGGCTGTGGGCTTGAGAAATCGTAACACAATAGATTTTCAATGCCCTATAGGCCTCTCATTGTTTGGACACAAGGCAAGTCCCAACAGTAAGTGGAAATGAGGCCTGGGGCAAATTAGAGGGTCTGGGCGTGGTTAGCCAGTGACACTTATGAAAAAGTATGAGACCCAGTATACTTATCATAAATAAAAATACCTTACAGTAAATTTAGAAAATAAAAACCTCTTAAATATTATCCCACATTATACAACCCTTCCTATCATTTTGGCATTTTTCTTTAAGTTTTCTCTCTCTCATTCTTCCTCTCTTTACACACATAAAGCATGGTCACAACCATACCATATATATACTTATTGTACTTGTTATATCATGTGTTTTACCTAACAGTCAACACTTTTAATAGACGTTTCCTTTTAAAAATTGATATGCTATGAAATAGAATTTGGGAAATACATAAAAACTTTACTCTTGTTTCTCTAACTAACAGAAAAAGCAGGAAACATTTTCATTAATTCCAGTGCTTATGCATAGGTTTTTCCTCTAAATAGCTGTAATCATACATATATGTATATATCCTGCTTTACAAATACTTTCTATGCTGTAATACAACATTTGTAAAGATTTTTAATGACTGTATAATAGAATTTCTAAGGGGTACAGTAGTTTATTTAACTGTATTTTGGTATATTTAGGTTGTTTCCAATTTCTTTTTTTGTGCTTTTTCAAAGCTTTTTCCATGTTTTGAATCATTTTTACAATTTTTTTTACAGCTCTTGCTATGTTACTTTCCAAAAGTGTCAGACAATTATATCGCCACCACCAATTTTTGAAGTAATGATACACCATTGAGAGCACTGGATTTTTTCTTGAGAGGCATGGCATACTTCTGATTTTCAAAACACTAACTTCATCCATAAATCTGAAAGGTTTCGTGTCATTTTTTATAACTTACCTGTATTAAATACTATGAATATTAATGGGAACATAAATATTGGGAACATTTGAATTCTGGTAATGTCCTTGGTATCTAAGTAAGATCAATATTATTGTTAAAATATTTTAATCATGGAAACCCTAACATAAAATCAAAGTCATATACTCATTATGAAAGTTCTCTTTGAAATGTCTTCAGAACTCTCATTAGGGATAACATGGATGATGATGTTTTATTGTTACATGAAACAAGAATCTTAGCTAAGTTGCTAGGTTCACCCTAAGACAAAGTTTTATACATTCTATTCCACATATTGTGGGATTTGAGCCTATGACTCTGCAATTTAATAGACCTCTTCAAACAGGAAGAGCTGTCACATTGTAATCAGGGCATCAGCAACCAGATCTTAAAATAACATTACGTCCTCGCAAAAAATTGTCTAGACTATGCGTCAATTTAATCAGTCATGAACAGCATTTCTTAAACAATGGAGTAGAACAGAAAAATATCATAGAGCACTACACATAGTAAAGGAAAGTATTCTGTGAAACTTTTTTCTCAGTTGTACGCCTGGTGTATGTATGCTTTACTCTTGGTTGCAGTAAAAAACAGCTAAAGATAGTGCTCGCTTCGGCAGCACATACACTAAAATTGGTACAGTACAGAGAAGATTAGCATGGCCCCTGCGCAAGGATGACACACAAATTCGTGAAGCGTTCCATATTTTTAAAAGCAAATAAGACAATTAAAAAATGGGCAGAGGATCTGAACACTTCTCCAAAGAAGAATTTCAGATGGCCAACAGGCACTAATCATCAGAGAAATGCAAATTAAAACCACAATGAGATATCACCTCACAACAGTGAGGATGGCCAACATCCAAAACACAAACAACAAATGTTGGCGAGGATGTGGAGAAAAGGGAACCCTCCTACACTGCTGGTGGGACTGCAAATTAGTTCAACCATTGTGGAAAGCAGCATGGAGGTTCCTCAAAAAACTCAAAATAGAAATACCATTTGACCCAGGAATTCCACTCCTAGGAATTTACCCTAAGAATGCAGCAGCCCAGTTTGAAAAAGACATATGCACCCCTATGTTTATCGCAGCACTATTTACAATAGCCAAGAAATGGAAGCAACCTAAGTGTCCATCAGTAGATGAATGGATAAAGAAGAGGTGGTACATATACACAATGGAATATTATTCAGCCTTAAGAAGAAAACAAATCCTACCATTTGCGGCGACATGGATGGGGCTGGGGGTTGTTGTGCTCAGTGAGATGGAGGAGGCGGAGGGGGATGGGTATTGGGTGATTTCACTCATCTGTGCAGTATAAGAACAAAGCAAAAACTGAAGGAACAAAACAGCAGCAGACTCACAGAACCCAAGAATGGACTAACAGTTACCAAAGGGAAGGGACTGGGGAGGATCGGAGGGAAGGCAGGGATAAGGGGGAAAAAGGGGCATTACGATTAATTAGCACACTTAATGTAGTGGGCGGGGACACGAGAAAGGCAGTATTTACAGAGAAGACAAGTAATGATTCTATAGCATCTTACCATGCTGATGGACAGTGACTGTAATGGGGTATTGTGGGGGGGACTTGATAATAGGGGGTCTAATAAACATAAGTTCAAGTAATCGTACATTAATGATACCAAAATGAAATAAATAAATAAAAAAAAACAAAAACAAAAAAAACAGCTAAAGATAAGCATAGAGGAAATTTATATCTGTAAGTACTTATACAATAAAAGAAGAATGTCCTAAAACCAATGATCTTAACTGCCACCTTAAGCTTGAAAAACTAGAGTAAATTAAACTTCAGGTCCGTAGAAGGATGAAATGAAAAACAATAAGAGTAGAAATCAATAAAATTCAAAGTGGACAGAGGAAATAAATAAAACCAAAACCTGATTTTTGAAAAGATCAATAAAATTGATAAATCTTTAACCACACTGACCAAGATAAAAAAAAACCCCACAAATTACCAATACCAAAAATGAAAGAGAGATTAGCATTACAGATCCCACATGTATTAAAAGGATAAGAAGGGACTACAATGAACAATTCTATGCCCGCAAATTGAACAACTTAGTTGAAATGGGCAAACTCTTGGAAACACAAATAACCAAAGTTGATTTAAAAAGAAACAGAAAACCTGAAAAGCCCAAAATCAATTAAAATATATTCACAATTTAAAACCTTACCTAAAGCAAATTTTGTACCCAGTTTTATTGGTGAATTTCTAAAGAAGCAATATTACCAATCCTTCCAGGAAATAAAAAAGGAGGGGTCACTTTCCAGCTCATTTTATGAGGCCAACATTACCCATATACCAAAACCAGGTAACTTGCAAGAAAAGAGAATTGTAGACCAATATCCCTCATGAACATAAATGCAAAAATCCTTAACAATATTAGGAAATAGAATATAAAATTATATAAAAAGTGTAATACATCATGACCGAGTGGAGTTTATTCCAGTATGATAAACCTAATGGTTAACTGAAAAAAATGTTAGCAAAATTGTACATCCATTCATGGTTAAAAAACAACTCAATGAACTAGGATTAGCCAGAGACATCCTGTACCTAATGAAGGTCTTTAAAAAAAACAAACAAACTATTGCTGATACCAAAAGTGCAGGCAGCAAAAGAAAAAATAGACAAATTAGACTTTGTGAAAAAGTTTTAAATTTGTGTATCAGAAGATACTATTAAAAGAGTAAAAAGGCAACCTGAAGAATGGGAGACTATATCTGCAAATCATACAGGTAAAGGATTCATATTCAGAATATGTGGAGAACTCCTAAAATTAACAAAACAACAAATAATCTGTTTAAAAGTAGGCAATGGTTTGAGCAGACATTTGCCCGAAAAAGATATATGAATGGCCAATAAGCACATGTGCAGTGAAGCCAGTCCTTACCTCACACCATACAAAAAATTTACTCAAACTGTATGTAAATGTAAAAGGCAAAACTATAAAAAAATTCAAAGGAAATATAGGAGAAAATCTTCATGACACTAAGAAAGACAAAAATTCGTTATTTATAATGATATAAAAAGCACCTATCATAAGGAAAAAAACTGAATTAGATATCATCAAAATTTTAAAGTTCAGATCCTTGAAAGACACTTCAAAGAAAATGAAGAAGCAAGCCATGGACTGGTAGAAAACCTTTGTCATACATATATTCTGACAAAGGATTTGTATCCAGTATATATAAAGAAGTCTTATAACTCAATAAGACAATCCAATTTAAAAATGGCAAATGATTTGAATATAAATGTCACAAAAGACGATGTAAGAACAGCCAGTGAGCACAGGAAATGATGTTCAGTATTATTCATTATCACAGAATGTAAATTAAAACTCAGTAAGACACTACCACACACTGACTGTAGTGGCTAAAATTAAAAAGACCAACATCACCAAATATAGATGAGAATGTAGAGCAACCAGAACTCTCATATATTGTTGACGAGAATGTAAAATGGTGCACCACTTTGGAAAAAGTTCTGGCTATTTCTTCAAAGTTCAATATTTATTGATCCATGACCCAGAAATTCAACTCCTTGGTATTTATGCATCAGTAAAGTTGATATCTTTTTAAAGTTAAAGGAAAGACAGACAACAGCAAGTGTAAAGATGTGGAGCAACCAGAACTATAAAATGCACAACGATTTTAGAAAACAGTTTTCTATAAAATTACTAAAATTTAAAAGTTGATAATAATCCATTTTATTGGATCCTTATACCCCATAATCCATTCCTAGGGATTTATTCCAAGAGTAATGAAAGCATAAATCTACACAAAGACTTGGACACAAATGCTCATGACTGCTTTCTCTCTTTTTTTTTTTGGTATCAATAATATAAAATCACATGAGCAACACTGTGGTTACTAGATTCCCCCCATTATCAAGTCTCCACCACATACCCCATTACAGTCACTGTCCATCAGTGTAGTAAGATGCTATAGAGTAACTACTTGTCTTCTCTGTGCTATACTGCCTTCCCCATGCCCCCCCCACGTTATGTGTGCTAATCGTAATGCCCCTTATTCCCCTACTCCCTCCTTTCCCACCCACCCTCTCCAGTCCCTTTCCCTTTGATACCTGTTAGTCCATTTTTGGGTCTGTGAGTCTGCTGCTGTTTTGTTCCTTCAATTTTTGCTTTGTTCTTATGCTCCACAAATGAGTGAAATCATTTGGTACTTGTCTTTCTCCATCTGGCTTATTTCAGTGAGCATAATACCTTCTAGCTCCATCTATGTTGTTGCAAATGGTAGGATTTGTTTTCTTCTTATGGCTGAATAACCTTCCATTGTGTATATGACTGCCTTATTCTTAATAGCCCTTACCTGGAATCCAAATTTCCAACAATAGGTGAATAGACAAAGTAGTATATCCATACAGTGGACTAGTGCTCAGCAATAGGAAGGGAAAAACTCATGCCCAACTCTCAAAAAATTTTGCAGAGCAAAAGAAGCCAGATGCAAAAGAGTACATACTGAATGATTCTATTATATGAAACATAAGTAAAAACAAATGTGACAGAAAGCAGATCAGAGTTTGCCTGAGGCTAGGGACAAGAGCTGGGGATTGACTGCAAAGAGGCACAGGGGAATTTTTTCAGGTGATATAAATGTTCTGTGTTGTGACTGTGGTTGTGGTTACATGAGTGTATATGTTTGTCAAAAGCCATTGAATTGTACATTCATTTTACTGTATGTAAATTATGCCTCAATAAAATTTACTTTAAAAACATTTGATAGCAGCCAGGAACTGGGAAATAGCTCTTTCCTCCCCTGAGGCACCAATACCACTCCCCTACAATCCCCGACATTGCTTCAGGGGCTGAGCAGCTCCAGAGAGTAGAGCTTCTGGGCACTAGAGGGCGCCATACACAAATATGAAATGCCAAAGGAACCTGGTCCAGAGTAAAATTATGAATACAACTCCTGAGAAAGATTTAAATGATACGGACCTGATGACTCTCCATGAAAGGGAGTTCAAAATAAAAATCATTAACATGCTCATGGAGGTATGGAAAGATATTCAAGAACTCAGGAATGAATTCCGGTCAGAGATCCAATCATTGAAGAACACAATGGATGGTATTAAAAGTAGATTGGATATGGTGGAGGAGATGATAAATGAAATAGAAACTAGAGAAGAGGAATACAAAGAAGCTGAGGCAAAGAGAGAAAAAAGGATCTCTAAGAATGAAAGAATATTGAGAGAACTGAGTGACCAATCAACACAGAACAATATTCGCATTATAGGGGTACCAGAAGAAGAGAGAGAAAAAGGGATAGAAAATGTCTTTGAGGAGGTGATTGCTAAAAACTTCCCCAATCTGGGGAAGGAGATAGTCTCTCAGGCCATGGAGGTGCACAGATCTCCCAACACAAGGGACCCAAGGAAGACAACATCAAGACATATAGTAATTAAAATGGCAAAGATCAAGGATAAGGACAGACTATTAAAAGAAGCCAGAGAGAGAAATAAGATCACATACAAAGGAAAACCCATCAGGCTATCATCACACTTCTCAGCAGAAACCTTACAAGTGAGAAGGGAGTGGCATGATATATTTAATGCAATGAAGCAGAAGGGCCTTGAACCAAGATTACTTTATCTGGCAAGATTATCATTTAAATTTGAAGGAAGGATTAAACAATTTTCAGATAAGCAAAAGCTGAGAGAATTTACTTCCCACAAACCATCTCTACAGTGTATTTTGGAGGGACTGCTATAGATGGAAGTGTTCCTAAGGTTTAATAGCTGTCACCAGAGGTAATAAAACCACAGTAAAGAAAATAGAACAGCTAATTACTAAGGAAATGCAAAATTAAATTAACTATCCCCAAAGTCAATCAAGGGATAGACAAACAGTACAGAATATGATACCTAATATATAAAGAATGGAGGAGGAAGAGAAAGGAGGAGGGAAACAAACAAACAAACAAAAGAACCTTTGGATTGTGTTTGTAATAGCATATTAAGTGAGTTGTTAGACTCTTAGATAGTAGGGAAGTTGACCTTGAACCTTTGGTAACCACGAATCTGAAGCCTGCAATGCCAATAAGTACATACCTATCCATAATTACCCTAAATGTAAACGGACAGAATGCACCAATCAAAAGACATAGAGTCACTGAATGGATAAAAAAAACAAGACCCATCTATATGCTGCCTTCAAGAGACTCACTTTAAACACAAAGACATACACATACTAAAAGTGAAGGGATGGAGAAAGACATTTCATGCAACTAATCGGGAGAAAAAAGCAAGAGTTGCTGTTGAAGGGGCAGAGTTTACACAGAACTTGCTGCATGGGAGAAGGGATAAGGGGACAAGGTTGTCTGGGCGTGCTCTTCCCAGCAGATTGGGAACTTTGAGGAGCTTCAGGCGCTCCATCCCCCTGGCTGGCTACCCAGCTCTGAGGCCCCTCACTGTGGTATGCAGCCTGCGAGCCTTCCTCCTGGCTGACTGGCACAGGCTCTCAAACTGGCAGTCACTGTGCTGGTGTCAGGATGGTCAGAGGGAGGCCCCGCCTACAACAGCTAGAGGCTTACACCTGTGTGCTCAGCCCACTGGCTCTGACATGGGAGACAGGCATGGCAGAGGGGAATCAGGAAACAGATCTTTCCTCCCCCCAGGCACCAGCTCTGCTCCCCTACGACCCCCAACCTCACTCTAGGGGCTGAGCAGCTCCAGAGACTGGAGTTTCAGGGCACAGAGGGCACCACACAGAAATATGAAATGTCAAAAGAACACGGTTCAGACCAAAATCTCACAGACTCCAGAAAAAGGCCAAATGAAACTGAACCCACCAATCTTCCTGAAAGAGAGTTCAAAATAAAAATCATAAACATGCTTATGGAAGTACAGAAAAATATTCAAGAACACAGGAATGAATTTCAGATGGAGATTTAATCATTAAGAAATTTCATATCTGAAATGAAACATACAATGGAGGGATTTAAAAGCTGATTAGATATAGTAGAAGAGACAGTAAATGGGGTAGAAATTAGAGAAGAAGAATACAAAGAAGCTGAGGCACAGAGAGAAAAAAGGATCTCTAAGAATGAATGAATATTGAGAGAACTGTGTGACCAATCCAAATGGAGCAATATTCACATAATAGGGGTACCAGAAGAAGAAGAGAGAGAAAAAGGGATAAAAAGTGTCATTGAGGAGGTAATTGTTGAAAAGTTCCCCAAAATCTGGGGAAGGAGATAGTCTCTCAAGCCATCGAGATGCACAGATCTCCCAACACAAGGGGCCCAAGGAAGACAACATCAAGACATATAATAATAAAAATGGCAAAGATCAAGGATAAAGACAGACATTTAAAAGCAACCAGAGAGAGAAAAAAGATCATACACAAAGGAAAACCAAACAGGCTATCATTGGATTTTTGGAAGGACTCCTATAGATGGAAGTATTTCTAAGGCTAAATAGATGTCACCCAAGGGATAGACAAAGAGTACAGAATGTGACTCATAATATACAAAGATAGGAAGAAGAAGAAAAAGGAGGGAAAAAAAGAATCTTTAGGTTGTGTTTGTAATAGCATATGAAGTGAGTTAAATTAGACTGTTAGATAGTAACAGAATCACCCTTGAACTTTTGGTAACCACGAATCTAAAGCCTGCAATGGCAATAAGTACATACCTATCGATAATCACCCTAAATGTAAATGGTCTGAATGCATCAATCAAAAGACATAGCATTATTGAATGGATAAAAAAAACAAGATCCATCTATATGCTGCCTACAAGAGACTCACTTTAAACCCACAGACATAAAAAGACTGAAAGTAAAGGGATGGAAAAAGATATTTCATGCAAATAATAGGGAGAAAAAAGCAGGAGTTGCAGTACTTGTATCAGACAAAATAGACTTCCAAACAAAGAAACAACAAGAGACAGAGAAGGACATTACATAATGATAAAGCGATATAACTATTATAAAGGATCTGTGCACCCAAAAGAGGATCACCTACATAAGTGAAACGAATATTAACAGAATTAAAGGGGGAAAAAGAATGCAACGCATTCATTTTGGGAGACTTCAACACACCACTCACTCCAAAGGACATATCAATCAGATAGAAAATAAAGAGACAGAGGCACGGAACAACATATTAGAACAGATGGACCTAACGGACATCTACAGAATACTCCATACCAAAGCAACAGGATACACATTCTTCTCAAGTGCACATGGAACATTTTCAAGAATAGATCATATACAAGGCCACAAAAAGAACCTTGGTAAATTCAAAAAGATTGAAATTGTACCAACCAGCTTCTCAGATCACAAAGGTATGAAACTAGAAATAAATTACACAAAGAAAATGAAAAAGCCCCGTAACATGCTCCTAAATAATCAATGTATCAATGACCAAATAAAAACAGAGATCAAGTAATATATGGATACAAATTACAACAATAATTCAACACTGCAAAATCGGTGGGACGCAGTGAAGGCCGTGCTAAGAGGGAAGTATATTGCAATACAGGCCTACCTCAGGAAAGAAAAACAATCCCAAATGAACAGTCTAAACTCGCAGTTAATGAAACTAGAAAAGGAAGAACAAATGAGGCCCAAAGTCAGTAGAAGGAGGTACATAATAAAGATTAAAGGAGAAATAAATAAAATTGAGAAGAATAAAACAATAGCAAGAATCAATGAAATAAGGAGCTGGTTCTTTGAGAAAATAAACGAAATAGATCAACCCTTAGCCAGACTTATCAAGAAAGAAAGAGAGTCTACACACATAAACAGAATCAGAAATGAGAAAGTAAAAATCACGATGGGACACTACAGAAATACAAAGAATCATGAAAGAATACTACGAAAAATTATATGGCAACAAACTGGATAACCTAGAAGAAATTGTAAACTTTCTACCAAAATACAACCTTCCAAGGCTGACACAGGAGGAAACAGAAAATCTGAAGAGACCAATTACTAGCAAAGAAATTGAATTGGTAATCGAAAAACTACCTAAGCAGAAAACACCTGGACCAGATGGTTTCACTGCTGAATTTTATCAAACATTTAGTGAAGACCTAATACACATCCTCCTTAAAGTTTTCCAAAAAGTAGAAGAGGAGGCAATACTCCCAAACTGATTCTACGAGGCCAACATCACTCTAATACCAAAACCAGGCAAAGACACCACAAAAAAAGAAAATTACAGACCAATATCCCTGATGAATGTAGATGCAAAAATACTCAACAAAATATTAACAAACCAAATTCAAAAATACATCAAAAGGATCATCCATCATGATTAAGTGGGATTCATCCCAGCGATGCAAGGATGGTACAACATTCGAAAATCTATCAATATCATCCACCACATCAACAAAAAGAACAACAAAAACCACATGATCATCTCCATAGATGCTGAAAAAGCGTTCAAGAAAATACAACATCCATTCATGATAAAAACTCTCAACAAAATGGGTATAGAGGGCAAGTACCTCAACATAATAAAGGCCGTATATGACAAACCCACAGCCAACATTGTACTTAACAGTGAGAAACTGAAAGCTTTTCCTTTAAGATCGGGAACAAGACAAGGATGCCCACTCTATCCACTTTTATTTCACAGAGTTCTACTGGTCCTAGTCATGGCAACCAGACAACACAAAGAAATAAAACGCATCCAGATTGGTAAGGAAGAAGTCAAACTCCCCCTGTTTGCAGATGACATGATACTGTACATAAAAAACCCTAAAGAATCCACTCCAAAAATTCAGCATCTAATATCTGAATTCAGTAAAGTTGCAGGATACAAAATTAGTACGCAGAAATCTGAGGCATCCCTATACATTAACGATGAGCTAGCAGAGAGAGAAATCAGGAAGGCAGTTCCATTCACAACTGAATCAAAAAGAATAAAATTCCTAGGAATAAACCTAACCAAGTAAGTGAAAAACTTACACTCTGAAAACTACAAGACACTCATGAAAGAAAAAAGATACCAATAAATGGAAACACATCCCATGCTCATGGATAGGAAGAATTAATATTGTCAAAATGGCCATCCTGCCTATAGCAATCTACAGATTCAATGCAATCCCTATCAAAATACCAACAGCATTCTTCAATGAACTAGAGCAAATAGTTCTAAAATTCATATGTAACCACAAAAGACCCCGAATAGCCAAAGCAATCCTGAGAAGGAGGAATAAAACAGGGGGAATTACACTCCCTGATTTCAAGCTCTACTACAAAGACACAGTAATCAAGACAATTTGGCACTGGCACAAGAACAGACCCATAGACCAATGGAACAGACTAGAGAGCCCAGATATAAACCGAAGCATATATGGTCAATTAATATGCTATAAAAAAGCCATGGATATAGAATGGGGAAATGACAGCCTCTTCAACAGCTGGTGCTGGCAATACTGGACAGCTACATGTAAGAGAATGAAACTGGATTATTGTCTAACCCCATACACAAAAGTAAACTCAAAATGGATCAAAGACCTGAATGGAAGTCATGAAACCATAAAACTCTTAGAAAAAAACATAGGCAAAAATCTCTTGGACATAAACATGAGCAACTTCTTCATGAACATATCTCCCCAGGCAAGGGAAACAAAAGCAAAAATGAGCAAGTAGGACTATATCAAACTAAAAAGCTTCTGTACAGCAAAGGACACCATCAGTACAACAAAAAGAGATCCTACAGTATGGGAGAATATATTCATAAATGACATATCCGATGAAGGGTTGACATCCAAATTATATAAGGAGCTCATGTACCTCAACAAACAAAAATCAAATAGGCCACTTAAAAAATGGGCAGAGGATCTGAACAGACACTTCTCCAAAGAAGAAATTCAGCTGTCTAACAGGCACATGAAAAGATGCTCCATATCACTAGTCATCAGAGAAATGCACATTAAAACCACAATGAGATATCACCTCACACCAGTTAGGATGGCCACCATCCAAAAGACAAACAACAACAAATGTTGGCGATGATGTGGAGAAAGGGGAACCCTCCTACACTGCTGGTGGGAATGTAAATTAGTTCAACCATTGTGGAAAGCAGTATGGAGGTTCCTCAAAAAATTCAAAATAGAAATACCATTTGACCCAGGAATTCCACTCCTAGGAATTTACCCTAAGAATGCAGGAGCCCAGTTTGAAAAAGACATATGCACCCCTATTTTTATCGCATCACTATTTAAAATAGCCAAGAAATGGAAGCAACCTAAGTGTCCATCAGTAGATGAATGGATAAAGAAGAGGTGGTACATATACACAATGGAATATTATTCAGCCATAAGAAGAAAACAAATCCTACCATTTGCAAAAACATGGATGGAGCTAGAGGGTATTATGCTCAGTGAAACAAGCCACGTGGAGAAAGACAAGTATCAGATGATTTCACTCATCTGTGGAGTATAAGAACAAAGCAAAAACTGAAGGAACAGAACAGCAGCAGACTCACAGAACCCAAGAATGGACTAATAGTTACCAAAGGGAAAGGGACTGGGGAGGATGGGTGAGAAGGGAGGGACAAGGGGGAAAAAGGGGCATTACAATTAGCACACATAATGTAGTGGGGGTGTGAGTGTGGTGGGGTGATACAGGGAAGGCCGTATAACACAGAGAAGACAAGTAGTGATTCTATAACATCCTACTACGCTGATGGACAGTGACTGCAATGGGGTATGTGATGGGGACTTGATAATAGGGCGAGTCTAGCAACCATAATGTTGGTCATGTAATTGTACATTAATAATACCAAAATTAAAAAAAAATCATCAGGGTCACAACATTTTGTTAAATTATATCAATTAGCAAAGTAGCAAACGTGTTGCTAATAGATAAAATTTAAACAAAATTTAAAAAGAAAGAGTAATACGTACATATGGTTATAAAATAAATTATATAGTAGGGCTTATAATGAAAATGAGTATCTCTCTTCCACATCTTTTCCCAACCTGAGTGCTCTTCCGAAGATGTATCCACTTTTGGTATTTTAATATTTTCCCTACTTTTTCCTCAATGAACTGGAGCGTTGACTGGTAGAAATGGAACAGTTGATGAGAGGCATTGTGATGCAAACCAGAAGAGCCAATAACTTCAGCCTAATGGTGCTCCGCAATGCAATAGTAGCCTCATTTGTATGAGATACTTCCACATTCCGGAGTTCTCAAATTCCCCTGAGTACTTTACTGTTTATTACTTGAAAGCCATGTGATGGTTAACTCTAAATGTTTTAAATAAAAACTTTGTAATGGACACAAATTCTAATGAAAACATTTCTTAGGAAGAGCCATAATGGCAAATTCCAGGAACGAGGGAAGTAAGAGAAAGAAGTTCTCTTGGTTGTGTAACTTGTTGGGATGCCGTCCGTGATTTACTTTTTAAGAAGCCGCTCAAATAGCTAAATCTTGATAGAGAAAAGGAAACTCTTCCTCAGCCCTTCTTTCTGAGAAGATGAATTTAAAAGAAGTAAAATGTAAATGAAAACTTTATGTATGAGTAGCACATACTCATACTTGCCTGTAAGGAACACTGAGCTGGGGCTGTAAAACTGCCTACTGGAGCGTCTCACATAATAGGCTTCATTTGTGCATTGATTAGCAAACATTTTGGAGTCAGGCACTGGGCTGGCTTGGGAAATCAGCGATTAAAAAGACAGAGTCCTGACTCTCAAGGAATTTAGGATCCAGTGGGAGACATGTACAAAATATTACAATTCAAATAACAGTTATGTTCAAAGTGTACCAATACATTGCTGAGGGGAGGGGGAGGTAGAATAGCCTTGGAAGGAGGTAGGACTTGCCCTGGAACTGAGAAGTGTGTCATTGGGCCTCTTAAGAGGTAGGGGAAGGGGTGCATTTTGGGTAAGAGAGCTACAAGGAGTTCACTACTGCAAGAGAGGAAAGCATATAAGGTGTGATGGTGAGAGGTATGGCTGGGAAATAGAGTTCTTGTGTCTGTTACCGTTTTTTGGGCGTACGCAAAAGAACAGACTTGGCTAATGTAAACAAAAAGAGAATTTATTGGAAAGATGAGTGGCTCACAGAATTAACGGGAAAGCTGGAAAACCAGGCTAGGAAACAGGATCAAGGGCAGCTGCAGAGCTCTAGCCAGCAGGAACCACTCAAAGGTCTGTCAGTGAGTGAGTGCCAATACATTTTTTTTCCATCCCTGTATAATTTACTCAGGATTCAAAATCTGGAGAGAGTACAACTTACTTTATATCATGGCCCCATCCATGTAGGACACCTTGATTTATTGTCCTACCAACAACACTGTCAGCAGTGGGGAAAAGCTGATTCCCAACAGAAACTTAACTACACAGACAAAGGATGGGAGAGTTGGATATGCCTTATTAAGCTTAAGTTTTATTCTATAGACTATAGGAAGAATTATGAACAAGATGATCAGAAAAGGAGATTTTAGAGTTTTAGATTGTTTTAAATTGGAGGACGGAATGGAAAGGGGCAAGAATAGTATGAGGGAGACTTGTCTGAATACTCTTGTATTGATTCAGGTGGGAGACGGTGAATGCTTGAATTTGATAGGGGTACAGAAGTTGGTAGGCTGAAGAGGAATCTACATATGAAAGATATTTAAGAAATAGACTGAACCAAATGACCAATTAAATATGGGTGGTAAAGGCGTGTGAGGAATCTCAGTTGATTCCCAGTTTCTGCTTTACACATGTATTTGAAAGCTAGTGCCATTTAGAGACAGAACCCACTGAGAGGGCAGTTTGAGGAGCAGTGCTTCAAAAACAAACAATTTAGGATACATTTGGAATTTTGAAATGGATATGTGCAATAGGAATATACGGGGATATGGAGCAAGAAAAAGTTCTGAGCTAGAGAGATTTGGAAGATATCACCATGAATGGCCTTTGAAGTCATGGACATGTACCATATTTATCAGGGTTTAAGGACAGAGTACAAGAAAACAGGGATGACAATCACATTCTAAAAGAAGGGTAAGGAGAAAGAGAACCACACAGATACCTATAAGGAGCAAATAAGAATATTATTAAAATAGTATTATGTAAATCAGAAGGTAACTCACTTGTGGTTTGAAGAATACTTATGAATATATGATCCACAAACTATTTAAACTATTTTTAACAACTTTACTAAGATATAATTGGTGTACCATGCAATGTATTGTATTTGAAGTATACGGCTGAGGTTTTCAGTATGTTCTCAGGGCTGTGCAATCATTACTACAATCTAATTCAATCTAATTTTAGAACATTTTTTTGTCTCCATACTCATCAGTTTTCATTCTTCAAATCTCCCACCTCTCCCCAGACCTAAGCAACCACCTTCATACAAATGGAATCTTATACATTGTGGTATTTTGACTGGCTTCTTTCGCTTAGCATACTATTTCCAAGGATAATACATAATGTAGCATGTATCAGTACAGCATTCCTTTTTATTGCTGAATAACATTATATTCTGTATGTTGAAACCACTGTGTTGTTTATGTGAAACCATCCTAAGATTGTATATCAATGATACTTTAATTTTAAAAAATGGTATTCTATAGACTTACTACATTTTATTTATCTATTCATTAGTTGATGGGCATTTGTATTGTTTTCACTTTTGGGCTTTTATGAATAATGCTGCTGTAAATATTTGTGTACAAGTTTTCAGGTGGACCCGTTTTCACTTCTCTTGAGTGTATATACACCTAGGAGTGGAATTGCTGGGTCATAGGGTAACTATATGTTTTACTCTTTGAGGAACTGCACCATTTGAACTGCGTTCATCAACCACAAATTAATTCAAACATTTCTTTAGCCAATGATTTAGATATATAATTACTTTTAGGAAAAACACATTTTTATAGCTTAGTAAAATACAGTGAACACTCTTACGGCAACCACCCAGGTCATGCACTACAACTTTGCCAGACCTCTCAGAAGATCCTCCTTATGGTTCAACTTAAAATAGTCCCCAGCTTGTCTCCAAAAGTAAGGGTCATCCTGATAATCGTATTTCATCTGTATCTCTTTTCCACATAAAGATTCTGTTTCTTAAGGACACAGGGGGTATTAGAATTAGAATATCCTATAACTACTCAGTTGTCTTATCTACTTTACTCATGCACAAGTTACATGAGAGTGATACAGTACCATTACCACCACCAAATTATGATTACTGAAATCATATTACAAAGAATTTTTTCTTATATTATCCTCATTCTCCCTGTACTTCTTAATAATTGTATATTTACATTGTCAGATCATGTAGCTATTATATACTATAATCTACTTCCTTTCACTTCATTTAACTTTGGTTCAAAAAGAACCATATACTATTTACCACTAGTGCTTATGTCAATGACTCTCTAGTTATCTGATTGTCTGAAGTTCTTCCTCTAGTAGACTCATTAGTAGAGGCTCATTGGAGCAATATTCCCTGAGTTCTTGCACAATGTAAAACACTTACCTGTGCCTTTTATATTTAAAGGTCAGTTTGCTAGATATATAATCCTGGATTCATATTTTCATTCCTTGTGTGTCTTAATTATGTTACTCCATTTTCTTCTGGCATAAAATGTCACTATTGAAGTCTAAATATACTAATCTAATATTATTTTGAATTTTATGTCATGTGGCCTTCTTGCCTGGATGCCCAAAACATTTTCTTTCTTTTTCTTTACATCCAAATAATTTTATTAGATTCTATCTTGGTGTTGGGCATTCTGGATCACCATTTTCACATACACAGTATGCTTTTTCAATATGTAATTTTAAATTCATTTGTTTTTAAAATTTTAGGAACACTTTCTTAATTATATTCTTAGTATTTATTCTCTTTCCTTGCTTTGTTTTTATTCTTTAAAGACTTCTATTATCCATGTGTTGGGTTTTCTTTTCCAGTCTTTAGTATTTGTCACTTTATCTCACATCCTTTTATTTTCTTCAATTCTTTTTTGCTTAAAGAACAATTATCATCTTTTTCTTAATTCATTACTCATGTTTATTTATTCTCTTGTTGCTTCTAATTTAGTCTTTATTTTTTAAATGATTTTTAAAAATTATATTTCTAATTCTTTCTTGGTTCTGTCACCCCATTTCTGAATATTTCTAATTTTTATGTTCTTTCATATCTTGTATAATATTTTTAATGCCTTTTAACTTGTTATGCAACAGTACATTAGAGTGTTATCTGTTTCTTGAATACGTCTTTCTGGCATGATTTCCTTAAATGTTTTTCTGTTCCCTGTTTTCTTTTCTTTCTTTTTTTTATTTTGTGGTTCTCTTTTTTCTTATAATAAACTTGTATGAGATTTGAATGGCATGCTTTCCTATTGTGTATATTTAGGTGAAAATAGTTCTCCAAAAATTTTGCAAGGAGACTTGGTTCAGTTGGTTTTTTTCTTAACTTCACAGAGCTCCCCATCTTCTTGTTTTTGTATAGTGTTAAAATTATGGTGGTTTGCTTTCTGTGATTTTCTGGCTCTCTTTTCCTACCCCACTTTTATTCGGAACTTCTCTTTCCTTCTTTTTTGTTGTTCCTTCCCTGCTCAGTTTAAACTCCATTTCCAGAAGCTTTTCCCCAGTGGGACCTTGTCCCGGAAGAGAGCCATGATTGGTTATTTCTAGAATATATGGCATAGACTGCTTCAGCCTATGTAGATCTTCACACGGTGGGACCCTTACACTCACTTGCTGTTGAAGTAGGAAAAACCTTTTTGGTTTCAGCCACTGTTCTCAACTTGGCCCTTAACACTGTCTGGTGAATACCTATTGGCTCTTTTAGGGGTTTCTTCTTAGGTCTGTCAGATGTCCCATTTGTATTCCTTTGTCTTTTTCTTACATGAATGCCAACAGCTCTTGGTGGTTTGTCTCCACCTGCTTGTAATTTTAGGCTTACGGATATTTTGTCACCGTGTTTTGTTGTAAATATCATTCAAGGGTTTTGTGTTTTGCTATCTCATTATTCTGTTGCTGTGTGGGAATTTGGTAAGATCAAAAAACTGCCACCACAACCACTGCTGCCATCTTCCCAGAATCTTGGCATGTGACTTATTTTCACTGAAACGTCTAGTGCTGTGGCTTCCTCCCTGGGGGCACTGTCTCTCTCTCTCTCTCTCAGATCACTTGCTCAGAGGCAAGGAAGCTGCCGTGTGGGGAGAACACTTAGGCAGCCCTGTGCAGAGGTCAACCTGGCGAAGAGCTGGGAGCTCCCAGCAAAAGCCTGTGAGGGACTGCGTCCTGCCAACAACCGCATGGGTGACTTTGGAAGCACATCCACCCCAGGCAAGCTGTTCGATCACTGCAGCCCCAGCTAACAGCTTGATACAACCTCTTAGAAACTCTGAACCATAATTACCCAGCTGAACTGACCCTGGATTCCTGACCTCAGAAACTGTGAGATAATAAATGTTTGCTGCTTTAAGCTGTTAAATTTTGGGGTAATTTGTTGTCCAGTAATAGATGACATATACACTTATGAACAGATGATCCCACTTTGTGGGCCTGGATGTCTTGACTTCAGTGATGTTTTTCTAACATTGTATTATAGAAACTTACAAAAAGTCAAAAGATTTTGCTATGAACATCCATATATCCACTACCTAGATTCTATCAACGTTTTTCTGTGGCTGTTAATGACACTACTTAGAACTTGTAGGAAAACATCCTGTTTGTAATACTTGAGAATATTATGGACTCCAAGATTGCCACTTTTCAGGGCAAACTGTTCCCTTTTTTAGATAGTTCTGTTTATTTAAATATTCTTCCTTCTTTTGAGTTGAAATTCATTTTACTGAATTTTCTGTCTGTTGATCCTCCTGCGGTGCCATCGAGAATAAATCCATTTTCCATCTCAAGTGGTAGCCCTTTGACTATTTGGAGACAAGTATTATGATTCTTCTGATTTTCCTTTTCTCCCAAGTCCCTCCATTTCTTGCTCTTCCTCTGTTCTCTGCTTCTGCTGTTTTTCAGCTGGTTCCAACTAATGGGAAGCAAACCAGGATATTTGCACACATGCACATACACTCACACACACTCTCTTCTGCTGGGGGTGGTGTCTCCAACACTGGCATCTCTTCCCTGGTGCCATTACCAGCCTGCCAGGCTGGCCATGGTTTCAGCTTCTGTAGTGTGACCCTGGCCCCAGTAATATTAGTTTTCACTGTTTTTCCAGCCTAGGGGTAGTAAAGTCATCCTGCTGTTAATAATCTCTGGACTGCTCACCATCGACTGTTGGTTTTTCACCTCCTCCAACTCTGTAAGTAATTTCCTGCACTAAATTCCCTGTTTAAAATACTTAGTGATTTCTGTTTTCCTGGTTAGATCTGACTGATCTAGGGGTACACCACATAATTTCTGGTGATACGTCATACGAGGGTACCTGTAGTACTTACCACAGTCGTTGTGTGATTTCTCCCAGAGGCAGAAAATTATATTGCAGAGATTTATGTTGTCTTCTCTGTGCCCTGCCACCTATGTGATGCCTGGATGTGTAAGAGAAACCATGTTTTCAAAATGCAGTTGGAATTAGATGAGGAAAACTCACGATGGTAATATTTTGGAAAACAGCATATTAATGAGTTATAACCATAGGAAAGCAAGTGGTCTTTGGAGTGACATACTGTAAGTGAGATTAGAAGAAACATGATAACGAAGGATGAATCAGAAAGTTAAAGTCAGGCAGAAGACCGAAAAGCTGTGAACATCCATATTTCCACTACCTAGATTCTATCATCGTTTTTCTGTGGCTGTTAAAGTCGGACAGAAGACCGAAAAGCTGAATGTACATTGAAAATCTCCCTTCAGTAAGAAAAAAAAAGGCCCAGTCATGATGAAAGGCAAACACCAGTAATATTGTATGACTCATTGCTAATGTTTAAAAAACAACAGTGAAATCAAAGCATTGTCCATTAGTAGGGCTTCTCATTATATGACTTGGCTAAATACTCTTATTTTTATAATTTGTCTGAAATCTCAACAATACATCATCATTATTTTCATTCATCTCCATCTATACTGCAGATGCTTAATACATAATGGGAATAAGGGAAGAATGAGGAATAAATAAATGAATTTCCAAAAATGTTTCTGGAAATCACCATCTTGCAACTATGATCTCAACATTAAATAAAGTAGTGAAATAAACATTTAAAAAGGAAAAAATGTGTAAGCCTCTAAAGGATGAAGGAAGTCTGACAGAAGTGATGAATTATAAATAGTGGACCTTGCCAGATTGGCGTGAATGGTATTCTGGGGGGTTTTTGGATTATGAATTCCAGGAACAAGAGAAGAAGAGTGTTAGATATTTTAGATTGGGCTATCAGTAAAACATTTTGATCTAGTATCTTGTGAAATCTCAATTCTGAAATTAATTTATAGTGATTTCCAGGTGAGAGCGGTAACTGGAAACTTTCAAGGAAGGCTTAGAGGAACAAATGAGCAATGACAGGGAATTTTTACAACTTTTTTATTGTGAAATATACATAGAAGTTTAAATAATGAAAATGCACCACTTAAGGAAAAATATAAAGTGAATACCCAGTTCAAGAACT
Organism: Smutsia gigantea; assembly: GCA_032199065.1. Lineage (NCBI taxonomy): Eukaryota > Metazoa > Chordata > Mammalia > Pholidota > Manidae > Smutsia > Smutsia gigantea. The sequence goes on along the minus strand of JAVSCE010002538.1, from coordinate 109,815 downwards.
ACAACATTGCCAGTACCGTGGAATCTTATCTTGTATCCATTTTCCATGACAACTCCCTTACGTCTTCCTACCTCCAGAGATGTCCATTAACCTGACTTTTATGGCAATCGTGTCCTTGCTTTTTTTTATAGTGTTATCATCCACCTATGAATTCCCTAACAGGCAAGTAGCTTTGCCTGTTTTTGAACTTTATTATTTATTATTTTTTAAAATTTTGGTATCATTAATATACAATTACATGAGCAACATTGTGGTTACTAAATTCCCCCCATTATCAAGTCCCCACCACACACCCCATTACAGTCACTGTCCATCAGCATTCTAAGATGCTATAGAGTCACTATTTGTCTTTGCTGTGCTATACTGCCATCCCCGTGTTCCCCCCTATATTATGTCTGCTAATGGTAATGCCCCTTATTCCCTTTCCCCCTCCCTTCTCACCCATCCACCCCAGTCCCTTTCCCTTTAGTAACTGTTAGTCCAATCTTGGGTTCTGTGAGTCTGCTGCTGTTTTGTTACTTCAGTTTTTGCTTTGTTCTTATGCTCCACAAATGAGGGAAATCATTTGATACTTGTCTTTCTCCGTCTGGCTTATTTCACTGAGCATAATACCCTCTAGCTCCATCCATGTTGTTGCAAATGGTAGGATGTTTTCTTCTCATGGCTGAATAGTATTCCATTGTGTATATGTACCACATCTTCTTTATCCATTCATCTACTGATGGACACTTACGTTGCTTCCATTTCTTGGCTATTGTAAATAGTGCTGCAATAAACATAGGGGTGCATATGTCTTTTTCAAACTGGGCTGCTGCAGTCTTAGGGTAAATTCCTAGGAGTGGAATTCCTGGGTCAAATGGTATTTCTATTTTGAGTTTTTTAAGGAACCTCTATACTGCTTTCCACAATGGTTGAACTAATTTACATTCCCACCAGCAGTGTACAGGGTTCCCCTTTCTCCACATCCTCACCAACATGTGTTGTTGTTTGTCTTTTCAATGTTGGCTATTCTAACTGGTGTGAGGTGATATCTCATTATGGTTTTAATTTGGATTTCTCTGATGATTAGTGATGCGGAGCACCTTTTCATGTGCCTGTTGGCCATCTGAATTTCTTCTTTGGAAAAGTGTCTCTTCAGATCTTCTTCCCATTTTTTAATTGGATTATTGGCTTTTTGTTTGTTGAGGCGTATGAGCTCTTTATATATTTTGGATGTCAACCCCTTATCGGATATGTCATTTATGAATATATTCCCCCATACTGTAGGATGTCTTTTTGTTCTACTGATGGTGTCCTTTGCTGTACAGAAGCTTTTTAGTTTGATATAGTCCCACTTGTTCATTTTTGCTTTTGTTTCCCTTGCCTGGGGGAATATGTTCATGAAGAAGTTGCTCATGAGAGTTGTTTTTGAACTTTATATACATGAAATCATGAAGTACATGTTATTTTGCATCTGGCTTTTTTTTATTCAATAATATTTTGTTGTTGCTATATGTTTTGTGTGTCTATGTCTCTTTCATTTTCATTGCTGTATGGTATTCCATTTTAATATCTACATTTATTTATTCTGTTATATCTGTGGTGATGCCAGTCAGGACGGAACAAGAGGAATTTCTACTGATAAAAATATTATTTCTCAAGTCAGTGTTTTCCAAGGTCTGTTCCAGGGCTGCCAACATCATGACCACTGTTTGCTAATTATAATGCAGATTTCTGGGCCTCCTCTCAAGCCCTTCTGAATCAGTTTGTGGGGCTAGGCTCAAGGAATCTGCCTTTGAGGTGCTCCCCAAGACTGGCACCTAAAGTGAGGGGGCCTCTGGAATAGGTGACTTCAGGGTAGAATTTGAGTCAAATGTAACAAAATCCCCAACCCACCACAACCAACAGACTTGTGGTTCCACTCTCAGAGACTGCCACTCAGTGATGTTAGGGTGAATCCTGAGAATATATGAAGTTAAAAAGTAGGTGCCCAAGTTGGACGACATGAAACTAAAAAGCTTCCATACAGCAGAGTACACCATCAACAAAATGAAAAGAAACCATGGAATGGGAGAAAAAAACTTGCAAACATATATCTGATAAGGGGTTAATTTCCAAAATATTTTTTTAAAACTTATATAACTCAATAGCATAAAAACAATCTGATAAAAAATGGGCAGAGAATCTGAATAGATATTTTTCCAAAGAAGACATACAGATGGCCAAAAGATACATGAAAACATGCTCAGCATCACTAATCATCAGGGAAATGCAAATCAAAACCACAGTGAGGGATCACCTCACACCTGTCAGAATGGCTGTTATCAAAAGACAAGAGAGAACAAGAATTGGTGAGGATGTAGAGAAAGGGGAGCTCTGTGTATTGTTGGTAGGAATGTAAAGTGTTGCAGCCACAGTGGAAAGCAGTATGGAGGTTCCTCAAAAAATGAAAAATAGAAATGCCATCTTATCACTTCTGGGTACAGAGTAAAGAAAATGAAATCAGTATCCTGAAGGAGTACCTGCAGTTCTGTGTTCACAGCAGCATTATTTACAATAGCCAAGACATGTAAACAAGGTAAGTGTCCAACAATGGATGAATGGATAAAGAAAAGTGGCATTTATATGCAATGGAATGTTATTCAGCCATAAGGAAAAAAAGGAAATCCTTCTTTTGCCATTTGCAACAACATGGATGGACCTTGAGAGCAGTGATACTGAGATAAGCCAGGCAGAAAAAGACAAATGCTGCATGATTTCACCTGTGGAATCTAAAAGAGCTGAATTCATAATAGAAACGGTAAAGTGGTGGTTTCCAGGGGTTGGAGGTGGGGACCAGGGAGATGATGGTCAAACTTCTAGTTATAAGATGACTAAATTCTGAGGCTCTAGTGAACAGCATGGTGAGTATAGTTTAAAATATTGTGTTATATACTTGAAAGTTACTAAGAGAGTATATCTTAAATGTTCTCACCAAAAAAAAAAAAAAGTAACTGTGAGATGACAGATGGCTGAACTAACTCTATCATGGCCAGCATTTTGCAACATACATGTATCAGTGTTGAAAGCTTTAAACTTACACTGTTATATGTCAGTTGTATCACAATAAATCTGGAAAAAAGAATAAAGACAATTACCAATACAAATATGAAAAAAAAGTAAGTGCTTTTTCAAATAAGAAAATTAAAGAAAAAGCTCAAACACTTAAAAATTCACAAAGGATATGAACAAGCAATTCACCATTTAGATTTACAGATGGACAGTAATAGATGAAAAATATTCAACCTCATTAGTAATTGAAGAAATATGCAATAATTCAATAATGAAATACAATTGTATGTTGTCAAATTGGCAAATCTCTGATAGCATTTCATGACTATGAATGTACAGGGAAATAAGTGTACCTCATTGATGGAAGCACAAATTGTGAACATTTTCAAAAAGAGAGCAATACTATGTGTGAAGAGCCTTAAAAATTGTTTTCCTATTTGGCACAGTAAGCCCATTTCTAGAAAGCTATGCTAAGAAAATAATAAAAAGCACAATAAAAAATGTATATATAAAAAAAAAGTAGGTGCCCTCCCAGAAAGCACAGAGTATATTTGGGCATACCAACTTGTCCAATTTGACTGGGAATGAGAATTTTTTTCACCAGCAATTTATAAAAATATTGACAGAACTCTTTAATTTGTTATATATTTTGACCAGTCTGCTATTTATTCACTCTGTGAAAACAATATACTAAGTATTGTGAAAAATGGGAAGATAAATTAGACATAGCTTTTATGTTTAAGGCTCGTATAATTGGAAAAACTACATGTGTGGAAATAATTATTGTAATGACATGGCCCTCAGATTCACGTTAGGACCTTCTAGTAAGGACGCTCGGTGGGGAAGACCAGAATGAAGTGGGGAAGCTGAGATGAAGCCCCATCATTGAGTCCAAAGAACATAATTTTGGGCTCAATCTCTGAAGTCCCTGAGTGAGAGGTTAGGACATGGTTGCAGGACTTCTCATCAGCAGAAACTGGCCAACAAGTAGTATAAAGAGAACCATACAAGTCGGTATAAGCCACATTGCAGAAAATGGTGGTTAGAAGTTTTGTAAGGGATGAGAGCTTCAACTGAAAAGCAGGCTCCAGGGCCGTGCTGCCACCCGGGAGGGAAACTGCTGTGAGAACCAGAGACCCACACCGGAGGTCTTTGTCCAGGTTGACTGTGCACGCTGGAGGGGCAAACAGGAAGGAAGCCTCAATTCCGTGTTCCCGCGGACATCCAAGATGGTTCACACCTGGCCAGAGGCAGCATACTACACCCTCACTAGAGGGAAACAGAAATTGTGCCAGTTGAGGTCCTCATTAGTTTGAGGCTGTGGGGCAGAATCTGCAGGTAGCAGGGTCTCAGGGCCTACGGATGTCTGAGGCAGGGAATGGAATAAGAAGGAAGCAGTTCATGTAAGAAGGTGATCTTTGCATAGAAAGGTGTAGATACCATTTGACTAGTGTTAACAAGAGAAAAGGGGGTATCAGGAAAAATTTCATGGAAGACTGAGAATTTGAACAGAGCTTGAAAAATCAATGCTAAGGATGGAAAATGATACTACTGGTCTGAGTTAACAAGGTCACTTCTGGAGCCCTTCTCATGAATTGGAAGTATGTAGCAATTCATCAAAATCTTGGCCTAGAAACAGAGTTGAATATTTTCGTAATTTGTGGGCAGTTGAATCCTAGAATTTTTCAAAAATTCTGAATGTATGCCATTTGATTCCAGTGATTTTTTTCCTGGTATCCTACCATAAAAATGTTAAACATACACAAAAGTGATTTTACAGTGAACACTACATCCATCAACTAGATTCTATAATTGCTATCTTATTTTTTGATGCTCATCAGAGTAAGTTAGAGACAACTTAGCTCCAAACGTTTGAGCTCATAATATTAAGCAGTGTCCAGCATGGTTTTTTAGGTAAAATTCACATTATATAGAATCATAAATGTACCATTCAATTAGTCATGAAAAATGTACACAATTATGCCACACAAAACCTCTGTCTGGACTCAGAAGTTCCTGAACATCAGTCCAGAAAGTTCCCTCATGCCTTTTCTCAGAAACATTGCTCCCATCCTCTGGAAATAACCTCTGTTCTGATTTTTTTCATCATAGATTAGTTTTGCTTTTCCTAAAACTTCATATAAACATATCACACAACATGTACTTTTTTGTATAAAGGTTTTTTCACCCAGCATAATGTTTTTGAGATTTATCCATGTTGTTCCATGTAGTTTGTTCCTTTTTGTTGAAGAATAGAATCTCACTGTATGGTTATACCATAGTTTATGTTTCTTGATTAGAGTGTTTTTTACTGTGACATAATTTCGGATTACAGAAAAGTTTCAAGAATAGTACAAAAATTCCTGGACCTCCTTCATGAAGCTTCTCCAAATGTTAACATGTATCTACATTTGTTTTGTTCTTTATCTTTCATTCTACATTTTTTATCTGACTCATGTCAAGTTGCACACATGACACCCCATTGTCAGTGTATATTACCTAGAAATAATAAGAAATTCTTTAATAGAACCAGAATATATTTAATGAAATTAGGAGCTGAGAGTGATACAATGCCATTTTATAATCTACAGACTTTGTTCAAATTTTGCCAATTGTCTTAGTAATATTCTTGATAGCAAAAGAAAATCCAAGAACAAATAAAAATGTTTTGTATTCAGTTGTCATATCTTTTTAGTGTTCTTTATTCTGGAACGATGGTCCTGAAATTTTATTTTTATGACATTGACTTTTTTTGAAGAATATAGGAAAGTATATATATATATATATATATATATTTTTTTTTTAATTTGGCTATTATTAATATACAATTACATGAACAACATTATAGTTACTAGACTCCCCCTATTATGAAGTCCCCACCACATACCCATTGCAGTCACTGTCCATCAGCGTAGTAGGATGTTACAGAATCACTACTTGTCTTCTCTGTGTTATACGGCCTTCCCTGTATCCCCCCACCCCACTCACACCCCCACTACATTATGTGTGCTAATTGTAATAGCTCTTTTCCACCCTTATGCCTCCATTGCCACCCATCCTCCCCAGTCCCTTTCCCTTTGGTAACTGTTCGTCCATTCTTGGGTTCTGTGAGTCTGTTGCTGTTTTGTTCCCTCAGTTTTTGCTTTGTTCTTATACTCCACAGATGAGTGAAATCATCTGATACTTGTCTTTCTCCGCCTAGCTTATTTCACTGAGCATAATACCCTCTAGCTCCATCCATGTTGTTGCAAATGGTAGGATTTGTTTTCTTCTTATGGCTGAATAATATTCCATTGTGTATATATACCACTTGTTCTTTATCCATTAATCTACTGATGGACACTTAGGTTGCTTCCATTTCATGGCTACTGTAAATAGTGCTGTGATAAACACAGAGGTGCATGTCTTTTTGAATCTAGGATCCTGCATTCTTAGGGTAAATTCCAAGGAGTGGAATTCCTGGGTCAAATGGTATTTCTATTTTGAGTTTTTGAGGAACCTCCATACAGCTTTCCACAATGGCTGTACTAATTTACATTCCCACCAGCAGTGTAGAAGAGTTCCCCTTTCTCCACATCATTGCCTACATTTGTTGTTGTTTGTCTTTTGGATGTTGGCCATTCTAACTGGTGTGAGGTGATATTTCATTTTGGTTTTAATTTGCATTTCTCTGATGACTAGTGAAGTGGAGCATCTTTTCATGTGCCTTTTGGCCATCTGAATATCTTCTTTGAGGAAGTGTCTGTTCATATCCTCTGCCCATTTTTTAATTGGCTTATTTTCTTTTTGTTTGTTGAGATGCATGAGCTCTTTATATAATTTGGATGTCAACCCCTTATGAGATATGTCATTTATGAATATATTCTCCCATACTATAGGATGTCGTTTTGTTCTACTGATGGTGTCCATTGCTGTATAGAAGCTTTTTGGTTTGATATAGTCCCACTTGTTCATTTTTACTTTTGTTTCCCTTGCCCGGGGAGATATGTTCATGAAGAAGTTGCTCGTGTTTATGTCCAAGAGATTTTTGCCTATATTGTTTTCTAAGAGTTTTATGGTTTCATGACTTACATTCAGGTCTTTAATCCATTTTGAGTTTACTTTTGTGTATGGGATTAGACAATAATCCAATTTCATTCTCTTACATGTAGCTGTCCAGTTTTGCCAATACCAGCTGTTGGAGAGGCTGTCATTTCCCCACTGTATATGCATGGCTCCTTTATCATATATTAATTGACCATATATGCTTAGGTTTATATCTGGGCTCTCTAGTCTGTTCCATGGGTCTATGGGTCTGTTCTTGTGCCATTACTAAATTGTCTTGATTACTGTAGCTTTGTAGTAGAGCTTGAAGTCAGCGAGTGTTATCCCCCCTGCTTTATTGTTCCTTCTCAGGATTGCTTTGGTTATTCGGGGTCTTTTGTGGTTCCATATGAATTTTAGAATTATTTGCTCTAGTTCATTGAAGAATGCTGTTGGTAATTTAATAGGATTGCATTGAATCTGTAGACTGCTTTAGGCAGGATGGCCATTTTGAAAATATTAATTCTGACTAGCCAAGAGCATGGGATGAATTTCTATCTACTAGAGTCCTCTTTAATTTCTCTTAAGAGTGTCTTGTAGTTTTCAGGGTATAGGTCTTTCACTTCCTTGGTTAGGTTTATTCCTGGGTATTTTATTCTTTTTGATGCAATTGTGAATGGAAATTATTTTCCTGATTTCTCTTTCTGTTAGTTCATCGTTAGTGTATAGGAAAGCAACAGATTTCTGTGTATTGATTTTGTATTCTGCAAATTTGCTGAATTCTGATATTAGATCTAATAGTTTTGGAGTGGATTCTTTAGGGTATTTTATGTACAATATCATGTAATCAGCAAACAGGGACAGTTTAACTTCCTCCTTGACAATCTAGATGCCTTTTGTTTCTTTGTGTTGTCTGATTGCCGTGGCTAGGACCTCCAGTACTATGGTGAATAGAAGTGGGGAGAGTGGGCATCCGTGTCTTGTTCCGATCTTAAAGGAAAAGCTTTCAGCTCCTCGCTGTTAAGTATAATGTTGGCTGTGGGTTTGTCATATATGGCCTTTATTATGTTGAGGTACTTGCCCTCCATACCCATTTTGCTGAGAGTTTTTATCATGAATGGATGTTGAATTTTGTCAAATGCTTTTTTCAGCATCTACGGAGATGATCATTTGGTTTTTGTTCTTCTTTTTGTTGATGTAGTGGATGATGATGGATTTTGGAATGTTGTAACATCCTTGCATCCCTGGGATGAATCCCACTTGATCATGATGGATGATCTTTTTGATGTATTTTTGAATTCGGTTTGCTAATATTTTGTTGAGTATTTTTGCATCTATGTTCATCAGGGATATTGGTCTGTAATTTTCTTTTTTTGTGGTGTCTTTGCCTGGTTTTGGTATTAGAGTGATGTTGGCCTTGTAGAATGAGTTTGGGAGTACCCTCAACTTCTACTTTTTGGAAAACTTTAATGAGGATGGGTATTAGGTCTTCACTAAATGTTTGATAAAATTCAGCAGTGAAACCATCTGGTCCAGGTGTTTTCTGCTTAGGTAGTTTTTTGATTACCAATTCAATTTCTTTGCTGGTAATTGTTCTATTCAAATTTTCTGTTTCTTCCTGTGTAAGCCTTGGAAGGTTGTATTTTTCTAGAAAGTTGTCCATTTCTTCTAGGTTATCCAGTTTGTTACCATATAATTTTTCATAGTAATCTGTAATAATTGTTTGTATTTCTGTGGTGTCCGTCCTGATTTTTCCTTTCTCATTTCTGATTCTGTTTATGTGTGTAGACTCTTTTTTTCTTGATAAGTCTGGCTAAGGGTTAACCTATTTTTAAAATTTTCTCAAAGAACCAGCTCCTGCTTTCACTGATTCTTTCTATTATTTTATTCTTCTCAATTTTATTTATTTCTGCTCTTATCTTTATTATGACCCTCCTTCTACTGACTTTGGGCCTCATCTGTTCTTCCTTTTCTAGTTTCATTAATTGTGAGTTTACACTGTTCATTTGGGATTGTTCTTCTTTCCCGAGGTAGGCCAGTATTGCAATATATTTCCCTCTTAGCTCGGACTTGGCTGCATCCCATAGATTTTGTGGTGTTGAATTATTGTTGTCATTTGTCTCCATATATTGCTTGATCTCTGTTTTTATTTGGTCATTGATCCATTGATTATTTAAGAGCATGTTATTAAGCTTCCATGTGTTTGTGGGCTTTTTCATTTTCTTTGTGTAATTTATTTCTAGTTTCATACCTTTGTGATCTGAGAAACTGGTTGGTATAATTTCAGTCTTTCTGAATTTACTGAGGTTCTTTTTGTGGCCTAGTGTATGACGTATTCTTGAAAATGTTCCATGTGCACTTGAGGAGAATGTGTATCCTGTTGCTTTTGGATGGAGTGTTCTGTAGATGTCCATTAGGTCCTCTTTTCTAATATGTTATTCAGTGCCTCTGTCTTTACTTATTTTCTGTCTGGTTGATCTGTCCTTTTGAGTGAGTGGTGTGTTGAAGTCTCCTAAAATGCATGCATTGCATTCTATTTCCCCCTTTAATTCTGTTAGTATTTGTTTCACATATATAGGTGATCCTGTGTTGGGTGAATAGATATTTATAATAGTTATATCCTCTTGTTGGACTGACCCCTTTATCATTATATAATGTTCTTCTTTGTCTCTTGTTCTTTCTTTGTATTGAAGTCTATTTTGTCTGACACAAGTACTGCAACTCATGCTTTTTTCTCCCTTTTAGTTGCATGAAATATATTTTTCCATCCCTTTACTTTCAGTCCGTGTATGTCTTTGGGTTTGAAGTGAGTCTCTTGTAGGCAGCATATAGATGGGTCTTGTTTTTTTATCCATTCAGTGACTTTGTGTCTTTTGATTGGTACATTCAGACCATTTACATTTAGTGTGATTATCGATAGGTATGTACTTATTGCCACTGCAGGCTTTAGATTCATGGTTACCAAAGGTTCAAGTGCAACTCCCTTTCTATCTAACAGTCTAATTTAACTTACTTCATATACTATTACAAACACAACCTAAAGATTCTTTTTTTTTCCTCCTTTTTCTTCCTCCTCCAATGTTTGTATGCTATGAATCATATTCTGTACTCTTTGTCTTCCCTTGGGTGACATCTATTTAGCCTTAGGAATGCTTCCATCTACAGGAGTCCTTCCAAAATGCACTCTGGAGGTGGTTTGTAGGAGATAAATTCTCTCAGCTTTTGCTTATCTGAAAATTGTTTAATCCCTCCTTCAAATTTAATTGATAACCTTGCCGGGTAAAGTATTCTTGGTTCAAGGCCCTTCTGGTTCATTGCATTAAATATGTCATGCCACTCCCTTCTGGCCTGTAAGGTTCCTGTTGAGAAGTTTGATGATAGCCTGATGGGTTTTCCTTTGTATGTGATCTTTTTTCTCTCTCTAGCTGCTTTTAAAAGGCTGTCTGTATCCTTTGTCTTTGCCATTTTAATTATTATATGTCCTGATGTTGTCTTCCTTGGGTCCCTTGTGTTGGGAGATCTTTGCACCTCTATGGCTTGAGAGACTATCTCCTTCCCCAGATTGGGGAAGTTTTCAGCAATTACCTCCTCAGTGACACTTTCTATTCCTTTTCTTCTCTCTTCTTCTTCTGGTACCCCTATAATGCAAAGATTATTCCGTTTGGATAGGTCACACAGTTCTCTCAATATTCTTTCATTCTTATAGATCCTTTTTTCTTTCTGTGCCTCAGCTTCTTTGTATTCCTCTGTTATCCATTTCTATTGTCATTTCAAGAAAGTTACATAAATAGGACCATATAGTATATAATCTTTTGGATTGTGTTTTTTCACTCTGCATAGTTTTCTGGAGATTTATCTAGGTTGTTGTATACATCACTAGTTCCCTCTTGCTGAGTAGCATTCCATGAAATGGATCTCCCAGTTTGTTTAATCATTCACCTGTGAAAGACAGCTGGGTTGTTTCCAGTTTTTCACTACCAAGAATAAAGCTGCTATAAACATTTGTGTATAGGTTTTTCTGTGAACATAAGCCTTTATTTCTCTGGGATAAACGCCCAGGAGTACAGCTGCTGGGTTGTGTGGTAGTTACATATTTAGTGTTTTAAGAAACCGCCAGATTTTTTTCCAAAGTGGCTATACCATTTTGCATGCCCGGCAGTTATGTATGAGTAATCCAGTTTCTCCTAATCCTCAGTAACATGTGGTATTGTGTGTATTTTTTATTTTGGCAGTGGGAGTATAGTAAGGTGGTATATCATTGTGATTGTGTTTTGCATTTCCCTTGGCTAATGGTAGTGAGTGTCTTGTCATGTGTTTATTGGCCAGCAGCATTTCTTTTTGGTTGAAATGTCTCTTGTCCATAGTTTGTTTGCTTTTGGACTGCTACCTTTTTACTGTTGAGATTGCTGTTGTTTCTCTTATTTTCTTTTATTTTCTTTTTTTTTATTATCATTAATTTACAATTACATGTGCAATATTACGATTATTAAACTACCCCTTCATCAGGTCCCCCCCACCAACCCCATTACAGTCACTGTCCATCAGCGTAGTGAGATGCCATAGAATCACTACTTGTGTTCTCTGAGTTGTACTGCCCTCCCCGTGCCCCCCCAACATTACATCTGCTAATCGTAATGCCCCCTTTCCCCTCTTATCCCTCCCTTCCCGCCCATTCTCCCCAGTCCCTTTCCCCTTGGTAACTATTAGTCCGTTCTTGGGTTCTGTGAGTCTGCTGCTGTTTTGTTCCTTCAATTTTTTTCTTTGTTCTTATACTCCACATATGAGTGAAATCATTTGATACTTGTCTTTTTCTGCTTGGCTTATTTCACTGAGCATAATGCCCTCTAGCTCCATCCATGTTGTTGCAAATGGTAGGATTTGTTTTCTTCTTATGGCTGAATAATATTCCATTGTGTATATGTACCACCTCTTCTTTATCCATTCATCTACTGATGGACACTTAGGTTGCTTCCATTTCTTGGCTATTGTAAATAGTGCTGCAATAAACATAGGGGTGCATCTGTCCTTTCAAATTGGGCTGCTGCATTCTTAGGGTAAATTCCTAGGAGTGGAATTCCTGGGTCAAATGGTATTTCTATTTTGAGTTTTTTGAGGAACCTCCATACTGCTTTCCACAATGGTTGAACTAATTTGCGGTCCCACCAGCAGTGTAGGAGGGTTCCCTTTTCTCCACATCCTCGCCAACATTTGTTGTTGTTTGTGTTTTGGATGTTGGCCATCCTCACCGGTGTGAGGTGATATCTCATTGTGGTTTTAATCTGCATTTCTCTGATGATTAGCGATGTGGAGCATCTTTTCATGTGCCTGTTGGCCCATCTGAATTTCTTCTTTGGAGAAGTGTCTATTCATGTCCTCTGCCCATTTCTTAATTGGATTATTTGCTTTCTGTTTGTTAAGGTGCATGAGTTCTTTATATATTTTGGATGTCAACCCTTTATCAGATACGTTTTTATGAATATATTCTCCCATACTGTAGGATGTCTTTTTGTTCTACTGATGGTGTCCTTTGCTGTACAGAAGCTTTTGAGCTTGATATAGTCCCACTTGTTCATTTTTGCTTTTGTTTCCCTTGCCCGGGGAGATATGTTCATGAAGAAGTTGCTCATGTTTATGTCCAAGAGATTTTTGCCTATGTTTTTTTCTAAGAGTTTTATGGTTTCATGACTTACATTCAAGTCTTTGATCCACCTTGAGTTTACCTTTGTGTATGGGGCTAGACAGTAGTCCAGTTTCATTCTCTTACATGTAGCTGTCCAGTTTTTCCAACACCAGCTGCTGAAGAGGCTGTCATCTCCCCATTGTATATCCAAGGCACTTTTATCAAATATTAATTGACTGTATATGTTTGGGTTAATGTTTGGATTTTCTATTCTGTTCCACTGGTCTGTGGGTCTGTTTTTGTGCCAATACCAAATTGTCTTGATTACTGTGACTTTGTAGTAGAGCTTGAAGTCAGGGAGTGTAATTCCCCCTGTTTTTTTCCTCCTTCTCAGGATTGCTTTGGCTATTCGGCTGTTGTTTCTTAATGTACAAAGAGCTGACATTGTTTCTTTGGTCTGGCCGATGTCTTGGATGGTCCATTCAAGGAAGATCACATAGTTCAACCTGAGGAAAGCTATATCCTTTGCATACTGATACAAACACTGGTGGCACTTACTGAGGCTTTATTTTCAAACATGATTCTGCCAGTTTGAGCAGAGGCATCAAAAGTGAGAACCCTGGCTGGCTTTTTGAGAATGGTTTCAGTAGAAGAGCTGGTGACCCATCTTGCTTTCATGGGTGAGATAAGGCAAAAGGTTATTGTTGAGTTTTCAGAAGTTTTTATATATTCTAGAAATAGAATATTCTTTGTCAGATATGTGGTTTGCAAATATTTTCTTCCAGTCTGTAGCTTGTCTTTTCACTCTCTTAACAAGGTCTTTCACAGAGGAAAAATTTTCATGTTGATGAAGTGAAATTTATCAGTTTATTTTTGTGCATATAATGCTTTTGGTTTCAAGGATAAAAACTCTTTGCCACGTCCTACATTCCAAAGATTTTCTGCTATATTTTTTCCTAAAAGTTTCATAGTTTTACAATTTAGATTTAATCCATGTTGAGGTCATTCTTTATGTGGTGTGAAACTTAGGTCAAGGTTCATTTTTCAGCCTATGGGTATTACTTCAGCACCATTTGTTGAAAAGGCTACCTTTCTTCTATTGATTTGCTTTTGTAATTGAGTTGGTCTTTGTGACCTTGGATTAGGCAATGGTTGCCTACATATCACACCAAAAGCACAAGTAACAGAAGAAAAAATATGTATTAATTGGACTTTACCATAATGAAAACTGTTTGTGCTTCACAGGACATAGTGCTAGATTATTATACCAACCAGCCAGCAATAATGAGGAGCCACTTTTAACATTCAAATATGAATAAAAACCAGATGAGGAGCCTGGATTTCTACCTCCACCTGCTGGTAACAAGTTGGCATCCCCCCTTCAGTGGAATGTCAGAGAAAGACAACTAAAATAGGTTTAAATAAGAACCACAATCCTATTTAAAGACATAATATGAAAATGTCGAGGTTTCAATGGAGAATCACCAAGAACCAAGATCTTGAAGTAAATGAAAAAAGATGACCTAAGTGTCCATTGATAGATGAATGAATAAAGATGTGATCCATATATACCATGGAATGGTACTCAGCCATAAAAAATAATGAAATCTTGTCATTTGCAACAACATGGGTGGACCTAGAGGGTATTATGCTAAGTGAAATAAGTCAGAGAAAGACAAGTACCATATAATTTCACTTATATGGGGAATCTAAAAAATTAAAACAAATGGGGGGGGTTGGGAAAAGATGGTGGCATGAGAAGTGAGGCAGAAATCTCCTCCCCAAATCACATAAAACACGAGAATACAGCAAATACAACTAATCCTGAAAAAGCAACCCAAAGACAGCAGAACAGACTGCCTATATCTGGGGAAAAGACAAGACTTCATAGAAAAAGGTCAACTGAGATCAGGACCTACTCCTGAGACAGTGCCCAGGTGCTGCCAGTGGGGAAAAAGTGTAACATGGAGGATGAGTAGGTAGTGTTGGAGTGCAGACGGCAGCTGGCCAGAGATCTCGAGAAAGTGACATCAAATCAAAGGAAGTAAGAAAATAATATGAGAAAGCAATTCAACACCAGGAAATATCTTCATTGCATTATCTCCAAATGCTTATATTAAGTGAATATAAATTACCTCTACCAGACCAAATTAACTTGAGGTTGAAGACATCAGAAGAGTGATTGTCTGGGTCAGGGGACAGGAGGTGTTGAGAGGAGGCATGAAGATTCTTTCTGGAGTGATGGAAATGTCCTGTACCTTCACATTGGCAACACAGATGTATAAATTTGTCAAAAACCTATTGAACTGCACTCTTAAAATCTGTATGTTTTATTGTTATGTAAATCATGCCTCAATTAAAAAAAGTTCTTTGTGGGGTAAAGCACATTTTTTTTTTTGCCAGATAATATGGATGTCATTATAAAGAACAGTGGTAAATAAAAGTTATTATAAAATGGTCGCTACTTTCAAGTAGCAAGCTCAAGATTAGATATAGTATTAATATGCTCGTAACACAGGTTCTAGGCATCTTAACTCATGAGGAAAAAAAATAGTTTAATTTCTCTCTCTCTATTCTTTGTTTTCCCAGTTGAAAGTGAGCCACTCCATAGGTTGTTTGACAATTGCAAAGTCTGCCTTCTGAGAAAAAACAAAAGTCACTGGATATGGCTTACCCTCTTACCCAATAGGAACTTTACATCTGAACATAATAATCCAATATCAATACACATAGATAATTTGGTTTTAATTAATGCTGTAAGCACGGGCATCAGTAGTCCTTTAAACTTTGAGAAGTGCCACCTCCGGCCCAAATCTATTTACAGTCTCTCTTAAAGCATTGCATCAGGTTGCTGGGCCTTCCCAGAGGCTTCTGTCCAGGCTTCTCTTCACTTGTGAGCCACAGGTTGACTCAGTTAATGAGGTATTTCAAGGGACAAGACTACCTAAGTCTAGGCATATTTAGAAATGCAGTGCTTTGTAAAAGGATGTGTGGCTAGCCAGCAGTGCAGTGTCTGAATCCAAATTTAAGGGATTAGCCCTGACACGAGCAATTTGTCCCACCCCTAGAGCAAGGTTACCTCTAACAGTTACTAGGTACTAACCGATCTTCCTGGAATATGAAAACTGCTTCGGAAGACAGGTGTAAAGTCCCAGCTGTGCATAGAGGGACAGCTTATCCCCCGCTGCTCTAAGAATTCCATAATCTTCTGTAGTGGATTTCATACCCACTGCTCTGTTTATGTCTTACTTAGTGTGTTTTGGCCAGTAGATTGGCTGTCCATCTTCAATATATTAGCCACAAAACAGCTTTAGCAATGCATCGTAAACACTTTGTCCAAGCAATTTACATAAGCACATTAGTCGGACAGTAGAACCTGTTTATTCATGTTGCAGAATAGTTATTTTATAAAAATTCTATAAAGAACCTCAGTAATTCCTGCTAGAGCCAATTTTAGCCTATCCCTCAGGCTGAACAAAAATAACAGTACCTCACCACACGCATATAAAAAAATTAAAACCATACAAAGGAAGGAAATATTTTCCCAAAGAAGCAACAACTCTGAAGAATTGTGATACTGATTAAAATAAACACTCAACAATTTATATTGTCATCAGGATGCTTGGCTTTTCAGGCTGAAATATAAATGTATTTAACCCACAAGTAATGGTTGCGCACTTCCTGTACATTTGTTTAACTACGGGGCTTAGGAGAGTGTCCAGGAGTAGACTTTACCTGAAAAGTAAATTCGAGCCTTCACATCCTCTGTGGCTTGCAGCTTTCAAAAAGCAGTTGTTTTTGGTTTGGGGATTATTTTAGTTTGTTTTTTGTTTTTGTTTTGTTTTGTTCCTTTAGCTTCACTCCATTAATGTTGGGCAGAAATTAAAAAAAAAATGAAGATTGCATTTTGAGTTAGTGTGCCCTGTTAGAGAAAAATAAATAAATGAGATTCCCTTAGAGAAAAAAATAAAATAAAACAAATGATTGAATGAACAAACAAAACAGAAATAGACTCAAAAACACAGAGAACAGACATGGTTACCATTGGGAAGGTGGGTGAAGAATAGGGGAAATAGGTGAAGGGGAAAAAAGTTAGTGGTTACATGAGTGTATACACATATTAAAATTAGTCGAGCTGCACAGTAAGATTTGTGCATTTTATTGTATGGACCTGACTTTTTAAAAAAAAGACAACATAAGCCAACACTACAGTTGGAGTTCCAGATTGACACATAATCTCCACTGATGCCATGGAGTACAGTCCTTATTATCCCCAGATGGGATGAAAGTTCTGGCTTCCCACTTGGCTTCTCTGATGCCACCCTACCAGGGTGTTGCAGCACCTTGTGATAGGCTGCAAAGGGTGGAAGTCTAAGCTCCCCATTCAGCTTTTACTGGTGTGGGTATAAGTTGGGCCAGTTTTTTCTGTGGTCATTTCCCCTGTAAATATTTCAGTATATAACTCTAACAAATACAGCCTTAAAAAATAACTACACCACTCTTTCATACAATAAAGAAAACACTTGCAAGTCATTTTGTGAGGCCAACTTTACCCTGAGATAAAAACCTGAAAAGGACATTACAAAAAAAGAAAAATACAGGCTGATATTCCAAGCTCATCAGTCTGCCCATTCCTTGAGATATTAACCTGATATTTTATCAGCAGCAATGTCAGTCTGAAATGTTCCTGTAATTATGTTTTTATGTGAGGATCCTCTAATCTGGGGCACTAAAAAAGTCTTGAATTTCTTGAAGGAGATCTTGATGATGATGTCATGTTCATGCTCAGCCTTCATTTTCTGGGCCCAGGTGTCTTCCACATCAGCCTCCTTCTCCAACTCTCAATGGTTCTCTTCTTAATTTCACCACATTTGTAATTCAAGAGGTAGAGGCTCTATTTAAACTACCTCTCTGATGACTTTGATGTCGAGGTAGTTCTTTCCATTTCCATTGTTTCTTGGGTGGTACGCCCAAGGCAAAAAAGACTCCTTGTCTTTCATGAATTGGCTCAAATACATCTCTTCAGAAAAGTCTTCTCTGCGGTCTGTTAGCAGTTACCAATGCCTCCTTTCCAAGTACATACTTCTTTTGTTGCACTTGTCATATTATACTGTGATTATTTAATCTGATGTCTCTCTCAACAGGCTAAATAGTGGCTAGCACACTGCTTGGCATAAAGCAATTAGCTCAGTAAATGTTTGCTGAATGAAAGAGTGAAAGATAAAAATACAAAGCTAGAATTATTTTTGATCACTTAAGCCGAGAATGCGCCTCTGTAGAAAAACAAAATGTCTTCCCGTAATTTCACACTTGTCGAACCAGAAAGCTTCAAAGGCCCTCAAAAAAGGATAGGTGTATTTTATGATTTCATTTTTAAGTAGAGTAGACCCCCGTTATTCATGGAGGATATGTCCCAAGACCCCCAGTGGATGCCTGAAACCATGAATAGTACCGAACTCTCTATATATTGTTTTTTCCTAAACATGAATACCTATGATAAAGTTTAATTTGTAAATTAAATACAGTAAGAGATTGACAATAAAAACTAACAATAAAGTAGAACAATTATAACAATAAACCATAATAAAAGTTAGGTGAGTGAGGTTTCTCCCTCTCTCAAAATATCTTACTATAGTGGACTCACCCTTAATCTTGTGAAGGTGTGAGATAATAAAATGCCTACATGATGAGATGAAGTGAGATGAATGATGTAGGCACTGTAGTGTAGTGTTAGGCTACTATTTACCTTTTGAGGCTATGTCAGAAGGAGGGTCATCTGCTTCCGGACTACAGTTGACCTCAGGTAACTGAAACCACTGATATGGGGGGACTACTATATAATCTTTTTTTAAATTATAGAGAGTAATAATAGATCTCAAGCAAATCAGATACATTAAAGTAAGAAATAAAAGTTCTCTAAAAAGATGCTGCCAATTTAGACTTCTTCATTAGTGTATAGTGGTGTCTATATTTCCTCAGACTTGCCTGTACTAAGCTTAATCTTTGCCAATTTGGTAAGTGAAACATAGTATTTCAATTAAAAAATTTGTATTTATTTGATTATAAGTGAAGTTGGGAATATTTTCATATGTTTATTAACCTTGGGCATTTTTCTCACTATTAGTTGCATGAAATATCTTTTTCCATCCCTTTACTTTCAGTCTGTGTATGTCACTGCTGAATTTTATCAAACATTTAGTGAAGACTTAATACCCATCTTTCTTAAAGTTTTCCAAAAAGTAGAAGAGGAGGGAATACTCCCAAACTCACTCTACAAGAACAACATCACTCTCATACCAAAACTAGGGAAAGACACCACAAAAAAAGAAAATGACAGACCAATATCCCTGATGAACACAGATGCAAAAATACTCAACAAAATATTAGCAAACTGAATTCAAAAGTACATCAAGAGGATCATACATCATGATCAAGTGGGATTCATCCCAGGGATGCAAGGATGGTATAATATTTGAAAATCCATCAACACTACATCAACAAAAATAAGACAAAAATCACATGATCATCTCCATAGATGCTGAAAAATCATTCGACAAAATTCAACATCTATTCATGATAAAAACTCTCTACAAAATGGGTATAGAGGGTAAGTACCTCAGCATAATAAAGGACAATATGACAAACCAACAGCCAACATTATACTTAACAGCGAGGAGCTGAAAGCTCTTCCTTTAAGATTGGGAACAAGACAAGGATGCCCACTCTCCCCACTTTTATTCAACATAGTTGTGGAGGTCCTAGCCTTGGCAATCAGACAACAGAAAGAAATAAAAGGCATCCAGATTGGTAAGGAGGAAGTCAAACTGTTCCTGTGAGCAGATGACATGATAGTGTACATAAAAAACCCTAAAGAATCCACTCCAAAAGTAATAGGTCTAATATCAGAATTCAGGAATGTTGAGGGATACAAATTAATACACATATCTTTTCATTCCTATACACTAATGGTGAACTAGCAGAAAGAGAAATCACGAAAACAATTCCATTCACAATCTCATCAAAAAGAATAGAATACCTAGGAATAAACCTAACCAAGGAAGTGAAAGACCTATACTAGAAAACTACAAGACGCTCTTAAGAGAAATTAAAGAGGACGCTAATAAATGGAAATTCATCCAATGCTCTTGGCTAGGAAGAATTAATATTGTCAAAATGGCTATCCTACCTAAAGCAATCTACAGATTCAATGCAACCCATATCAAAATACCAACAGCATTCTTCAATGAACTAGAGCAAATAGTTCTAAAATTCATATGGAACCACAAAAGACCCTGAAGAGCCAAAGCAATCCTGAGAAGGAGGAATAAAGCAGGGGGAATTATGCTCCCTGACTTTAAGCTCTACTACAAAGCTACAGTAATCAAGACAATTTGGTACTGGCACAAGAACAGACCCATAGACCAGTGGAACAGAATATAGAGCCCAGATATAAACCCAAGTATATATGGTCAATTAATATATGCTAAAGGAGCCATGGAAATACAATGGGGAAATGAGAGCCTTTTCAACAGCTGGTGTTGGCAAAACTGGACAGCTACATGTAAGAGAATGAAACTGGATTACTGTCTAACCTCATACACAAAAGTAAACTCAAAATAGATCAAAGACCTGAATGTAAGTCATGAAACCTTAAGACTCTTAGAAAGAAATATAGGCAAAAATCTCCTGGACATAATAAACATGAGCAACTGCTTCATGAACATATCTCTCCGGCAAGGGAAACAAAAGCAAAAATGACCGAGTGGAACTATATCAAACTAAAAAGCTTCTGTACAGCAAAGGACACCATCAGTAGAACAAAAAGAAATCCTACAGTATGGGAGAATATATTCATAAATGACATATATCATAAGGGGTTGACATCCAAACATATATAAAGAGCTCATGCACCTTAACATTCAAAAAGCAAATAATCTAATTAAAAAATGGGCAGAGGATCTGAACAGACAGTTCTCCATAGAAGAAATTCAGATGGCCGACAGGCATATGAAAAGATACTCCACATCGCTAACCATCAGAGAAATGCAAATTAAAACCACAATATCACCTCACACCAGTTAGGATGGCCAACATCCAAAAGACAAACAACAACAAATGCTGGAGAGGATGTGGAGAAAGGGGAACCCTCATACAGCGCTGGTAGGAATGTAAACTAGTTCAACCATTGTGGAAAGCAGTATGGAGGTTCCGCAAAAAACTCAAAATAGAAATACCATTTGACCCAGGGATTCCACTCCTAGGAATTTACCCTAAGAATGCAGGATCCTAGATTGAAAAAGACATATGCACCCCTATGTTTATCGCAGCAGTATTTACAATAGCCAAGAAATGGAAGCAACCTAAGTGTCCATCAGTAGATGAATGGATAAAGAAGATGTGGTATATATACACAATGGAATATTATTCAGCCATAAGAAGAAAACAAATCCTACCATTTGCAACAACATGGATGGAGCTAGAGGGTATTATGCTCAGTGAAATAAGCCAGGCGGAGAAAGACAAGAACAAAGAAAAAACTGAAGGAACAAAACAGCAGCAGGGTCACAGAACCCAAGAATGTACTAACAGTTACCAAAGGGAACGGGACTGGGGACGTTGGGTGGGAAGGGAGGGATAAGGGGGGAGAAGGGGCATTACGATTAGCACATGTAATGCAGTGGTGTGGCACACGGAAAAGGCAGTATTTTTGGAAAAGACAAGGAAGGATTCTATAGCCTCTTACTACACTGATAGATAGTGACTGTAGTGGGGTATGTGGGGGGGACTTGATAATAGGGGGTCTAGTAACCAGAATGTTGCTCAAGTGATTGTACATTAACGATACCAAAATTAAAAAAAGAAAAAAAAAACAAAAAGAGAACTAAAAAAAAAAGAATGTTAGAAAGCAAAAGAAAAAAGAAACACAGTATATGGATCATAGCATTTATGTAAATTAAACTGGTTTCATCTTTAGGTATGCACTGAAAATACTGTTTCCCTCAGTTACTTAGGTGAGTCTGTTTCTTCCCCTCCCACTGCACAGTGGCTATGTCAGTCATTTGTAATAGAGGTAAGTTCATTTCTCAGTGTTTGTATTCATTTTTGGGGCCCTCCCTCCCGCCTTAACAACATGGTTTTTGATTTTGTTTATTGCTTTATTATCGGAAATAAAATATATATCCTAAGTTGATCAGTTATCTCAAAATGTTAAGTAATATTTTGTATATTTTATTTTCTAATGTATTTTAAACATTACCCTAATAAAATGCTACATATTTAATGAGTGTGAACAATATTTAAAGAAAGCCCAAGAGGCTTCTCCTTTTGGATAAACAGAATCAAGACACCAGACTGTATTAGAGATTGGAAAAAACTGGACTCTAGTATGAAAGTCAGAGATGAAGGATGTAGAGTTATACATCAGAAGTTTTAGGACAGATGGGGGGAGCAGAATAATGCTCTCTTTCCGAGGATGTATACAGACCTCTGAATGTTAGGTCACATGGCAAAGGGGAATTAAGGTTGCAGGTGGACTTAAGGTTGCTAATCAGTTGATATTAAAATAGGGAGATTATCCTGGATTATCTGGGTGAGCCTGATGTAATCACAAGGATTATTTTTAAAAACAGTGAGAATTGGTCAGATATGATGTGAGAAGGACCCAACCTGCCACTACTAGCTTTGAAGATGGAGGATAGCAGCCAGGAGCCAAAGAAGGCAAGCAGTCTCTGGAAGCTGGCAAAGGAAATTAATTCTTCCCTATAGTCTCCAGAAAGTAAGGCAGCCCTGGCAACACGTTGATTTTAGCCCAGTCTGAGACCTGTGTCAAACTTTAGACCTACAGAACTGTAAAATAATGTGTTACTTTAAGTCAGGATGTTTGTGGTCATTTGTTAGCACAACAATAGAAAATGAATATGACAACCTACATTTGAACTTCAAAGGACTATACAACTTAGTCCTCTCTAGCTTATTGACTTTTCTCCCTTTATTGTTACTTTTGGCCTATGCTCCAGTCAGCTCAGTGTTACTCAAATAGTATCTTTTGTTGGTTTTAGGTATTTATTTTTGGGGTATGTGAAATACTACTATGGTTCTATGAGTCAATCCTATACAAAAATATTTGCCTGTTCCTTGCCAATCCTGCTATCTTATTCACACTCCGTCCCCTTCTTTCCACCTTTCTCATATAAGACATGAATCACTTAAATTTTTGGTTTATTCTTTTTATTTTTCCCACAAATGAGCAGATACTTGTGTTTTCATAAGTACCTTTTTTTCTTACACAAAGGGTCGTATACTTCTACCTTCAAGCAAAATTAACTTTTTAGGGTCCAGTGAATTTTGCACAAGGCTAATGATTTTAAGGAAATGCTGTTGTGTTTAAATGCCAAGGGCCAGCTTGAAATGAACTGCTTGGGACTTGAGGAAAGTGAAACAGCATAGTTAACTTTCAGGAAGTTCTAATTCTTATCTGTAGTTAGGTTCTAAGCTGGGTACTTCTCATGACAGACTCTGGTAATTGAGTTGCATTAGTTCAAACTAAAGAGTTGGCACAGACACACCAATGATTCCCTTTTCTGAGGCTCGTTGGGTGATTGTGACAATAGGGAGACATTTCCGATGACAGATATGCGTGTTTCCAAGTCCCTGAATCCTAACGCCTTTACTTAGGCATCTTGTCTTACTATGCTACAGCATCGCGGTCTTGGTCCTTGAGTCTAAAGGGGAGCCCCAAACAGCTGTACGAGTGGCTCCACACAGCAGGCACTTCCCGACGATGTATACACCGCCCAAAGGGGCCAGACACAAGATAAAATATCACATTCGAGCCAGTCTTGCCCTCACCAGCGTTCGGTAGCCCCCAATAATCTAATCACAAACACCCTCCCATCTCCTGCCTGCCGACACCAATATTCCCAGGATCCCTGGCGGTTTCGATTGACTTCCGGGAAAAGTAACCTTTCTTCGGCGGTTGCGACTTGGTAAGATCTCGCGACATTTGCTCCCGCGAGATCTGCTTGCTCACTCTAGTGATGACATCCTCCTCCTCCTCCCCGCCGCCTTTCGGCAATCTTCGCCAGTCCCAGCCCCGACCAATCTGCACTCAGATGGCATGGATGAGGGTCTCCCCCCGAACCCCGGTCTGCGTTGGGCGTCAGGCAGCAGCTGCGGGGTGCGAGCTGCACGAGGCAGACGGCAGCTGCACTGCGGGCGGCCACAGACTGGCAACGAGCTGTGAACGTGGGCGGGGCGGGGGTAAGCAAGCTGAGTAGCGGCTCGATTGTTCTGGCCTGGCTATGGCGCCTCTCCTCCCCCCCGCCATGGCTCCCCGTGTCCCTGCTCCGCTCCTCTCAGTGAGTGAAAGTGGCCGCCGCCGCCGCCGGCCCAGCGCCCGCAGCCGCCTCAGCACCGCCGCCATCTTGGGGTCCCAGGAGCCGCCGAGGGAGCGAGCTAGGAGCGTCCACGCCCAACGCAGTCACTGTCCCACGGCCTCAGAGAGCGAACCGCGGCTCCACCGTCGGCGGGGCGACCCCCCCCTCCGGACCCCGCCCGCCCCCCGCCTCCCCTCCGCCGCCGCCGCGGCGGCGGGGCCCGGCGGCCCGAGGTGAGGCGACTAGACGTAGGCGGGCGAACGGAGGTGGGGGAGGTGTAGGCCCCGTTGCGCCCCTTTCAGCGGGCGACTACTGGGCCGCGTCTTAAAGGGGACGTCGCCCCCGGCCCTTGGATTTGTTGGGGTTAGTAGGGAGAATGGGTGTGGACACTCTCTGCAAGGTTGGGACTTAAGAGACCTGGGCCTCATTCTTCCCCTCTCATACCTCTAGGGATCCGGGGTCACCCGGTGACCTCAGCCAGCTGAGGAAGCCCGTGGGGCTCCCACACGTGGGGAGTGTGTTAGACCAGGTGCACGTGGGACCCGGTGGGGCGGTGTCGGGCTAACACGTGTGTGGGTTTGGGGGTGGAATGGGGCAGGGCGGGGGCTGGTTAGGTCAAGTGGGAACCCGATGAGGGCTTTATCTGTCCTTTTAAACAAATGAGATCTAAGGGCTTGATAGTGTGTCAATTTATGGGGAGCAAGTTGGTATACGGATGAATGGTGCTTGCTGCCTGTTAGCGCTGAGTGGGGGCAGCCTAACACGTGCATAGACTTAGGACTCTGTAGGTGACATCTCTACTGGTCTTTTAGGGAGTCTAAGCAAGTGTCATCCTATTTTGACATTCCTTCTTGAGCTCGCTGATAAAAACTACTACTTCCGTGATCACCAAGGGTGGAAGCCCCCTACAGTTTAGGAGTGATAGAACCTAAGAAGGCACTCACTGTTTTAGTTAACTGTCCCGAATTTTTCCTTGAGTCATACACTGTCTAGTTTTCATGTTTTGTACTTGTTGGGAGGAATAGGAGAGGGAATTAGGAGGTTGACCTCGTCCAATCAGTGACTTTCATGATTCCTTTCCTAAGGAAGTTTTCATTGTGATTAATAGTGGCAGTTTTTTAATATATAAGTAACAGCTATGTTGAGATATAATTCACATTCCAAAAAACTCAGTTTTTTTTTTAACATACTCAGTTGTACAGTTCACCCCAGAAAGATCTCTTCCCACAGCCTCTTAGCAGCTATTAACCTGTTTTCAATTTTTGTAGATTTGCCTATTCTGGACATTTCATATAAGTGGGATTATACAATATGTGTCCTTTCGTGACTGTTGTCTTTCACTTAACATGTTTCCAAAGTTTATCCATGTTGTTAGCATGTATTAGGACTCTGTTCCTTTTTATTGCTAAATAACATTCTATTCTGCTGGTGATTTATGCTTGAAATTCTCAAGCTCTTGCTATAAACGATAATTTGAGGTTAGGTTATATATGGTAAAAGTTGCATACCTGTTGATTCTAAAATATATCTGTGTTTTTAAGGATTAAATTGCATTTTAATATACTATGTCTTTTTCCTCCACATTTTGTTTGAAAGAATTCAAACCAATTTTTAAAGGTCTGTGTCTTTTAATAGGAAATAACTGTAAAGAGCACAAATATTATTAGAAAAGTTTACAATTAATAAAAACATTTTTGAGTACTTTAAGGTGGAAATGTGATTAAGTCTAAGCAACAGACCATGTGGTGTTAGTTTCACTTAATGAAAGTTTGTCATAGTGCTACCAAGGGAAGGTATCATATAACAGCTTTTGACTTGCTGTTTACTTGTGTAGACATAGGACTAGGGAAGGAATAATGGGGCACCTCTCCTGTACACAAAAAGATTAAAACTGACTTGGGGATTTAACATGTCAACATACAAGTTAATACAAAATAAATGGCTGGGATGCAGTGGATTTTAGAGTGGTCCGAGTGGGATAGGATTGCAGGAAACTTTGAGTTTGTGTAGGAAAATAAGTGAAGTTGATGACAAGTAAAGTAGATTGCTAAGCATAAGAATTTTATGTGATAGGCTGTAGCATGCAGAGGATGAGAAGACCATAGTTGGCAATACATACTAAACACCTTTTATGGGCACTAAGCCTAATCAGGAGGGCTCTGGTTCCATGTAATACATCCCCATTATTTTTGGGTGAGGATTTCAACATATGAATGACGGGGAGCAGGGCACAAATATTCGGACCATGGCTGTAGTATATATATATGTATGTATTTTTATTAAGGTATCATTGATATACAATCGTATGAAGGTTTTACATGAGCAACATTGTGGTTTCAATGTTCACCCATATTATCAAGTCACCCCCCCACCCTATTGCAATCACTGTCCATCATGGTAAGATGCTATGGAGTCACTACTTCTCTTCTCCGTGCTTTACTGCCTTTCCTGTGATCTACCTATATTATGTGTGCTAATTATAATGCATGGCTGTATATTAAGTCAGAAATTCAGTTGCAGAAGCATTGGATTGACTTGCTAATTAGGTTTGATTAGGGTTGAAAAGTTGATCACAGAGAAACTTAATGCCTGGGCTTAATAAATTCATAATAGAGATTTCCATTGTTAGGTTAGAAGTAAGAGATCATTAATAGAAAATGTAGTTGATAAATATAAAAAAAAATCCAAGGGGACTAAATGCTATCCATAATTTTAACAGACTAGAGGATTATGAGTAAATTGTGTGACATGCCTTTATGCACCTTAACTACCAAGGATTGACAGATAACCTGAGGGTCTCCAGAGCAGGGTTCTTAACATTTTTTACACATCCTGACCCCTTTGTAGTCTGAAGAAGCCTGTGAACCCCCTTTTTTTTGAACCCCTTCTTAGAATATGATTAAAAAATTTTTTTAAGTATCTAAACATGTCACATATTTAAAATTTTTTAATGTAAGAAATTTCCTTTTTATTATTAATAACCAGGGATAGTCTTGCTAATACTGCTGTGGTGTGGTGTTTACATTCAGAATTGAAGGAAGTGCTAATTAATTTAATTATAGGTTGGTGAAAATAAGAATTAAATTTTTTCCAGTCCAAGTTCATGGATCCTAGTTTAATGGATCCTCTGCCCTAAGGAGTCCTGGACACATAGCTAAGTTATTCATATGTGGCAAACTAGTGGTTTCCATAACAAGAAGTAGGATTATTGATATTTAAATTCATGTTCACAAAAAGGGTCATTACGATTAGCAGACGTAATGTTGGGGGGGCATGGGGAGGGCTGTACAACTCAGAGAAGACAAGTAGTGATTCTATAGCATCTCACTATGCTGATGGACAGTGACTGTAATGGGGTTGGTGGGGGGGACCTGATGAAGGGGTAGTTTAATAACCATAATATTGCACATGTAATTGTAGATTAATGATACCAAAATAAATTATATAAAAATAAAAAAAATAAAGAAAGAAAAAATAAATTCATATTCACAAGAACGCCAACATGACTTCTTATGGGAAAAGCTATGGTATAATGAATGGAAAGACATTGGTTTTTGACTTAAAAAATTTTTAGTTTGAGTCCCACTTTTTTGAGTTTCAGTTCTTATCTGTAAAATGGGTATAATAATTTTCACTTCTGAGATTCTGAGATTGACATATTAACTGACAGTGTACTGATGAATGTTAATTTTGTCTTTGAAGAAATAAACGTACCAGAGATTATGAGGTACATTTAATTTTGATTTGAAAGAGGGGAAACTATTTTTTATGTAGTAGGAAGGAACAGCATGTGTGGCATATAGGGTTTTCTCAAGGTCTACAAGTATAGGGTTCACCTTTTGGTAATGATATTAGCCCTATTCTTGTTCTAAAAGAACAAATAAGGTGCCTCTGAGTTGTATGTGACAGCTGGTTTTTCTGTGTAAGAAGGTAGTGGCTAAGTAGGATAAACTGTGGATAAATCTTTCGTGTCTTTGTACACGAACACAAAAACAGCTAATGAACATCAGTATAATAAAAAGAACGCTAGGTCAAGTGGTCAGTTTATCCCTGAGAATGTTGCCTGAATGGCCAACAAAATGTTAGTCTTTCCTGAGGGAGGTATGAAAAATAAAGTTTAAGAATGGACTGCATTGGAGAAGACAAGTAATGATTCTATAGCATCTCACTACGCTGATGGACAGTGACTGTAATGAGGTTGGTGGGGGGGGATCTGATGAAGGGGGTAGTTTAATAACCATAATATTGCACATGTAATTGTAGATTAATGATACCAAAATAAATTATATATTTAAAAAAAGAAGGCATTGCAGGATGCCCCATTCAAATAATCATTGGGAAAAAAAAAAGAATGGACTGCATTGAGAAGACAGGTAGTGATTCTATAGCATCTTACCACGCTGATGGACAGTGACTGTAATGGGGTATGTGGGGGGCCTTGATAATAGGGGGAGTCTAGTAACCATAATGTTCACGTAATTGTACAGTAATGATAGCAAAATAAATAAATAAAAATGGACTGCATTATCTTAGTACAAAACATACGTCTGCTCATAAGACGTTAAATGTATTCCAATTATTGCACCTCAAGGAAGAATAAATTAAGCAGGAGGAAGGTTTCCAGAAAACGGCAGTATAAGTGGTGAAGCTTTCTTATGAAGATGAAATTCGACTCTGCAATGGATTGCTGAAGACTGAGATGGACAACGATGATTAAGTTGTATTGAATTAGGAAAATCATGAATAATAATCCTGGAACCTTAGAACTAGCTTCAAAGATGAATATTGTTTGATGGGTGTATAATGAGTGATTTATGAAACTTATTAGCGTGGAAGGTGGTTAAGGCTCAAGAACAGACCAGACACAGTTTAAGGGTTACAAAGCTAGAGACTTTTGTGATCCAGCCCTAGTGCAGTCCAGGTCAACAAACCATTTAATGATATTTATACCTAATGGTTTATGAAATTAACTTCTTCTGTTCATTTATTCACTCAGTAAATATTTATTGAGTACCTTTTGAAGCTTTTTGATCCTCATTTCTTGGCACCTGCTATACTTAAGGGACTGTGGTAGCCTCTAGGGTGTACAAGTGAATTAATCCAATTGTATGTGTATGTATGCTAAGTACAGAAGAGCTCTGCAAAGATGAACACAATTATGCAAACTCTACCATTGAGAATATAAACCTAAATGTTTCTTTTGGGTGGTATGAATTACTAATAGTTAGATTTTGTTTTAAAAAAAATTAAATGTAGACATTCTATTCATTTGTTTAAAGGCCCTAATTTGCCTTAATAGAAGGATTGTAATCTAGTAGCAGTATAGCATAGCTGAAACCCTTCTAGATCCTGGAGCCAGATGACCTGAGTTCAAATTTTAGCTCTCCCACTTACTGTGTGGCCTCTGGGAAGCTCTTTAAGCCTCAGTTTCTTCATCTGTTAAATCAGGATAATAATAGTACCTGTTTCTTAGAGGATAATTATGAGAAATGTGTGAGTACCTAGAAATGCTTAGAATGGTACCTGACACATAGTACTTTCAATATGTATTAGTTATTATTGTAAGTACCATTTTACTTTGACAGTTTAATCTAGAGTTTTAGTTTATAAAGTATTGAAATCAGAAACCTTATTACAAGTAGAAAATATCTCATCTCTTTTTTGATAAGCAGTGTAAAATACGTCAATAAAGAAAGTAGTTATAATGCATTAACCTTTGTGTTATTACATAATGAATACCAGTAGATGTTAATAGAAACATCTTTCTATTTAAGACTATAACTCAAAGAGATGGTATTTCGCAACATTAAACGTTTTAGTTCAGACTCTAAAATATATCTGTCCAAGATGTCATTCTATTGTCTTTTTTAGAGTCACTCTTGGAATATAGTAGTAAGCTAGGCTCTAGAATAGGACTTGGGAAAGTTTTTCTGTAAAGGTTCAAATAAATCTTAAGCTTTGCTGGTCCTGTCTCCTTTGTTGCAGGTGCTCAATTCTGCCATTATAATGTGAAAGCAGACATAGTCAAAAAAAAAATGAGTGGGGCTATGTTACAATAAAACTTTATTTATGGGCACAGTTTTAATATAATTTTCATGTGTCATGAAAGAGTGATTTTTTTCCTCCAATTATTTAAACA
Source organism: Smutsia gigantea (assembly GCA_032199065.1). Taxonomy (NCBI): domain Eukaryota; kingdom Metazoa; phylum Chordata; class Mammalia; order Pholidota; family Manidae; genus Smutsia; species Smutsia gigantea. The sequence goes on along the minus strand of JAVSCE010002538.1, from coordinate 79,628 downwards.
TGCAAAAACCATTCTTACTTGTAAGGATTTACAAAAATGGGCAATGACTGCATTTAACTGGCAGGCCATATTGTCCCAACTCGTGCTCTTGAGTCTTGGCTCTACAACTGGCTAGGTCCTATGCAAGTTAATAATATTAAGTCCTAGTTACATCTTTTAAATAGGGATGATACTAGTATCTACTTTATATAGAGAGTTGTTAGAAATAAATGAGAATCCACTCGAAGTGCTTAGCACCATCCCTGGCATAGTGAAGTGTATAATAAATGCTATATATTATTATATATGTATTTTTTATCAATCAAGAATTATTGAGCAAAGCATTTGGAATGCAGAGATAAAATGAAGATGGCAGAGTGAACTCAAGTTGAAATTTCTCATCCTATTCCAGGCATATAAAAATGCTGGATCATATACAGTAAATGCTATATATTATCATCATCTAATTGAACCCCCTACTTTTACAATGAGGCTGTTGGGTTCTTGAGAGGATAGCTGGTAGTCCTAAAGTCTATCTGTGGCTTGTCAGCATTAACCTCACAGCTTTTTTTTTTATTGATATACCCTCTTATGAAGGTTTCACATAAAAACAATGTGGTTACTGCATTCAGCCATATTATCAAGTCCCCCCCCACATACCCCGTTGAAGTCACTGTCCATCAGCGTAGTAAGATGCCACAGAGTCACTATTTGCCTTCTCTGTGCTACACTGTCTTCCCCGTGACCCACACACACACCATGTGTGCCAATCATAATACCCCTCAATCTCCTCCTTCCCCACCCATTAGCCCTCCCCCACCCCTCCCCTTTGGTAACCACTAGTCCCTTCTTGGAGTCTGTAAACTCACAGCTTTTAACTTCAGTTCCTTCTATCTAACTTCCATAGAGCTGCTTCCATAGAGAATTGTAGTACCATTTAATTCAGTTAAAATACTGCTGGATAAAACTATTTTATTGGATGCCCTAATGGTGGATGCAGGGCATGATGCATTTGTCAAAATCCATAGGGCTTTGTAGCACAAAGAGTAAACTTCTTAATGGAGGTTGAGGGATCCCAGGAAGGAATGTAGATGGTACAAGAGAATCTAATTATATTACAAATGCGTGAAACAACCTTACTAAGAAGGGGAGAGGTGATTGCTGACCTCATTAACCTGGAAATGAGTGGAATCTAAGATAAAAGGAACTGCACATAAGCACTGTAGTCTAATTGATAAAGTTGTGTCCCAGGTGGTACAGGTTAATTATGATACTGATACATATGTGTACTGAAGTTGAACAAATAAGTAAATGGATGTTGGGAGACAGGCTTCTCACTGTTAGAATGGGAATTTACAGACAAGGGGAAGAGTCTAGAATGATCTATGTTCTAATGGATTACATTTGGAGACAGTATGAACTCACGTTTAGTTTAATACAGATGCAGATAGATACATACATAAATATTTATAGATATGAGTACATACTTGGGTTTATATACACACATATCTTTCCATGCTCTGTCAGCTGAGAAGGTTTGAAGAATCCCAGGAGCATACCTAGTACCCAGATCTTGGATTCTAATACCATTATAGAGTAACATGAACTAGAGCTCCTTGGCAAATCGGCTGATTATAGGACTGGAGGCAGGAAGTATACAAGATGAGCCTAGAGCATCTTTTCATGCCAGAATGTGATGAGGTGCTCTAACAACAGCTGCCACCACAACACTGAACCCACATTGATGAAGGTATATTAAGGAGCACAGGAAGCAACTGAAAGCTCCCAATGGCCAAAACTGCAATGATTTGAAAAGCAAAATAAAGCAGTACACACAAAAGATCGATACTTATGAGGCTATATTCAACTAAATAAATTATTGAATCCAAGGGCCAAGGGCGAAGTCCCCTTTAAGACGCGGCCCAGTAGTTGTTGTTTCTTTATAAGGCTTAATATTTTCCTCACTATAACCTAGCAGTTCCATTCCCAGGAATTTACCCAAAGAGAAATGAAAACCCAAGTATCCATCAATAGGTGAATAAATAGACAAATTGTGGTTATGTTCATTCTCATAATGAAATCCAATTCAGTAACAAAAAGGAGTGAAGTACTGATACATGGACTAGCATGGATGAATCTGAAAAACATGCTAAAAAAAAAAAAGAATCCAGACAAGAAAATGTACATGTAGTATGGTTCTCTTTCTGTAAATTTCTAGAGCACACAAAATTATTCTCTGATAGAAATCAGAAAAGTGATTGTGTCCAGGACAAGAAGTAGAAGGAATTGACTGGAAAGAAGCACAAACCAAAGAGAACTTTCTGGGGTATAATGAGCTGTTCTTGATAGGAATGTGAATTTAAAGGTATGTGCATATGTCAAAACTCATCAAACTATATATTTAATACCCGTGCACTTTAATACATGTTATTTTCATTTGAAAAATAACATGGTAACATAACATCCATGGTAAGAATTTTTAAAAATACTGATATCAAAAAATAGAAAGTAGAGGTCCCTCTTAGTCCAATTGCAAGAAATAAACACCTTCAGTTGTTTGAGATGTAACTTTCCAGACATTTTCTAGGCTTACAGTGTAGCAGATAAAGGTCAGTGCTCAGGGGTCAGATTATCTGGATTCAAATCCACATTCCCTGTTAAACTATATGACTTGAGCAATTTACTTAATTTATAAGTTTTTGGGTTCCTTACGTTTAAGTGGGATAATAGTAACGATCTCTTTAAACAGAAAATTAGACCCATAGACCAATGGAACAGACTAGAGAGCCCAGATACAAACCCAAGCATATATGGTCAATTAACATACAATAAAGGAGCCATGGATATACAATGGGGAAATGACAGCCTCTTCAACAACTGGTGTTGGCAAAACTGGACAGCTACATGTAAGAGCATGAAGCTGGATTATTGTCTAACCCCATACACAAAAGTAAACTCAAAATGGATCAAAGACCTGAATGTAAGTCATGAAACCATAAAACTCTCAGAAGTCAACATAGGCAAAAATCTCCTGAATATAAGCATGAGCGACTTCTTCCTGAACGCATCTCCTCGAGCAAGGGAAACAAAAGCAAAAATGAACTCATGGGACTACATCAAACTAAAAAGTTTCTGTACGGCAAAGGACACCATCAACAGAACAAAAAGGCATCCTACAGTATGGGAGAATATATTTATAAATGACAATCCGACAAGAGGTTAACATCCAAAATATATAAAGAACTTACACACCTCAACACCCAAAAAGCAAATAACCCAATTAAAAAATGGGCAGAGGATATGAAGAGAGTTCTACAAAGAAGAAATTCAGATGGCCAACAGACACATGAAAAGATGCTCCACATCACTAATCATCAGGGAAATGCAAATTAAAACCACAATGAGATATCACCTCACACCAGTAAGGATGGCTACCATCCAAAAGATTAAGAACAACAAATGCTGGCGAGGATGCAGAGAAAGGGGAACCCTCCTACATACTGCTGGTGGGAATGTAAGCTAGTTCAACCATTGTGGAAAGCAATATGGAGATTCCTCAAAAAACTCAAAATACAAATACCATTTGACCTGGGAATCCCACTCCTTGGAATTTACCCAAAGAATATAACTTCTCAGATTCAAAAAGACATATGCACCCCTATGTTTATTGCAGCACTTTTTACAAGAGCCAAGATATGGAAGCAACCTAAGTGTCCATCAGTAGATGAATGGATAAAGAAGAGGTGGTACATATACACAATGGAATACTGTTCAGCCATAAGAAGAAAACAAATCCTACCATTTGCAACAACATGGATGGAGCTAGAGGGTATTATGCTCAGTGAAATAAGCCAGGCAGAGAAAGACAAATATCAATGATTTCACTTATCTGTGGAGTATAAGAACAAAGAAAAAACTGAAGGAACAAAACAGCAGCAGACTTACAGAACCCACGAATGGACTAAAAGTTGCCAAAGGGAAAGGTACTGTGGGGGAGAGTGGGTAGGAAGGGAGGGAGAAGAAGAGGAATAAGGGGCATTACGATTAGCACACAATGTGGGGGACATGGGGAAGGCAGTATGGCACAGAGAAGACAAGTAGTGGCTCTGTAGCATCTTACTGCGCTGATGGACAGTGACTGTAATGGGGTATGTGGTGTGGACTTGATAATGGGGGGAATCTAATAACCACAGTGTTGCTCATGTGATTGTATGTTAATGATACCAAAAAAAAAATATTGGGGGATTCTGTGTGCTAGAGGTATTACACTACTGCTAGAATTTTATAAGAACTCTATATGAGATTTAAGTTTGTAAAGTGTTGCAAATATTTTTCACAATTTATCATCTACTTTTTAACTTTTGTGTGTGTGTGCAGAAATGTTACATTTTTAACATTTTATTGAAATGTAATTCTCAATCTATAAAATTGACCCATTTAAAGTATATTTGGTTTTTCTATGTTCTTTGGTTTAAGTATTTACGGAGTTGCACAATTACCACAGTCTAAATTTAGAACATTTTCAACAGCCCAAAAAGAAACCCTTACCTATTAGTGGTCACTCCCCATTCTCCTCCCTGCTCCCAATCAATCCCCACTTCTGTGCAACTGTTAAACTATTTTCTGTTTCTGTGGAGTTGTCTTTTCTGAATATTTTGTATAAATGGAATCATACAATATGAGGCTTCTGTTGACTGGTTTGTTTGCTGAGCATCATGTTTTCAAGGTTCATCCTTGCTGTAGCATCTATCAGTATTCCATTCCTTTCTATTGCCAAATAATACTCCATTGTATGGATATACCTCATTTTATTTATCCGCTCATCAGTTGATGGACTTTTGAGTTGTTCCTACCTTTTGGCTATTGTGAATACTGCTATGAAGATCGATGTCTAAGTTTTTTTGTGGACCTGTGTTTTCAGTGTCTTGGGTATGGTATACCTAGAAGTGGCCTTGTTGGGTCATTTGATAACTTTGTGTTTAACCATTTGGGGAACTACCAGACTTTTCTGGAATGGTGACACCATTTTACAATCCCACCAGCAGCATATGGGGATTCCTATTTCTTCCTGCCCTTGTCAGCACTTACTATCTTTTAATCATACTGTTATTAACATCCTAGTGGGTGCTAAGTAGTATCTCATTGTGGTTTTGATTTGCATGTCCCTGATGACAAATGATGTTAAAGCATCTTTTCATATGCTTATTAGCCATTGGTATGTCTTTTGTGGAGAAATGTCTGTTCACATCCTTTGTCCATTCAAAAATTCGATGAATTTTTATTAATGAATTTTTTAAAGTTTTAGAAAAAATATTCTGTATATCAGTCCCTTATCAGGTATATGATTTGCAAATATTTTCTTCCATTTGTGGGCTTTCAGTTTCTTGATAATTACAACCTTAAAGTTAATTTTGATGAAGTTCAATTTATTCATTTTTCTTTTTGTTCCTTTTGCTATTGGTATAATACCTAAGAAACCATTACCTTATCCAAGGTTTTGAATGCTTAACCTATCTTCTCTCAGTTTTATAGTTTTAGCTCTTAAATTTAGATCTGTCCTCTCTTCTGAATTAATTTTATGTGTAGTATAAGGAAGAGGTCCAGCTTCATTCTTATAGGTATGACTGGCCAATTGTCACAGCACCATTTGCTGAAAAGGCTGTTAATTTCCCCATTGAATTTTCTTGACATCCTTGTTGAAAGTCATTTGACTCTAACTATAAGGGTTTAATTTCTGGACTTTTCAATTCTGTTCTTTTGATCTGTATGTTTAGCCTTATGTCAGTACCACACGTTAACTACTGAAGCTATATATAGTAGGTTTTCAAATCGAAAGTAGGAGTCCTCCAACTTTGTTCTTCCTTTTCAGGATTGTTTTGGCTATCCTAGGTCCCTTGATTTCCATATGAATTTTAGGAGCAGGTCTTCTATTTCTGCAAAAAAGCCAGCTAGGCATTACATTTAATTTTAAGATGCAGTCTGAAATTTAAAATCTTAAAAATCATTTGATTGATGAACCATGGAATGTCTTTCCATTTAATTCTTTAATTTCTTTAAACAGTATCTTGTTGTTTTCAATATGTAAGTCTTGCAGTTCTTTGTTTAAATTGATTCCTTAACATTTTGTTCTTCTTGATGCATTTGTAAATGAGGTCATTTTCTTGATTTCATTTTCAGATTGTTCATTTCTACTATGTAAAAATATAATTGATTTTTGTATGTTGATTTTGTACCCAACAAGATTACTGAGCTTCTTTATTCTAATAATATTTTAGGGCATTCTTTAGGATTATCTATCTATATGTAAAAGCATGTCGCCTATAAATAGAGATGGTTTTACTTTCTTTCCAGTCTGGGTGTCTTTATTTCCCTCGCCCCTAATTGCCCTAGCTAGTGCTTTGAGTACTATCTTGCACAGAAGTTGTGAAAGTGGACAGCCTTGTTTTGTTCCTGATCTTAAGGGGGATAGCATTTTGTCTTTCACCATTAAGTATGATATTAGCTGTGAGTTTTTTGTAGGTAACTTACCAGGTTGAGGGAGTTCTATTCCTAGTTTGTTGACTGTTTTTACTTTGAAATGGTTTGTCACATCATTTTTCTGTGTCTATCGAGATGATCGAGAGGGTGCTATCCTTTCTTCTATTAATGTGGTATATAGTACATCGATTGATTTGCCAATGTTACACAACCCTTGCATTCCTAGGATACATGCTACTTGGTAATGGTGTATAATCCTTTTTATATGTTACTAGATCCAGTTGTTAATATTTTACTTAGGGTTTTGTTTTTGAATTATAATGGATATTAATCCAGCTTTCTTGTGAAGTCTTTGCTTGGTTTTGGAATCAGGATAATGCCTGCCTCATAGAGTGAGATGACAAGTGTTCTTTTCTTTTCTATTTGGGAGCGTTCGTGAAGGAATTCTTCTTTAAATATGTGATGAGATTCACCAGTGGAGCCATTTGGCCTGGGATTTTCTTTGTAGGATGTTGGAAGCATTTAACTTTATATGATCACATTCATCACATTTTCATTTTCTGTTCTTTTGGTTATAACATACATAGAGGATCTTCCATATCTTAACCCGCTGTTTCCTCATCAAAGATACAGGTATTTGTAAATAATGTGTCAGTAGGAGTTAACAAATTTCTTATATAACATTTAATATGGTTTAGCATCCATAAGTAATCATTCTTCCTTGAACTCCTATGGCATTTTGGCTATACATCTCTTTAGTGACTTCCCATGTTTGCTTTTTATTGTAGTTACTCATGTTCAAGTCTTAACCTATATTAAACTGAATTCTCTGAAGGAAATTCCTTTTTCTACACTGAAATGTTACATTAGTGTTTGTTTGAAAATAACATCTTCTTGGTCTTTTTTTCCATTTATAAAGTATTGTGGAGTTCATTTATTTGGCTGGATCTGATCCTGCTATTTGTGCCATAACCCTGAAAATTATCAGTGTCACCTGTGGAACTAATTCAGTAGATTACATTCAGTCATAACTGGTTTGGGCTACAGAATGACTGAGTTACATGGGAGCGGGAGTGGGAAATTCAGTTATTTTGTTCCCTTAATGGTTGGCCTTTTGTGTAAGCTACAGCCTATATCCCGCTACAGACTGTCTTTACTCCTTTAAATGTTTTAAAGCTGTATAGTTCTGGTAAGAGCTGTACCTATATTCAACCTTCTGTACTGGTCTTGTTAAATTTAGGAATTACTTCCTAAAGGCAGATATGATTGAACTCCTTTTAGATTATCTGACTAAATCAGCGATTCCCAGTCTGATCTTCTCAGAGATACTTTGATAGGTATTTTGCCAAACAATGTTCAAATAAGTTTGGGATTCCTCTTGGAGAAAGACTAAGAGCACATAGAATATTGAAGATTTAAAAATCGTAAGTCTAACTTTAATGCCTTAATATTTTTTATATTAATGGACATTTGTTAGTATCTTGAACTGGTATTCAAAGAAGCAAACTGTGGGGAATGCTTCTCTAAACAGTTGGTCTGAAACCAATTTTGGGCAGTATCTATAAAGAGAAGTCAGCAGTGAATGCTAGTGGAACGCAAATCAGTTTAACCATTGTGGAAAGCAGTATGGAAGTTCCTCAAAAAACTCAAAATAGAAATACTATTTGACCCAGGAATCCCACTCCTAGGAATTTACCCTAAGAATGCAGCAGCCCAGTTTGAAAAAGACATACGCACCCCTATGTTTATCGCAGCACTATTTACAATAGCCAAGAAATGGAAGCAACCTAAGTGTCCATCAGTGGATGAATGGAATAACAAGATGTGGTATATATACACAATGGAATATTATTCAGCCATAAGAAGAAAACAAATCCCACCATTTGCAACAACATGGATGGAGCTAGAGGGTATTATGCTCAGTGAAATAAGCCAAGCCGAAAAAGACAAGTATCAAATGATTTCACTCATATGTGGAGTATAAGAACAAAGAAAAAAAAACTGAAGGAACAAAACAACAACAGACTCACAGAACCCAAGAATGGACTAATAGTTACCAAAGGGAAAAGGACTGGGGAGGATGGGTGGGAAGGGAGGGACAAGGGGGAAAAAGGGGCATTACGATTAGCAGATGTAATGTTGGGGGGGCACGGGGAGGGCTGTACAACTCAGAGAAGACAAGTAGTGATTCTATAGCACCTCAGTACGCTGATGGACTGTAATGGGGTTGGTGGGGGGGGGACCTGATGAAGGGGGTAGGTTAATAACCATAATGCACATGTAACTGCAGATTAATGATACCAAAATAAATTATTAAAAAAAGAAGTCAGCAGTGAAAATAAAGTATGGAAAGTCTAAATGTGTAGGTCTTAGGACAAATACTTAATGGCCACTATTACAATTGTAGTATTTTATGAGGTGGTCAATATATATCATATTCATATCATAGCTGTTAGGAAATAAGAATCAAATCCTCCCTGTCCCCCTTAAAAAAATTTTTAAACCATATCCCCTTAGACCAGACTACCATTTGACCAATGCCTCTTAGCTCATCTCCATACAGAGATAGGGTGGCTTTCTCCCCAAGTAGGTGTCTTTGTTAGGCTTTTCATTTGGAGGAAGATAAAAATCCTCTCCTTCAGTTAGAATTGACAATTGGTGCATGTGTCCTTCAGGTTCTTCTCTAGAAGTAATACTTTGATCTCTTACCTCCCAATATTTATCTAAAGCTTGTCTGAGAGACAATTTTATTTACTTATTTACTTAATTTTGGTATTATTAATGTACAATTACATGAGCAACATTATGGTTACTAGACTCCCCCTATTATCAAGTCCCCACCACATACCCCATTAGTCACTGTCCATCAGCGTAGTGAGATGCTATAGAATCACTACTTGTCTTCTCTGTGTTATACTGCTTTCCCTGTATCACCCCACTATATTATGTGTGCTAATTGTAATAGCCCTTTTTCCCCCTTATCCCTCCCTTCCCACCCATCTTCCCCAGTCCCTTTCCCTTTGGTAACTGTTAGTCCATTCTTGGGTTCTGTGAGTCTGCTGCTGTTTTGTTCCTTCAGTTTTTGCTTTGTTCTTACACTGCACAGATGAATGAAATCATTTGATACTTTTCTTTCTCCACATGGCTTATTTCACTGAGCATAATACCCTCTAGCTCCATCCATGTTGTTGCAAATGGTAGGATTTGTTTTCTTCTTACGGCTGAATAATATTCCATTGTGTATACGTACCACATCTTCTTCATCCATTCATCTGCTGTTGGACATGTAGGTTGCTTCCATTTCTTGGCTATTGTAAATAGTGCTGCAATAAACATAGGGGTGCATATGTCTTTTTGAAACTGGGCTTCTGCATTCTTAGGGTAAATTCCTAGAAGTGGAATTCCTGAGTCAAATGGTATTTCCATTTTTAGTTTTTTGAGGAACCTCCATACAGCTTTCCACAGTGGTTGAACTAATTTACATTCCCACCAGCAGTCTAGGAGGGTTCCTCTTTCTCCACATCCTCGCCAACATTTGTTTTTGTTTGTCTTTTGGATGTTGGCCATCCTAACTGGTGTGAGGTGATACCTCATTGTGGTTTTAATTTCCATTTCTCTGATGATTAGTGATGTGGACCGTCTTTTCATGTGCCTGTTGGCCATCTGCATTTCTTCTTTGGAGAAGTGTCTATTCAGATCCTCTGCTCATTTTTTAATAGACTTATTTGCTTTTTGTTTGTTGAGGTGCGTGAGGTCTTTATATAATTTGGATGTCAACCCATTATAGGATATGTCATTTATGAATATATTCTCCCATACTGTAGGATGTCTTTTTGTTCTACTGATGGTGTCCTTTGCTGTACAGAAGCTTTTTAGTTTGATATAGTCCCACTTGTTCATTTTTGCTTTTGTATCCCTTTCCTGGGGAGATGTTCATGAAGAAGTTGCTCATGTTTATGTCCAAGAAATTTTTGCCTATGTCATTTTCTAAGAGTTTTATGGTTTCATGACTTCCATTCAGGTCTTGATCCATTTTGAGTTTACTTTTGTGAATGGGGTTAGACAGTAATCCAGTTTCATTCTCTTGCATGTAGCTGTCCAGTTTTGCCAACACCAGCCGTTGAAGAGGCTGTCATTTCCCCATTGTACATCCATGGCTCCTTTGTCATATGTTAATTGACCATATATGCTTGTGTTTATAGCTGGGCTCTCTAGTCTGTTCCACTGGTTTATGGGTCTGTTCTTGTGCCAGTACCAAATTGTCTTGATTACTGTGGCTTTGTAGTAGACCTTGAAGTCGGGGAGCGTAATTCCCATCATTTTGTTCTTCCTTCTCAGGATTGCTTTGGCTATTCAGTCTTTTGTGGTTCCATATGAATTTTAGAACTATTTGCTCTAGTCATTGAAGAATGCTGTTGGTATTTTGATAGGGATTGCATTGAATCTGTAGATTGCTTTAGGTCATTTTGACAATGTTAATTCTTCCAACCATGAGCCTGGAATGTGTTTCCATTTATTGATATCTTCTTTAATTTCTCTCTTGAGTGTCTTAAAGTTTCAGAGTATAGATCTTTCACTTCCTTGGTTAGGTTTATTCCTAGGTATTTTCTTTTTGATGCAATTGTTAATGGAATTGTTTTCCTGATTTCTTTCTGCTAGTTCATCGTTAGTGTATAGGAACGCAACAGATTTCTGTGTATTAATTTTGTATCCTGCAATTTTACTGAATTCAGATATTAGATCGAGTAGTTTTGGTGTGGATTCTTTAGGGTTCTTTATGTACAATATCATGTTATCTGCAAACAGGGACAATTTGACTTCTTTCTTACCAATCTGGATGCCTTTTATTTCTTTCTGTTGTCTGATTGCTATGGCTACGACCTCTAGAACTATGTTGAATAAAAGTGGGGAGAGTGGGCATCCTTGCCTTGTTCCCAATCTTAAAGGTAAAGCTTTCAGCTTCTCGCTGTTAAGTATAATGTTGGCTGTGGGTTTGTCATATATGGTCTTTATTCTGTTGAGGTACTTGTCCTCTATACCCATTTTGTTGAGAGTTTTTATCATGAATGGATGTTGAATTTTGTCAAATGCTTTTTTGTCATCTATAGAGATGATCATGTGGTTTTTGTCCTTCTTTTTGTTGATGTAGTGGATGATGTTGATGTAGTGGATGATGTTGATGGATTTTCAAATGTTGTACCATCCTTGCCTCCCTGGGATGAATCCCACTTGATCATGATGGATGATCTTTTTGATGTATTTTTCAATTCGGTTTGCTAATATTTTGTTGAATATTTTTGCATCTATGTTCATCAGGGATATTGGTCTGTGATTTTCTTTTTTTGTGGTGTCTTTGCCTGTTTTTGGTATTAGAGTGATGTTGGCCTCGTAGAATGAGTTTGGGAGTATTCCCTCCTCTTCTACTTTTTGGAAAACTTTAATGAGAATGGGTATTAGGTCTTCACTAAATGTTTGATAAAATTCAGCAGGGAAACCATCTGGGCCAGGTGTTTTGTTCTTAGGTAGTTTTTTGATTACCAACTCAATTTCTTTGCTGTTAATTGGTCTCTTCAGATTTTCTGTTTCTTCCTGGGTCAGCCTGGAAGGTTGTATTTTTCTAGAAAGTTGTCCATTTCTTCTAGGTTATCCAGTTTGTTACCATATAGTTTTTAATATTGTTCTCTAATAATTCTTTGTATTTCTGTGGTGTCCGTAGTGATGTTTCCTTTCTCATTTCTGATTCTGTTTATGTATGTAGACTCTTATTTTCTAGATAAGTCTGGCTGAGGGTTTATCTGTTATTTTTGTTTTCTCAAAGAACCAGCTCCTGCTTTGTTTGATTCTTTCTATTGTTTTATTCTTCTCAATTTTATTTACTTCTGCTTTAATCTTTATTATGTCCCTCCTTCTACTGACTTTGGGCCTCATTTGTTTTCCTTTTCTAGTTTCATTAATTGTGAGTTTAGACTGTTCATTTGGGATTGTTCTCCTTTCCTGAGGTAGGCCTGTATTGCAATATATTTCGCTCTTAGTATGGCCTTCGCTGCATCCCACAGATTTTGTGCTGTTGAATTATAGTTGTCATTGTCTCCGTATATTGCTTGATCTCTGTTTTTCTTTGGTCATTGATCCATTGATTATTTAGGAGCATGTTATTAACCCTCCATGTGTTTGTGTACTTTTTTGTTTTCTTTGTTATTTATTTCTAGTTTCTACCTTTGTGATCAGAGAAGCTGGTTGGTACAATTTCAAACTTTTTGAATTTACTGAAGTTCTTTTTGTGGCCTAGTATATGATCTGTTCTTGAAAATGTTCCATGTGCACTTGAGAAGAATGTGTATCCTGTTGCCTTTGGAGGGAGTGTTGCGTAGATGTCTATTTGGTCCATCTGTTCTAATATGTTGTTTGGTGCCTCTGTCTGTTTATTCATTTTCTGTCTGGTTGATCTGTCCTTTGGAGTGAGTGGTGTGTTGATATCTCCCAAAATGAATGTATTGCATTCTGTTTCCCCCTTTAATTCTGTTAGTATTTGTTTCACATATGTAGGTGATCCTGTGTTGGGTGCATAGATATTTATAATAGTTATATCCTCTTGCTGGACTGACCCCTTTATCATTATATAATGACCTTCTTTGTCTCTTGTGACGTTCTTTGTTTTGAAGCCTATGTTGCCTGAAAGAAGTACTGTAACCCTTGCTTTTTTCTCCCTATTAGTTGCATGAAATATCTTTTTCCATCCCTGTACTTTCAGTTTGTGTATGTCTTCGGGTTTAAAGTGAGTCTCTTGTAGGCAGCATATAGATGGATCTTGTTTTTTTTATCCATTCAGTGACTCTGTGTCTTTTGATTGGCACATTCAGACCATTTACATTTAGAGTGATTATCGATAGGTATGTACTTATTGCCATTGCAGGCTTTAGATTCGTGGTGACCAAAGGTTCAAGGGTAATTCCCTTACTATCTAACAGTCTAAGTTAACTCTCTTCTGATGCTATTACAAATACAACCTAAAGGTTCTTTTTTTTTTCCTCCTTTTTCTTCCTCCTCCATTCTTTGTATGTTATGAATCATATTCTGTACTCTTTTTCTTCCCTTGGGTGACATCTATTTAGCCTTAGGAATACCTCCATCTATAGGAGTCCCTCCAAAATGCGCTGTAGATGTGGTTTGTGGGAGTTAAATTCTCTCAGCTTTTGCTTATCTGAAAATTGTTTAATCCCTCCTTCAAATTTAAATGATAACCTTGCTGTGCAGAGTATTCTTGGTTCAAGCCTCTTCTGCTTCATTGCATTAAATATATCATGCCACTCCCTTCTGACCTGTAAGGTTTCTGTTGAGAAGTCTGATGATAGCCTGATGGGTTTCCTTTGTCTGTGATCTCTTTTCTCTCTCTAGCTGCTTTTAAAAGTCTGTCTTCGTCCTTGATCTTTGCCATTTTAATTATTATATGTCTTAATGTTGTCTTCCTTTTGTCCCTTGTGTTGGGAGATCTGTGTACCTCCATAGCTTGAGAGACTATCTCTCCTTCCCCAGGTGGGGGAAGTTTTTAGCAGTTACACCCTCAATGACACTTTCTATCCCTTTTTCTCTCTCTTCTTCTTCTGGTACCCCTATTATGCGAATATTGTTTATTTTGGATTGGTCACACTGTTCTCTCAATATTCTTTCATTCTTAGAGATTCTTTTTTCTCTCTGTGCCTCAGCTTCATTGTATTTCTCTTCTCTAATTTCTGTTCAGTTACCGTTGCTTCTACTACATCTAATCTGCTTTTAAATCCCTGCATTGTATGTTTCATTTCAGATATGGAAGTTCTTTTTTTATTATTATTAATTAATTTTTTATTACAGTATTATTGATATACAGTCTTATGAAGGTTTCACATGAAAAAACAATATGGTCACTACATTTACCCATATTATCAAGTCCCCACTCATACCCCAGTTCAGTCACTGTCCCTCGGTGTAGTAAGATGACACAGATTCACTGTTTGACTTCTCTGTGCTACACTGTTCTCCCCGTGATTCCCAACACCATGTATACTAAACATAATACCCCACAAGCCCCTTCTCCCACCCTTCCCACTCACCCTCCCCTTTGGTAACCACTAGTTCCTTCTTGGAGTCTCTGAATCTGCTACTATTTTGTTCCTTCAGTTTTGCGTCATTGTTATACTCCACAAATGAGGGAAATCATTTGGCACTTGTCTTTCTCCACCTGGCTTATTTCACTGAGCATAGTATCCTCCACCTCCATCCATGTTGTTGGAAATGGCAGGATTGGTTTCCTTTTTATGGCTGAATAGTATTCCATAGTGTATATGTACCACATCTTCTTTATCCGTTCATCTACTGATGGACACTTAGGTTGTCAGATATGGAAGTTTTTAATGATTGAATCTCCATCTTAAATTCGTTCCTGAGTTCTTGAATATTTTTCTGTACCTCTTTAAGCATGTTTATGATTTTTATTTTGAACTCTCTTTCAGGAAAATTGGTGAGTTCAGCTTCATTTGGCCCTCTTTCCAGGGTTTGTGAGATTTTTGTTTGAACCATGTTCTTTTGACGTTTCTTATTTCTCTGTTGTGCCATTTAGTGTCCAGGAGCTCCTGTCTCTGGAGCTGCTCAGCCCTTAGAGTGAGGTTGGGGTTCGTAGGGGAGCAGAGCTGGTGCCTGATGGGAGGAAAGATATGTTTCCTGATAATCCGCCTTCCATGCCTGTCTCCTGTATCAGAGCCAGTGGACCGAGCACACAGGTGTAAGCCTCTGTGTTCTGCGTCTCTGGCTGTTTTAGACAGGGCCTCCCTCTGACTGGCCTGATGCCAGTTTGTGAGCAGGTGCCTGTAGGCCAGTAGGAAGGCTCGGCAGGCTGCATATCATAGTGGGGGGCCTCAGAGCTGAGTAGCCAGCCAGAGGTATGGAGCGCCTGAAGGTCCTCAAAGTTCCCAATCTGCTGGGCAGAGCGTGCCCAGACAGCCTTGTCCCCCTATCCCTTCTGCGCAGGAAGCTCCGTGCAAACCCTGCCCCTTCAGCAGCCCTCTTGCTGCTAGGAAGCCTGTCAGATTGCCTGCCTTGCCTTAGTCCCAGAGCAAGCGGGTGTGGATCCTGTCCTCCACAAAAGGCTGGAATCTGTCTCTCAAGTACTCTGCTTGTTCCAGCTCCCTATCCTCCAGAGTACCATACAGTGTAGGTTTCTGCTTGCAAAGCTGACCTTCAGGGTCGGCGTTCAGCGGTTCTCAGCTTCTAGCCCCTGCCCGCTCCGTTTCTCTTCCTCCCGCCCGTGCGCTGCGTTGGAGGAAGGGGTTGGGTCCTGCCGGATCAAGGCTTTCGTACGTTACCCAGGTTCGTGAGGTCTGCTCTTTTCCTGAGTTGTATATGCAGTCTGGTGCAGCCTTCTTTCCTGTTCCTATTTTAGGGTTAGTTGTATGAACTATATTTTCTCACTCTCTGTGGTTTTGGGAGGAGTTCTCTGCCTCACTTCTCTCCCCACAATCTTGAATCTCCTCTATCCTGAAAGACAATTTTTATGGAGGGTTGCTTGAAAAATAATCACTTCATGCTTTCTCCTGTCCTTGTTCAGCAAGGGTGGATTATGAACGATCGGACCAATTCTCCCTAAGTCTCTGTTACCTGACTTTTGTATCTTTTGATTTATTTAAACTTGTTCCCAAGTCATGTGTCCAGGGTGGGAGTCAGCCTTATGGTCATTGACTACAGATTGTCTTTATAGAGAATGTAACATTAAAACTAGAATTTTGTAGCCTTGACATTTAAGACTATACATCAAAAGCAAATTAATGTGGTCATTTATAAATATCAGAAGCAAATAGCATGAGTTAGGGACTCTGGTCAAGTAGTTTATAATTTAGTAAGGATAAAAGGATGCATGTGTATAAAATCATATTAGTCCATGGTTTCTGTAAATAACCATTCAGAAATTCAGAGAAAAGAATAATTTTAGTGAGGAATAATCTAAAAGTATTTCCTGGAACAGCATATTTCATTTTGTCTTTGAAGGATTTTATTTCAACTTAGAAAGACTCTTTCCTACAGAGACATTTTTTATAGGACAGAGGCAAGGCAGTATCCATAACAGTATAGCATAACTAGAGAGTGCAAAGCAGTCAGTCCAGGATCACATATGGACAGGAGTAGGGAAGTCTGATCTAAGTGAGTATGATTTGGAAGCAAACACATTACCATGGATATCAAGCTGTAGTTAGGGGAGCTGAAGTGTATGATGAGAGTCCAATTGCAATATAACCAGGTTAAAGAGCCAGAGTTAAGGACATAGACCAGGCCAATCAACAGTGAATTGCTCTGACAACATATATGTAATAGTTCTGACATCCTTTGAAATGGCAATATGAGCTGGTGGTCAGATGAGTTTTAAAAATTTTAATATTTAAAATTTGAAGACTGGGAGTGGGTCTGACAGGGAGTTAAAAGACATTTTCAAGGTATTCTTAATTTGGATTGTAGGATAGTAAAAGTATAAATTGGAAAGGTAACTTGAAGCCAGGTGATAAAGGTGTTTCAATTTCAGGCTGAGGAATTTAGGCTTTATCAAGTTGAGGGGTAACAACATAATCAGAGTGATGCTTTGGGAATACTAATCTGGCAGTAGCTGCAAGGATGGATAAGAGTGAGAAAAAATCTGGAGGTGGAAAGCCAATTAAGGAAGCAGTATTCTAGGTTAAGATGATAAGAAAAAGAACATACATGAGAACATTAGTAATAGGACAGAAAGGACAAATTCTAGATATCATCCCCTAAAATAATCATCTAGATGTTGAGACTGGCTGTGAAGAAAGTAGAGGGGAATGTAAAAAATGATTCACAGGCTTTGAGTCTGAATAACTGTTGTATATATAGGAAAGACAGGTAAACTAGCTGGTATAGCGGCAGATGAGAATTTACGAGTTTGTGGGGCCTAGTGGTGTATCAAGGGTGGAATATCTGAAAAGCATGTAGAATGTGGATTGTAGACTTTGTAAAGTGGAGACCAGAGATTCAGCCATATTGCAGTGTTACTTGAAGTCCTAGTACTGGATGATATTTTCTAAGGGGTAAAGATGGATGACAGAACTTTGGTGGACTTCACATTTAGAACAAAGAAATATCAGTCAAGAAGGTAAAGAAGAAATAGTTCGAGAAGTTATCAAAGATTGAGAGTATCCAGAAGCAAGAGTTGGTCAGCAATATTAATATTGTCTATTTATCCACTCTGATTAACAACAGTGATTTATTGGAGAGAGTGTAGTTCTCTCAACCTTTCAAACTCCAGTCTCCCTTTTTATTAAAAAATATTTTATAATATCCCCTTTTCTCTCCTGAAATGAAATTTATAGGTAATATTTTATATATTTATGTATATATAAAAATGTAAAAAGCAATATACCTAATTGTAATATATTGGAAAAACATCATTAAAGTGACTTACAATAATATAATATGTATTTTAAAGTTTGAATGGGCATGACCCGAGGTAGAAAATGGTCATATCTTTGCACCAGAATGCAGAATCTCCTTGACTGAAGAGTTACAAATGTACAGATAAAGACTACTTGTATTTGTGACTCAAATACCACAAAGCATAAGGGAAAAACAGTGAGCTAAGGAGCAGTAAAAAAAGAATGAAATGATTTGCTCTTCCTCAAACCCTCCAACATGAGGGGGAATGAGTTCAGAATTTTGAGGAAGAGAGAAAATGTTTGAAATAATAGTCCTTGTAGAGAATGAGAAACAATTGATAAGAGATGGGTTAAAAAGTTGTTGAGAAATGTCATGTGTTGTGTTGAAGCTGGATAAATAGCTGGTAGGTCAGGTAGGCATGGCCCTGCAGTTTTTTTGTAGAGAATGAGAGAAAGACGAGTGCAGGTGATGAAAGTATAGGTGTATTAGAGTAGTAGCTTTTAACAGACTAGCCAAGGCGTCTGTGTTGAATAGAGAGGGCATCAGTCTTAAAGATGATTACAGAAATAATTGAGAATGGTGAGGATGGATGGTTGGTACAACAGTATAAATGTACTTAATGCCACTGAACTGTACACTTAAAGATGATTAAAAATGGTAAATTTTATGTTACATATATTTTACCACAATAAAACAAATTTAACTGAACACTTCAAAAATACTCCTTGACTTTCCACATACCATCGTAAGACTTCTTGCAGAGACATGCCAGGAACTTCGTAGCACCTCCTTTTAGCCTTAAAGGGAGTGCATCATGGTTGTCCTTTCATCCATCAGTGGTGATATGCTACAAAGATGATTCTGTGAGAATCAGACTGATCATATAGTATTACTTTGTAGTCATACCTTCATACTTCCTCAGTTAGGACCATTTTCATTATCAGCTAACATAAGTAGAGCATGAAGTCAATTATTTGAAATAAAAATTTAGAAGGGAGCCAAGCAGCAATTTTATACGCTCTATTTTATATGTATGTATGTGTGTGTGTATATTTATATATAATTCAATGATTTTTTTAAAGTAAATTTACAGAATTGTGCAACCATCACCACAATGTGGGTTTAGAGCATTTCTAGCTCCCCTAAAAATCTCTTGTATCTGTTTATAATCAACCTCTCTTTGCACCCCCTGTCAATCACTAATTTACTATTTGTCTCTAGATTTCCTTTTCTGGATATTTATATAAATGGAATCATGCAATATGTCTTTTGTGTCTGGCTTCTTTTACTTAGCATAACGTTTTTAAGTTCCATTCATGTTGCTGCATGTATCAATTGTTCATTCCTTTTTATTGCTGGATAGTATTCCATTGTATGGAATACATTTGTTTATGCATTCACCAGTTGATCTACATTTGGATGGCTTTACTTTTTGGCTCTTATGAACAGCGCTGCTGTGAACATTCACATAAAAAGCTTTGGGTGGACATGTGGCATTTTTTCTGAGTAGATTAGGAGTGGGAAGTGCTAGGCCATATGGTTACTTTATATTCAGATTTTTGAGAAACTGCCAGACTTTTATATAGTGGCTGTAATATTTTACATTTTCACCCGCAATGTTAAGGATTTCACTTTTTCCACATCTTCCCCAACAATTGTTATTATACATTATCACAGCCATTTTAGTGGGTGTTAAGTGGTATCTTGCTGTAATTCTATTTGCATTTTTGGTGTTGAGCATCTTCATGTGTCTGTTAGCCATTTGTTGTATATCTTCTTTGTTGAAATGTCTGTTCAAAGACTTTTGCCCATTTTTTAAATCAGTTGTCTTCTTACTGAGTTGTAAGAGTTCTTTATATATTGTGAATACAAGTCCTTTATGAGATAGGTGACTTGCAGATACTTTCTCTTAGTCTGTGACTTGTCTTCATTTTTAAGTGGTATCTTTTGAAGTGCAGAACTTTAAATTTTGATGGTCTGATTTTTCAGGCTTTTTAGTAGATTGTGCTTTTGATATGAAATCCAAAGACCTTTTGCTTAACCAAGGTCATGAAGATTTTCTCCTATGTTCAGTCCCATAGAAGTTTAACAGTTTGGGGTTTTATGCTGAGGTCTTTGACCTATTTTGAGTTAAACTTTTGTGCAGGGTGAGAGATAAGGGTTTAAATTCATCTTTTTGAATGTGGATATCCAATTTGCTAGCACAGTTTGTTGAAAAGACCATTCTTTCTCCCATTGAAAGTGCTTTGACACCTTTGTTGAAAATTGACTATAAGTGTAAGGGTTTATTTCTGGATCCTCAGGTCTGTTCTGTTTGTCTGTGGTCATCCTTACACCAGTACCACACTGTCCTAATAGTAATAGCTTTATAATGTTTTAAAATCAGTAGCTTTATAATGTTTTAAAAATCAGGATGTGTAAGTCATTCAACTCTGTTCTTTTACAAAATTATTTTTGGCTACTCTGTTTCTTTGTGTTGCCCTGTAGATTTAAGAATCAGCTTGTCAGCTTCTGAAAAACAAGTTTACTGGGATTTTGCTAGGGATTGTGTTGAATCTATATTGGGGAAGAATTTTTTTAACATTCCCCCGAATAGAAATATTAGGAAACTTTTTAAAACTACAATAAAAAGAGGACAACTCAAGATAAAGATGTTATGGGTGTCTTTTAAAGCTTATACCTTATTTTGTTAGATTATATGAATTAAAAAAAAATTACCACTTATTGAGTACTCACTGTATGTTAGATTGTGGGCTAATTGCTGTGTTTTCTCATTATTTAATCCTGACTTAATTCCTTAACTCTTTAAAGATAAGGTATAAGGCAGAAGATGTTACATAAAAGATGGAAAATTGTTATACTGGTGTTTTTCTAGTAAAGACATTATGACTTTAATGTCTTTAACAACATGAGGTAGAAAAGAGAATGCTTAGGTTACACCTATATTTCTCACCTTCATTTTTATTCTTTTTGCCCCAGTTTTCTAAATATAATTTCTAAATCTGTACTTTATGGTATGTTTACATGGGGTTGTAAAATACTCTGCCAATGTATCTATTCCCTTGTTACTGGAATACCTCACACATAGGTACAAATGTAAATACAAAATGAAAGAGGGAGCAGCTGTTTGAAGGTGATGCTGAGAACAAGTGCTCCTCTGTGAGGTATACAACAGTGAGCTTGTGGATAGTATTTCATCTTTCACTGCTTATCTCCATTTTGCAGCTGTGCAGTTGGAGACCCTTGTGCATGACAACAGATTTGTTCTATGGCCTCAGAGTTGGGTGCCGGGGACGATGGCGGCTGCACTGAGCTGGCAAAGCCCCTCTATCTTCAGTACCTGGAGAGGGCCCTCCGATTGGACCACTTCCTGCGACAAACGTCAGCTATCTTTAACAGGAATATTTCTAGGTATGCTGTTCTGTCTTCCCAATATAATGTTTGACCACATTTCTGATTCCCATTATCCTTGTAGATTTTAGAGTTAAAAGTATTTTACAGTTTTTGGTATGTCTGATTTTTTTTTTCTTCTTTCAAAACTTTCAAATATAATACACTCAACTTACTCAAAGGATCGATTTCTGTATAGTTCAGTCTACTAACCATAAATTGTAATGTTTTACTGGGTCACCTGTGATTGTGGATTTACCATTCTTCAATTTATAGTGATGAAAGTGAAGATGGACTGGATGACAGTAATCCTTTATTGCCCCAGTCTGGGGATCCCTTAATACAAGTTAAAGAAGAAACTCCAAATTCATTGCTTGGTGAAACTTCCGGAACAAGTAATTCTGGAATGTTGAACACATACTCACTAAATGGAGTCCTACAGTCAGGTCAGTGTTGTTGGAGATCCCTTTTTGGACTGTCAGTTCTCTTAGAGCAGTTGTCCTTTCTTTTCTTTTTTTTAATTCTTTGTTTCTTTGCACAGAATCAAAGTGTGACAAAGGGAATTTATACAACTTCTCTAAGTTGAAGAAAAGCAGAAGGTGGTTGAAGGTAAGGCAGAATGTTTACAATTCAAATAGCCTACTGAAATTACAAATAGAAGGGAAGTTCTTGACTCATCCTGGCACATTGGCGTATTTCTCTAGACCTGAATCTTTTATTCTGGGTATGATTTTTTGAAGAGATTATAGAAGAGAATCTAGAGGACCCAAGGAAGTTCATTTTAGGAACATTTTAAGTGTAAAGCACTGTGCAGAGTGAGGGGGTACAAAAATGTATCAGATAAGGTCCTTCCTTGTTCTCACTGGCTCAATTGTACTCAGGATTATTATACTCTTCATCAGTCCCTGATCAGTTCATTCATTCAATAAATGTTAATTGACT
Organism: Smutsia gigantea; assembly: GCA_032199065.1. Lineage (NCBI taxonomy): Eukaryota > Metazoa > Chordata > Mammalia > Pholidota > Manidae > Smutsia > Smutsia gigantea. The sequence goes on along the minus strand of JAVSCE010002538.1, from coordinate 57,428 downwards.
GCATCCTATATGCTAGATATTGTAGATAGACAGGATTCCTGCCCTGTGTAGCTGACATTCTAATGGAGGGAGGTAGTGAGTAAGTCTATAAACAAACACACACACCATAGATAAATATGGTTTCTTAAAAGAGGTAGCATTTCAACTGATTTCTGAATGACCAGAGAAGACTATGTGAAGGTTCAGGATAAAGTTCTGAGAAAGGAAGTAACTTAGTATGCTGTGGGGAGAAAGAAGGCTGGTATGGCTGTAGCATAGTGAATAAGGGCATGGTAGAAGATGAGGTTAGGTAGCCTGATCACACAGGTCCTTGTACACCATGTTAAGGAATATGTATTTTACTCTAGTTACACCGGTAAGCCACAGAAGCCTTTATAAGCAAGGGAGTGGTATAATCTCATTTACGTTCTTAACAGCATTACCGTCATTGACCAAACTGAGTTAAGGATAACATTTCTTCTATTGAAACTAATTATTTCTCTATTTCATACTTCCCTTTTGAAGAGCTCAAAGTGATTTAAAGGTACTCTTTCATTATAATCAGTAGGCCCTTTAAAAGGCTCATGTGTAAAAGGCCTGATTTGCTTAATGTCAAAGGCTTTAGGCTGTTGGGAATGCAGAAATCTTTATGTTTAGCCGTCACGTTTTTAAAAAACTGAGATATAATACACATGCCATAAAATATACCCTTTTAAAGTGTACACTGTAGTAATTTTTAATATGTTCATAAAGTTTCATGTTGCCATCTTGTCTAATACCAGAACATTTTCATCACTCCAAAAAGAAATTGTAGTCATTAGCAGTCCCCATTCTCTGCTTCACCCAGCCCCTGGCAACCACTAGTCTATTTTCTCACCATATGTATTTGCCTATTCTGGACATTTCGTATAAAAGGAATCATATGATATGTGGCTTCTTTCACTTAGCATGAAGTTTTTCAAAGTTCATTCATGTTGTAGCACATAACAATACTTCATTCTTTTTTATGGCTGAATAATACTTCGTCTGGATCATTTTCATATCGCATTTTTTTCCATTTATCGATTAATAGATTTTTGGGTTGTTTTTCCTTTCTTAGCCATCACAGCTTGCTTTCTATATTCCTTTATACCGTGTAGGTAGTTTTTTTGCCTTGGTATTTGACATTTAGTTAAAGTATCTTATGTATATGTAAGTACATGGTGAAATCTAGCCTTGTTGTTATTTATAGCCTTTCCCATGTTTTAGTACTCCTTAATTCATGCCCATTAGGTTTAATTGGTATCCTTTTGGTTTCCAGTTGAATTGGTAAAGAATAGTATAAAGGAAACTGGAAGGCTGTCCTCCAGCTGTTTTTGTCATTATTTACAATTGCATTATGAAAGGAATTGCTTCATAGCAGAGGTTCCATTTGCATTTCCTCCCTTTTTTTCAGAGCATTCTGTTAAGTGATGAGTCCAGTGAGGCAGATTCTCAAAGTGAAGACAATGAAGAAGAAGAAGAGGAAGAAGAAGAAGGAGAAGAAGGAGAAGAAGAACTCAATCTCAGCAGAGAAGAACTTCATAACATGTTGCGGCTACACAAATATAAGAAACTTCACCAGAATAAGTATAGTAAAGACAAAGAGGTAAGAGTTTTAGGAGAAATCTCAGAACTTCACGCTGGGTATTTACCTTGTGGTTTATATTCATTGAAGATACATCATTTTAACTTTAGGTGGTGGTAGTGGTTGTTCTAATAAAAGCTTTATTGAACTACATTTCACATACCAAAAAAGTTCAGCCTTTTAAAGTGGATGTTCAGTGTTTTTTAGTATATTCGTGGAGTTGTATAACTGTCATCACTATCTAATTCCAGAACACTTTCTCATCCCAAAAAGAAGTCCCATTCCCCTTAGCTGTTGCCCTCATTCTCTCCATTCCCTTCAGCCCCACGCAGCTAGCCACCAGACCACCATTTGTCTCTTTAAATGTGCCTGTGTTAGATAGTTCATACAAATGGAACAACATGTTGTCCTCTGTGTCTGGCTTCTCTCACCTAGCATATTTTCATTCATGACATAGCATGTATCAATACTGTTCCTTTTTATTCCCAAATAATACTCATTGTGTAGATATACTGCCTTTTATTTATCCATGCATCAGTTGATGAACTGTTTGGATTGTTTCTACTTTTTGGTTATTATGAATAATGCTACCATGAAGATGTGTGTACAAGTTTTTGGTGCAGAGTAAAATATTCATTTCTCTTGGGTATATACCTAGAATAGGAATCGTTGGGTCATTTGGTAACACTATGCTTACCTTTTTGAGGAACTGCCAGGTTGTTTTCTAAAGTAGCTATACCATTCTAAATCCTCTCGGTTGCTTTTCAGTACAGTTGCTCCTTCAAAGTGTTCCTATATTGGGAAAACACCCTTACTCCACATACTAACTTTAGATTAATGATAGTTTTAAGTGGCTATTTGAATGCTGTCACCAAAGCCTTCTGATTATGTTACTTTGTACATAATGAGCAATAGCATATTTGAAGACCTAAAACCCCAGCAATCAGTTGAGGTCCAAAGTTAGTTCAGAAAGCTTTGAATACTATGCTAAAGGTTATAACCTTCTGTAACCTGCAGAAGTGATAAATAGTAAGATATTTGACTGTTGTAATGTCGACAAAGAGTTCTCTTCTTGAAGTACAGTGCTAAGGCTCTTGGTGCTCTAAATATTTAGTCTTTTGTTAATTGAAGTAAAATATACCCAAGAGAATATCCACAGATTTTAAGTATATAGCTCAATGAGTGCTCATTTAATTCTGACCTTTGACAGAGGATCTTGTAATAGTTCTCCATGTCACTCATCTATCCTAGTTTCAGTTTTTGGACAACTCACCTGGCTATAATCTAGGAAAAAGATTCAACAGGGACTGCCTAATTTTAACTTATATTCATATTTATCCATTAGCTATAAGTGAGACAAATTAATGTCAGTTTTGGGGGTCAATTTAAATGAAATATTTGAAATGATTAACTATTCCCTGGACAGAAAAAAGTCAATCAAATCGTTCATGTAGAATCTGGCAACATAGGCACTATCCATAATATTGTCAGACTCTTTCAATGGGAGATGAGAGAAGACTTGGATTGGAGAAATGGGATGGCTGGTGACTATTTGAATCAAATGTAAGACCAAAAGCCAGAATAGCAGTCAGCAGAAACCTTAGTAAATCTGAGGACTTACTGGTAATAGAAATATGGCTTATTTCTTATTAATTCCAAGAGGCAACTTTTTTGCAGTGGGTTGCATCTCTCAAATGTATATCAGGACTAAATATTCTTATGGAGATTCAGAAATATGACGCATGTGTCTGTCTTAAGTTTTTTTCCAGCAACTTGCTATGTACATAGCCTATGAACCTATTTTGTTTTGAAGTTAAAGAAATAATTCATTTTGATATACTTAATCATTATTGGTCTGTGGCAAGAGGACTGTATTTAGGAGCTATGGTTTTTTTTCTGGCTCAGCTTTCTGTAGTAAAGATGATTTGAAGGCAGTGATATAGAACACAGAGACAGGCCTTTCTAAGCATCACTGTCTGCCTACTTCAGTTGCAGCAATACCAGTACTACAGTGCAGGCCTGCTCTCTACATATGACCCTTTCTATGAGCAACAGCGGAACCTACTTGGACCCAAAAAAAAGAAATTCAAGGAGGAAAAAAAACTTAAAGGTAAGCATGTTTAGCTGCCTTTCACATTTACTCATTCTTAGTTTCCAGACTGTATGTGGCCTACTGGTACATTTGGACTTCAAACATAATCCCTGTAATAGAAATCTGCTTTATCTGAAAAAATCCCAGTCTCCCTAATTTATAGTAATTATTAACTTTATTTTGTATTTGGTTTATGATCATTTTTAGAATTACAGAAACATAACAAATTCCTAGCCAAATGTTTAAGCCAATTAGTTTATTCCTTTTTTTCCTACGCACTCTGCAAATGTTGAAAATATTCTGGGAGCAAAGAAGTTGGTTATGCACAGGAAAGTATGAAGAATATCCTAAAGTGTTTGGAATAAGTTATAATTGTTGGTGTATGTGGTAATTTAAAATAGATTACCTCCTGATGGTCTTGTGTAATGTTTGTTGGCATGTTTGCCAGGAAATGTTCTTTCCTCTCTTACTGAGCTCTAAGCAGCTGGAAATCAGGAAGGAAATAGGAAGGGAAAGTTTTAAACTATCTGTACAAGGCAGATTTTATTCCCCTGAAGGTATAAACTTTATTCAGAAAGACTCTTTTCAGCCTTCCTCCCTTCTTTTTCCTACATCCTCTTTGTTTATCTCTGTATTTTCTCTTTTCTCCGTACCCTCCGCCTCAAAGGGTTTTTGTTCCTTGTATGGTTTTTCTCTTTACAGGTCTCATTGTCATATCAGTTAATGCATTTTTTCTTTCTCTTTTACTTCTCTTTGTTCTCCTTACATTGCCACCAATTAGAAATATTTTCTTCTTTTTGATCATTACTTGAGCCAATGATAATTCATAAGCCTTCTTTCCTATTGTTGAGTTCAAAAGAAATTCAGTTCATAGGTTTTATTCTGTATTTCTCTCTCATGTAAACAGAGAGTATCCAATGTTCCCTCCCCTCACCTCAAGTGTTCTTTTCCAAGGTAGTAAGATCTTCCTCTTGGAATATTCATGGGCCTGAATACATTGCCAGCCCCAGATGGAATGAGGAAAGAACCTTAAGTTTACTTAAAGTGATAAGGTGGCTTTGTTACTGTCTTTTGGAAGGGAAAAATGCAGCTTTCTAAGAGTCTGTGTCCTTTGCAGCCAAGTTGAAAAAGGTAAAGAAAAAACGGCGAAGGGATGAAGAACTTTCCTCTGAAGAATCTCCTCGTTGTCACCACCACCAGACCAAAGTCTTTGCCAAGTTCTCTCATGATGCACCCCCTCCTGGTACCAAGAAGAAGCACTTATCCATAGAGCAGCTTAATGCCCGTCGCAGGAAAGTATGGCTCAGCATTGTGAAAAAGGAACTACCAAAGGTAAGTGAGTGCCTTCAGTAAACAACGAGGAGGGAATGTTTTTTCCTCCTGTTTGCTACAGAGGACTTGACAGAGCAAGATACCTTCACAGAGGTCAGAAGGAAAACTAATCTATTGGAATTAAGAGAATGCTGAATAATTCTCTCTTCAGTTAACTATTTTTCTAGAATTTGATCAAAATTCACAAGACAGTTAATTGTTATGTGGTGCTCTTTGGCCAAAAAAAAAAAATGGAGGAAACCTCTTTGAGGAAGGAACACAGTTTTCTTACATATGGCACTAGAGATTTGACAGCAAAAACTGATAGAGAAAATTAAAATAAAATGGAGGAGATATGTTTCTTAGAGAATTTTTAAACATTTGGACGTTACTGAATAATTATAGGCATTAGAAGAAAATGTGAATGATTAAAAAAACAATATATAAGCATTATTTTTGCTCTTTTAATTTGGTTTTGATAACTTAAAAGTTACAGGAATAGTACAAGGAATGTCCATTTACCCTTTACTCAGATTCACCAGTTGCTTGCATTTTACTTGGCTAAGCTACATTATAAATTGAGCACAGTCCTAATAAGAATATAAACAGGTTATTTTATGAATTTAGAAAAGTTGATACTAAATTCAGTATGAAAAAAGTCAGTATGCAGGAATGCTAGGGGAACACTGAAAAAGTCCCATCAAACATTAAAACATACAGTGAAACCTCTACAGTTAAAAGTGTGCTGCTAGCACATGAATAGTCAAATAGACCAGTAGATAGAGTAGACTGGTGGACTTTTGAATAAATGGTGCTGGGACAGCTAGGTAGCCATTTTGAAAAGATAAAATTAGATCTGTATCTCACATATGTGCCAAATGGTTTAGGGATCTCAATGTTAAAAATGAAACCTTACAAATACTAGAGGAAAATGATTGCATTCCTATTTCACCTTTGTGTAGGAAAAGTTTCCAACTATGGCTCAATATCCAGACTCAATAAAAGAAAATAGTAATATATTTGACTACATAAAAATAAATTTTTGCATGACAACTGACAGACTGGGAGCAATTATTTATGCTGTAAAACACTATCAAAAGGCCATTCCTTAAGAACTCTTAAAAATTGAGAGACAAAGGACCATAGATTCAAAAGACAAATGGGAAAATGATATGAACAGATCATTCACAAAGACAGATTTAAAAATGCCCCTCAAATATTAAAAAGATTCTAAGTCTCAGCACCTAGACACCACTTGTCACCTACCAGAATGGCAAAAATTAAGTATGACGACACATTCTGTTAAGGTGGCTGTGGGGATACGGCCTGTCATACATTGCTGGTGGGAAGCTGTTCTGGAGGGAAAGTTGGCAATACCCAATAATCTACATGCAGTTATCTTTTAAAGTGGCACTTGTACTTTTATGAATCCACCTTAAAGCTAAACCTCCAATATTACAAAAATATATATCAAAAAGATTATTCACTGCAGCATTATTTGTAATTACAAAATAATGGGAACAACCTAAATATCCATATATGGGACTTGAATTAAAACTATGGTAGATCTACACACTGTATTATTATGCTACCATTAAAGAGTGAGGAAGATCTCTGGGAACTGGTAATGGAGTCATTTCTAGAATATACTGTTAAATGATAAAGCAAAAAATAAGTATCTATGATACCCTTCGTGTAAGAAAAAGGGAGTTCAGGGAAATATAAAAATATCTGCTCATTTGTGCAAAAGAAATTCAAGAAGAATAAAGCAGAAATGAAAATGATTGATTCCTTATAGAGGGTAGGTGGGAAAGGAATAGAAAAATGGAATGGGAACAGGTGAGCAGGGATGAGTGGGTCTTTGAGAACATTTTTTTTTGGTAAGGACCTACTTTCGAAACTATAGTAATGTTTGACATACCCCCCCAAATAAGTCAAATAATTAAAACCAGGATGGTGGGTAAAGAGGGAGATTGGGGTATGTGTGGACAAAATGGAATAAAAACAGAAACAAATGAACTTAACTGTATTAGAAATGAAGTAGCAGGGGAAGTAAAAGAATTCACCTAACCACTGAGGAAAACAGCTTTTTGACTGGATGTGTAAGGCTAAAAACCAAAAAAATGTACGTAAATGCCATGATTGATACTGTAAAAAGTGTTTCTCATAGAGGAATCGGTTAGCAATTTTGAAACTTTATGTGTGTACTAGGGTTGAATAAACAAGTAAATAAATACACTACATGACAGTTTCTTTCTGTTGGACAAAGAAGTTATAAGGAAAAGGGGAAAGCTAAAATGAAGCCTGTGAAGTTTGATGGAATCAGACATATCACTATAAATTCATGGTTTTTATACACACACACATACACAGATGGATACAGAAATATAGTTGGGTGTGTATAGATGGATTAGTATGTATGTATGTGTATTTTTTCTAGCTCTTTTCTCTGAGAGGACCTAGAAGCAGTGGCACCCCAGTAACAATGAGAATACCTAGTGTCCTGATCTTGATTTCTGAATACTTTTTATTCTCTAATAAAAGGGACCAGGGCTCCTTGGAGAGGTAGTTTATTCCAGAACTCAGCTGGGAAGATACAAGATGAGCCTTAAACATCTTGTGATACTAGGAAATAAGGAAGTACTTGAAAGAAGATTGGAGTGTTGTGTGTGTGGGGTGCTTACCAAAGGAACGCAGGAGCCAACCTGAAGGAGCTCCTCATGGCAGAAGTTAGAATAATTTGAATAACAAAATATAATAATACTATATTTAAATCCATAGAATAAAAGAAGCATTTATAAATCAATACTGTTATAAGTAGGTAATTGAACAAATAGGTGAGCTAGAAGGAACAACTCTTCCTTACAGAATTCTAATAAGTGTAGGAAGAAAGAAGGAAATAGAGAATCCTTATTATGCAAACACAGTAATTGTTGCTGACTGGCTCTGTTGATGAATGCTAAAATTAGAAGGCAAAAGTTAGAGGATAACAGAATTTGCATAGACTCGATCTATGCTATTGTACATATTAGCACAAAGGGAAAGATAGTAACTGTCGTAGTGAAAACTGGCAGAATGTACCTTAACCATTAATTGTCAAAATAAGCATCACTGATAATACAAATTTTGACATCATGACTTTGATGTGATGCTCTGAAAACACATAATTTCTGTGGTTCTCTTGCTAAAATGCGTAATGTCATTCCAGTTATGAGAAAATCACAAATTTTGGCACAGTCTGCAGAAAAACTGGAGCTTTTCAAAAGTGTCAAGGACATGAATGAGAAAGATTGAGCACTGTTACATACAGGAAGAGACTAAGGAGAAAAGCAACTGAATACAACGTGGAATTCTATATAGGATTCTGAAACAGTAAAAGGTTATTAGTGGAAAAATTGTTGACATACAGATAAGACCTATAGTTTAGTTAATGATATTTTACCAGTGTTAATAATACCCCTCTTTTAATAATTGTACTCTGGTTATATAAGATATTAAAATTAGGCAAAGCAGCAGGAGAGATGTAAGGGAACCACTATTTTTTGTAACTTTTTGGTAAGTCTAAAATCAGTTCAAAACAAAAAGTTCTAAAAACTACATGACAAATAATGCAATGAACTGCCATGTATCCTTTACTTATATTTAGCAATTGTTTGCCTTGTTTGCTTTTGTTACATAAATGGGTACTTTTTCCTCACCCATTTTGAGGATTATTTTGAGACTGTGCTGAACTTACTCCTAATCATTCAGTGGGTGTTTCCTAAGAAAAAGAAAATCCTCTCATATATGACCACAGTTACAAAAATTATTATCTGATTCACAGACCATACTCAGATTTTATCAGTTGTCACAAAAATGTCCTGTAGCCCTTTTTTTCCCCTTATCCAGTCCAGGATCCCATCTAGGACTATATGTTGGATTCATTTGTCACATCTCTTTAATTCCTTTAATCTGAAACAGTTTCATGATATTGTTGTTTTTAAGGAGTATAGGCCTGTTATTTTATAGAATTTTTCTGAATTTGGGTTTGTGTGATGCTTCCTCATGATTAGATTTAGGTTATACAGTTTTGGCAGGATTACCAGAGGGGTGGCATGTCCTTCTCAGTATATCAAACAGGAGGCACATGACACATCTGTCCCAATATTGGTGATAATTAGCTTTGATCTGTTGGTGTGATGGTGCTTATCTATTGTACAATTACTAATTTTCCCCCATAGCAATTAATAAGTATTTCTGGAGTGTTTATGTATGAATGTTCTTAATGGGAGAAGTTATGGGGAAACCTGCTTTGTACCCGGTTAAGAGGCTTCAGGTGATGCCCTTCTGATGATAATGAATTCAGTTGGGAGTATTTGAGATTCTTGTCTGTAAAGTGGCAATTGCTGTTTTAGAATTAGGAAGAGAAAGTTTTTGATAAAAGGCCTAAAAATTCCCTTAAACAGAGAGTTTGAGGTGGAACTATTATTGAAATGGATTTCAGGTCCTCTGTGTAACTTTGAGCCCATTATTTCTTCAGAAACAGTGGGGGAGCTTTTTAATAGAGAGCCACTCACCTCTGCCTTTTCTCCTCTTCTCTGTCTTCTTAATTGTCAAATTGGCCATCACAGGAAATCAGGCTTCTTTATTGAGGTTTTTTTTTTCTTTTTAAGTGAAATAATACCTAATAAGCAGCTTGAGACTAGGTTGTGGGCTGATGAGTCATCTTGTGTTAGGTCTGCCTTGAAATTTTTTGTTGAAGAAGATGAGGCTTAAATGGTGGCAGAATTGAGTAATAATGGCAGCAGGTTTGCCCTGATCGGAGGTGGGGCTAGAATCACAAACCTGGGGGCTAGTTTACCTCTCCCCTTAACGATCTCTGGTATCTGAGTGCTCTGCTATCTCAGCTTTGCACGTCGGCCCTGGAAAGCAGTGTGTTTCAGCCAGGGTAGTGCTAAGATTAGGGTATGTTACATTTTCCTAGTCTGCTTCAAGCTTTAAATATATCTTAAATTCTTCCCAAAAGTATACAGAAGACTCTAAGGCAGCCACAGCACTAGCTTATTCTTAATGCTAATAGCCTTATGGGTGGTTCTGAGTCAGTACATTTGGATAACTTTTCAAAGTAATGTATTTTGAATATGCTTGGCTTGGCATTTTACTTTTTTGACCTCTAAGGAGTTGAATAAAAGACATTGTTAGTTTATACAATCTTACTTCAAAAAAGGAATCCTAAATGAAATACTGTTTTTAAATATTTTAGGCCAACAAGCAGAAAGCTTCCGCTCGTAACCTGTTCCTCACCAATAGCCGAAAGGTAAAATGGTCGTTTTATAGTTCCCATTTTTATGTTTTACTGGAATATGTTCTTGTTCTTTGGATCCATGCTTGCTGCTCTTGTCTCCTGTGACCTGTTGATAATGAATCCAGTAGTGCCCAAGAGAGTTATCAATCTATTTTGTAAGTAAAATTGTTCTTCCTCATGTTTTTGGTATTAGGACCTTTTTGGATAATCCCATAGCCTGTTCTAATTCCTTGGGCAGATCACTGAATATTCCTGCACTCAGTCTCTTTATCTAAGAAATGATTATATTGATACCTTCATTTACAGGGAAATAACACAGCTTCATTTGAGAGTTGTGAGGATCAGATGAGGTAATGTTACTAGTTGTCTTTCCCTGGGCTAATTAGTGATTCATCCTTGGTTTTTCTGTCTATAAAATGAGGAAGGTGATGGGACCAACTTCATAGGGTCTTTGTGAAGAATAAATTAGTTTAATATATGTTAAGCTTAGAATGATGCCTAGCATATAATAAGCATTAATAGCTCTTAGTGTGTGATAACACTCTAACTTCTCAGTACATCTCAGGTCATTATACTCTTTTTTTTTTTTGTCTTCTATGACAATATTTAAATAGATTCCTCATCCCTGATACTATCTCAAGTCTGCAACTGGGTCGCTCTACTGTACAGGGACATTAGTCAGATAGGTGAGAAAGAGGTCAGGGCATGGAAGAACTGAGTGCACTGAATAGATTGGGGAGTTCTTTGGTTTACAGCTCAGGGAGAAATGGCCCTGGTCTTGGGTCCTCCTCCATTGTGATCATGTTGTCTGCAGCTTGCCCACCAGTGCATGAAGGAGGTGCGTCGAGCTGCCTTGCAGGCCCAGAAGAACTGTAAGGAGACCTTGCCTCGTGCCCGCCGCCTCACCAAGGAGATGCTTCTGTACTGGAAGAAGTATGAGAAAGTGGAGAAGGAACATCGCAAGCGTGCAGAGAAGGAAGCTTTGGAGCAGCGGAAGTTGGACGAGGAAATGCGGGAGGTGGGCAAAAATGTAAAAGTATGAAAATCCTAATTGCTGCAGCCATAGGAAGAGATTGGTTTGCACTTCATAAATTATAAATCTAACCAAGGTGATTTTAGTCCAAAAAACAATTCTGTTTTTATTCTTTTAGTAAGGTCTTCTCCTTGGCTTTCACCTCCATTCTTCTATGCTAACTTCCTCTATTCTTTGTAGCCTATTAACCTCTGTATATTTCTAGAGAACCCCCAAAAAAGGAAAGGAATAAACGAAAGGAAAAAAAAACAGCTTACAGCTTATCTTGGCTTGGTTCCAGGTGCTGGCTGTGGTTTCAGATTGTTGGAAGAGCAGGGCTGGTTGCCAAATTTAGGATAGGAACAATGGACAACTAGCTCAGTTTTCTAAGATTTATCCTCCAGCCCCCTTTGCTGTTATAACTTGCAGCCTGTACTCTTCGAGGCCTGATATTGGCGATGTAGGCTGACTGTACTGTTCAGGGAAGTAAGAGGACAAAGGCATTGTGTTGCCATTGGTAAACGAGTTGAGATGAGTGGAAGGAAAAGTTGAGGTCTGGAGAAAGGAGGGAATTCAAGGATTGGATGATGTTTTCATTCAGGTATATGTAGTACTGCTGCTATAGAGGAGCTGTGGATCCTCTTTTGAGTTCTTGGCCTTTCTCCTTTATCACGCCTTTGAGGATGAATACAGATTTTGCCCAGGTCTCTTAAGTACCCTGGGTAACTTGAAACTTTGCATGCAGTATAAACATATTATTGAGTTAGTAAACATTTGATGCTATCAGGAATACTTACTGAGTTTTAGAGGCATTTGAGAATCATAGATCTTGAAGTTTTGCAGATAGCTTGGCTTATGATCAAGATTTGTTAGATATTTGATTATATTGGTAGCTAACTGATAAAAATTTCATCTCTGGCTATATTGACTTACGTGTCTTTTGCTCTGAACTTTTGAAATAAAACTATTTTTGATGGATCTTTATTGTTCCTTTAGTTTACCTTGTTCATTTAGACATTTGGTAGGTTTGTTTGTTTTTTAACTTGTTTAAGGTGAAAGGAGATATTACTCTTTTTTTCTTTTAATTTGGAGAGGTTTTCTTGACAGTACAGTAGCTTTGGAACATTAATAAGCATTATGAAAAATAATTCAGTTTTTTCTCAAACTCTCAGATTTTCTTCTAATTTGAATCTAGTGTAAGTGCTATAAAAATCTTAAAGAGAAAGTATAGTTTTACGTAACATACTTTGGAACTTATGCCCTTCCTTGGCCATGTTCCTTTCTTATTTTATTGATCTTCTTTTGGGGAAGTGGATCAAGGATAAATCAAGTATTTTTGGTATTTGTTGTATGTTCTATATTCCATGTAATTGGTCTTTCAGATGCTTCAAAGTAAGATGGGGGTTATTTACTTTATTGTTTATCTTGAAGAATTATTTATTAACAATAATTATTTTCCTTATGAGGTTATTTCAGAGGCACTTTGAATTTAGCTTTCTCATTTTAAAAAAAGGTTCTGTATGTGTATGTGGTCTATATTCATGTTTTGTGGCTATTATTATCACAAGTAAACTATAGGTTGTTTTGGTGAGCAGTTTCCTCCTTTGATTGGCTTCTTATTCTCAGATACTGCTTCCATTGACTTTCAGAATAATTTATAGTTTCTAATCACTTACTTTGTTTGACTTTGGTGATTAAAAAAGAGCTTGACACATTTATGTTTTCAAAAATAAGAAGGCTATACACATGTATCTACTGCCCAGGTTATGAATAAAATGTGTTGTTTGAATTGGGTGGTGTAACAGTGCCACTGTAGAAAAGTAATATGATAAAGAAATAAGCATTTTAGACAAAAAGCCTAACAAAAACAAAGATTTTGTATTGTAAAGGAGAGCAAAACATAGGTCAGTATCAGACTATAAATGAAGGTTATTCCTTGCTTTTAGTACCACTGACTTGGTTATACTAAAATTGTTCATTAGCGATTTTTGTCTTTCTAAACGTAAAGAATCTGTAAAGGAATTATATGTAAACTATATATAGGTTTAATGAATTCTGTTGACTCCCCCTTGTATGTGATTGATGATAATGGCTCTGTTTTCACTTTCAACCTCTTTCCCATTTAGGCCAAGAGGCAACAGCGAAAACTGAACTTCTTAATTACCCAGACAGAGCTGTATGCCCATTTCATGAGTCGCAAGCGAGATATGGGTCATGATGGGATTCAAGAAGAAATCTTAAGGAAACTGGAAGACAGTTCTACCCAGAGACAAATAGACATTGGTGGCGGGGTGGTAGTTAACATCACACAGGAGGATTATGGTGAGTCTTGAATCAGAAGTTAGAAGAAGTGGGCACCCTCCATTTTTTCATATCTGAGGTTATATGCATTATTCTTGCAAGGTTTGTCCTGATTGATAGGTAATGTTAATCACTAAACAGTCATTGAGCAGGGAAAGTGTGACTGTTTCTATAAAACAAGCATATAAAGTAACTTTTATAAAAGAATTTGAAGAGGAAAGGGTGTGGTTATACGATTTTGCAAGATTGGGAATATTTTATATGTTTTGATTTTTTTAGTAGAAATAGAAGGTACTGAATCAAAAGAATTCAGTGAACATGTCTCAGCAGAGAAAATCATCTCTCACATAACAAGATTCTTGGTGATGCAAGCCAAGCATGAGAAAGAGATTGTTCAGTTTTCGTATTTTTGTGACCATAGGGGAGGAAGGAACTTGGATGAAGTTTGAGAAGAATTGCACAGAGGATAGTGATGAAGATCATGTTGAGCTAAGAAAAAAAGAGTGAGAGTGCTTCAGAGTATTTTGGGGATTACACATGTCTTTTTGTTTTTTCTTTTTAGATAGTTTCACCCTGTATAAATGTATCACATTTTGGAATCCTTATTGCCTTGCTTTTCCTGGCTTTGATGTTGCTTCATGCAGGAAACCCAGGATTGGGAGACTGGAGCTTAGTTTCCTGGTGGTTTTAGTGAGCTGGCTTTGGCTCCTGGAGACCATGGCAGCCCTCTGCCTTCAGTGCCACTTTCAGGTCCTTACCTCTGTCAAGTAATTTGAGCCTTTCTGCTCCTTCACCTTCAAATCCTAGGGATAAATTGAAAGGGAGAGTCAGGGATCTACATATGTTAGCGTGAATTGGGTCTTTGAAGGTGGTTTAATCAGATGTGATAATCTACAAGTTTTCCTTTTCAGATAGTAACCATTTCAAAGCCCAGGCCCTGAAGAATGCTGAAAATGCTTACCATATTCATCAAGCTCGGGTGAGTTTTAAAAATGAAAAGATAAACTGTAACGAGTCCTGGAAATACCCTCCAACCTTTGTATGTGAATGTGACTGTGCGGTTTGGTGGTGGCTTTGTCTCTATTTACGTTAGAACAGTAGGAATACTTGAGGTAGGGTGGAAAACAAGCATTTACTTTATTAAGCTTTACAAGGGTATTGATTGAATCTCAGACAGTTTGCTTTTTTTATTTTGGTCCTCAAGTAATTAGGGGTAATACAGTATGAAATGCATCATGGTCGTTCAGTGAGAAAGACTACACTCTTGCTTGTTAAGAGAGCTAATCATGCTTTAAGAAAACTGCTAAGTTAGTTCCTTCTTTCACTTTAGTAATAACTTGCTTATTCATCATAGAATGATATTTAATGAAATCAGAAACTGCAGTTAGATTGAATTAAAGAAAACAGTTTAACATACTGCAAAGGAGCCTCTGTAACTTTGATAGGGTTCAAGTCAGAAATAGACACAGGCTTGACCTTCCCACCAACTCCAACTAGTGAACAAATTTTATATCAAATTTTTAATAAATTCATTTATGAAGTAAGTGATCATGTAATATGGCTTCGTGTGTCTATCCAAAAGCATAATCTTGATATAGTATTAGTAATATACTTTAATGTATTATGCTTTATGTATGATATATATATATTATATTACATTAATTTTTTTTTCTAATACATTTTTATTTTCTAGACAAGGTCATTTGATGAAGATGCAAAGGAGAGCCGAGCAGCTGCCCTACGGGCAGCAAATAAGTCTGGCACTGGGTTTGGGGAGAGTTACAGCCTAGCAAACCCATCTATCCGGGCTGGTGAAGATATTCCACAGCCCACTATTTTTAATGGCAAATTAAAAGGTTATCAACTCAAAGGCATGAATTGGTTGGCAAATCTCTATGAACAGGTGAATTTTAGAAATACGTCATACCCACTCTTCTTTGTTACCTGATGTTTTCCTGAAGCCATTGGTTCAATGCATTGTGAAATAAACACAGTGGTTTAGATTGTATCCCTTTTAAAAAAACTATCTTTTGAAGAGTCAGAAAGATGTCTCTATTTTTAGCCTGAGATTTTATTGGAAAGAACATTTATATCATTTATATACTTTGTATGAGGTGGTCTTGGTAAACCTGATTGTTTGTTTTGGTGCTGGATTAGATTAGCTGAGAAACTGGCTTTGGCCTGATTGTCTTTGTATATCATGATTCACAACTGTAGCCGTGGCGTTGGCAAAAGGAATCATTACTACAACGGGTAATAGTGCTTATTAAGCTGGGTATTTCTAGTCACCTTTGTTTGAACAAGTTTGACATTTTGGTTAGTTGTTTTGGACAGTAGGTTGAATGCTGTGATAGAATGCCAGAGGTTTTGACCATGTTATATATCTTTTTTCCAGGGTATTAATGGCATTCTTGCAGATGAAATGGGCCTTGGTAAAACAGTACAGAGCATTGCCCTCCTGGCCCATCTGGCTGAGGTGGGTAGACACAGTCTTTCCATCTTCCTCTCTAGATTCTAGGGTCATTTTCTATTGAGAATTAGCCATTATCAAGCACTCTTCTGAGCTCTGTGGCATACCAAGACAGTAGGACTTGCTCCTTGCCTTCAAGGCCTTTAGAGAATGACACAGTGTGATAAAATGTTGTGATTTGGAAGATTAGGACGATTTTTGAGCATGAGTGGTTTGAGCTCCCCTTCCCCCCCCCACACACACTGCACTTTTGTGGAGAGCCACCAGTGCAGTGGCAGACGCACTATGTGTATTTAGTTAGATCCAAAAATCTGGGTTCACATTTCAACTTCATGCTTCCTAGCAATGTAAACTTCAGCAACTCACTTAACCTCTGTTAACCTGACTTCACTTTAACACTCTGAGGTTTAGTATCCACTAATGCAAAATGGGGATAACATCTACCTTATAGGGATTTTGTGAAAATTAAATGAGAAAATATATATAAAAGCATTTTGAGAAAAACGAAAGCTCTATGCCAGTTATATAGTAAAATTATGCTCATCTGGTAAAAGAGAAAGCAACACATTCAAGTCAGTATGTCATAAGTACTGTGTAAAGGATATAAAGTAGGACCTATAAGAGGTAGGGGAAGAGAGAAATTGGTTAGTATTTTTTTCTCAAGGTGTGTGTGAGCAGTTCCTTGCCTGTGTTATTAGCTTAGGATATTATTATTGCGTGTGCAGATATGGAAAATAGACACCATTTCTCTTGTTATAATGGATTTCCTGTTCTTAAACTTCTTTGTCATTAATTATACTTTTGAATGAAATATCTTCAGTTTTCCTGCAGTTGGCTGACCCAGTTTTTCTGTTTCAGAGAGAGAACATTTGGGGACCTTTCTTAATAATTTCACCTGCTTCTACACTTAACAACTGGCACCAGGAGTTTACTAGATTTGTTCCTAAATTTAAGGTAAAAATTAATCCAATATAAAGTTCTGTTGTTCTTTAAAATAAACTTTCTGACTTATCTTTTGCTGCCATCCTTATTTAATTGCTCATAACAGTTTTTAATTTCTTGCTTTTTTTCCAAAATACCTTGCATACATACCCTATAAGTTACTAATAGCAATAAGAGAGCATATTATATCCTTACATTTCAGAAGTGAGAAAGCTAAAGTCCAGTTGAATGATTTGCTGCATTGACCACGAGAATTGACACTTTTGGTCAAACTGCCATAATAGAAAATACCTACCTTTATGGTTTATGTAGATTTTGGGAAATCATATCAACGGGGTACATATCCTGTCTTTTATGGAATGGTTGTGCCATTTCTTCCCTCCCCATCCCCTGCAACCCCAATATATTCACAAAATACCCATTTTCTTGATATTCTAAAGCCAGATCTTTAGTGTTGGTCCAAATTATAATGTCTGAGGTAAGAAGTGATCAACAGGGAAATACGTTGCATCAGGTTGGTGAGACATGGACAAGGTTTAAACAGAGGTTTAATTAGGAAAGTTATCAGAGTGTAAGAAAGAATAAGTAGAATTTATTATATTGTTTGCAGGTAAAAGGGGGAAATGAGTTAAGTATGTGTTCTGTTCCTGAAGGGATATAATGATAATGAAGTTGCATGGTAAGGAGACTTTTATGGAGATTATGTATCAAGAGTTATGGACATGATGATCTCTCTGATTTTTGGGTCTCCATAATCATGGGTTCCATTTAATTTAAAGGGCAAAGGATAGGATGGAGGTAAGAGGCAGGTGTTTTTCTGGCCTATGTTTTGTAAGGAATAGAGACATGTCTGGGGTATTCCACTTTGGGCGTGTTTGTGGCTGAAATAATGTAGATAGAGAAACTGTTTACAAGGCACATTAGGTATATAGCTTTTAACTTTGCTGACTCACCTTTAACTTTCTATGGAAAAGATCAGATAAGTCTAAGGCAATTTGTTGAAAATTTTATCTAGAGTTATTTGCTGTATGGAATATGGATCTCCCAGTCTTTTTTTCTGCTTTTGTTGTTGTTTTCAGTACATGTTAAACTGTACTGTCTTAAAGTTGAAGACAGGAAGTTGAAAAATTGTCTTAAAATTGTCCACCAAACTACTTAAGTTTTCAGTATTTCCTTCACTGGCCTGTAGATGGCAATGTAGCACTACTGATGTCATTGACACCACTCCTTAAACTTTTTTTTTTTTTTTTAATATAATTTATTTTATTATCATTAATTTACAATTACATGTGCAATATTACGATTATTAAACTACCCCTTCATCAGGTCCCCACCACCAACCCCATTACAGTCACTGTCCATCAGCGTAGTGAGATGCTATAGAATCACTACTTGTCTTTTCTGAGTTGTACTGCCCTCCCCGTGCCCCCCCAACATTACATCTGCTAATCGTAATGCCCCTTTTTCCCTCTTATCCCTCCCTTCCGCCCATTTTCCCCAGTCCCTTTCCCTTTGGTAACTATTAGTCCGTTCTTGGGTTCTGTGAGTCTGCTGCTGTTTTGTTCCTTCAGTTTTTTTCTTTGTTCTTATACTCCACATATGAGTGAAATCATTTGATACTTGTCTTTTTCGGCTTGGCTTATTTCACTGAGCATAATACCCTCTAGCTCCATCCATGTTGTTGCAAATGGTAGGATTTGTTTTCTTCTTATGGCTGAATAATATTCCATTGTGTATATGTACCACATCTTCTTTATCCATTCATCTACTGATGGACACTTAGGTTGCTTCCATTTCTTGGCTATTGTAAATAGTGCTGCAATAAACATAGGGGTGCATCTGTCTTTTCCAAATTGGGCTGCTGCATTCTTAGGGTAAATTCCTAGGAGTGGAATTCCTGGGTCAAATGGTATTTCTATTTTGAGTCTTTGAGGAACCTCCATACTGCTTTCCACAATGGTTGAACTAATTTGCAGTCCCACCAGCAGTGTAGGAGGGTTCCCTTTTCTCCACATCCTCGCCAACATTTGTTGTTGTTTGTGTTTTGGATGTTGGCCATCCTCACTGGTGTGAGGTGATATCTCATTGTGGTTTTAATCTGCATTTCTCTGATGATTAGCGATGTGGAGCATCTTTTCATGTGCCTGTTGGCCATCTGAATTTCTTCTTCTTTGGAGAAGTGTCTATTCATGTCCTCTGCCCATTTCTTAATTGGATTATTTGCTTTCTGTTTGTTAAGGTGCATGAGCTCTTTATATATATTGGATGTCAACCCTTTATCAGATATGTTTTTTATGAATATATTCTCCCATACTGTAGGATGTCTTTTTGTTCTACTGATGGTGTCCTTTGCTGTACAGAAGCTTTTCAGCTTGATATAGTCCCACTTGTTCATTTTGCTTTTGTTTCCCTTGCCCGGGGAGATATGTTCATGAAGAAGTTGCTCATGTTTATGTCCAAGAGATTTTTGCCTATGTTTTTTTCTAAGAGTTTTATGGTTTCATGACTTACATTCAGGTCTTTGATCCACCTTGAGTTTACCTTTGTGTATGGGGCTAGACAGTATTCCAGTTTCATTCTCTTACATGTAGCTGTCCAGTTTTTCCAACACCAGCTGCTGAACAGGCTGTCATCTCCCGATTGTATATCCAAGGCACTTTTATCAAATATTAATTGACTGTATACGTTTGGGTTAATGTTTGGATTTTCTATTCTGTTCCACTGGTCTGTGGGTCTGTTTTGTGCCAATACCAAATTGTCTTGATTACTGTGGCTTTGTAGTAGAGCTTGAAGTCAGGGAGTGTAATTCCCCCTGTTTATTCCTCCTTCTCAGGATTGATTTGGCTATTCGGGGTCTTTTGTGGTTCCATATGAATTTTAGAATTATTTGTTCCAGTTCATTGAAAAGCTGTTGGTAGTTTGATAGGGATTGCATTGAATCTGTAGATTGCTTTAGGTAGTATAGCCATTTTGACAATATTTATTCTTCCTAGCCAAGAGCACGGAATGCATTTCCATTTGTTAGTGTCCTCTTTAATTTCTCCTAGGAGTGTCTTGTAGTTTTCAGAGTACAGGTCTTTCACTTCCTTCGTTAGGTTTATTCCTAGGTATTTTATTCTTTTTGATGCAATTGTGAATGGAATTGTTTTCTGATTTCTCTTTCTGTTAGTTCATCATTAGTGTATAGGAAAGCAACAGATTTCTGTGTGTTAATTTTGTATCCTGCAACTTTGCTGAATTCAGATATTAGTTCTAGTAGTTTTGGAGTGGAGTCTTTAGGGTTTTTATGTACAGTATCATGTCATCTGCAAATAGTGACAATTTGACTTCTTCTTTACCAATCTGGATGCCTTGTATGTCTTTGTTTTGTCTGATTGCCGTGGCTAGGACCTCCAGTACTATGTTGAATAACAGTGGAGAGAGTGGGCATCCCTGTCTTGTTCCCGATCTTAGATGAAAAGCTTTCAGCGTCTCGCCGTTAAGTATGATGTTAGCTGTGGGTTTGTCATATATAGCCTTTATGATGTTGAGGTACTTGCCGTCTATACCCATTTTGTTGAGAGTTTTAATCAGGAATGGATGCTGAATTTTGTCAAATGCTTTTTCAGCATCTATGGAGATGATCATGTGGTTTTTGTTCTTCTTTTTGTTGATGTGGTGGATGATGTTGATGGATTTTCGACTGTTGTACCATCCTTGCATCCCTGGGATGAATCCCACTTGATCATGGTGTATGATCCTCTTGATGTATTTTTGAATTCGGTTTGCTAATATTTTGTTGAGTATTTTTGCATCTACGTTCATCAGGGATATTGGTCTGTAATTTTCTTTTTTGGTGAGGTCTTTGCCCGGTTTTGGTATTAGAGTGATGCTGGCTTCATAGAATGAGTTTGGAAGTATTCCCTCCTCTTCTATTTTTGGAAAACTTTAAGGAGAATCGGTGTTATTTCTTCTCTATATGTCTGGTAGAATTCAGAGGTGAATCCATCAGGCCCAGGGGTTTTGTTCTTGGGTAGTTTTTTGATTACCAATTCGATTTCGTCACTGGTGATTGGTCTGTTTAGTTTTTCTGTTTCTTGCTTGGTCAGTCTTGGAAGGTTGTATTTTTCTAAGAAGTTGTCCATTTCTTCTATGTTTTCCAGCTTGTTAGCATATAGATTCTCATAATATTCTCTTATGATTCTTTGTATTTCTGTGGGGTCTGTCGTGATTTTTCCTTTCTCATTTCTGATTGTGTTTATGTGTGTAGATTCTCTTTTTCTCTTAATGAGTCTGGCTAGGGGTTTATCTATTTTGTTTATTTTTTCAAAGAACCAGCTCTTGGTTTTATTGATTTTTCTATTGTTTTATTCTTCTCAATTTTATTTATTTCTTCTCTAATCTTTATTATGTCCCTCCTTCTGGTGACTTTGGGCCTCATTTGTTCTTCTTTTTCCAATTTCAGTAATTGTGTCTTTAGACTATTCATTTGGGAATGTTCTTCCTTCTTTAAATAGGCCTGGATTGCATATACTTTCCTCTTAGAACTGCCTTTGCTGCGTCCCACAGTTGTGGCTTTGTGTTGTTGTTGTCATTAGTCTCCATATATTCTTTGATTTCTGTTTTGATTTGGTCGTTAACCCATTGATTAATTAGGAGGGTGTTGTTAAGTCTCCATGTATTTGTGAGCCTTTTTGATTTCTTTCTAAAATTTATTTCTAGTTTTATACCTTGGTGATCTGAGAAGTTGGTTGGTAGGATTTCAATATTTTGAAATTACTGAGGTTCTTTTTGTGGCCTAGTATGTGGTCTATTCTGGAAAATGTTCCATGTGCATTTGAGAAGAATGTGTATCCTGTTGCTTTTGGGTGTAGAGTTCTGTAGATGTCTGTTAGGTCCATCTGTTCTAGTGTGTTGTTCAGTGCCTCTGTGTCTTTACTTATTTTCTGTCTGGTTGATCTGTCCTTTGGAGTGAGTGGTGTGTTGAAGTCACCTAAAATGAATGCATTGCTGTGTATTTCCTCCTTTAATTCTGTTAGTATTTGTTTTACATATGCCGGCGCTCCTGTGTTAGTTGCATATATATTTATAATGGTTATATCTTCTTGTTGGACTGACCCTTTATCATTGTACTTAATGGCCTTCTTTATCTTTTGCTACTTTCTTCGTTTGAAGTCTATTTTACATCTGATACAAGTACTGCAACACCTGCTTTTTCTCTTTGTTGTTTGCATGAAATGTCTTTTTCCATCCCTTCACTTTTTAGTCTGTGTATATCTTTGGATTTGAGGTGAGTTTGTAGTAGGCATATAATGGGTCTTGCTTTTTATCCATTCTGTTACTCTGTGTCTTTTGATTGGTGCATTCAGTCCATTTACATTTAGGGTGATTATTGATAGGTATGTACTTATTGCCATTGCTGGCTTTAGGTCGTGGTTACCAAGGGTTTAAAAGTTTATGCTTTACTATCTAACAATCTTAACTTTCTTGTTAAGTTATTGTAAACGCAGTCTGATGTTTCTTTATTTCTCTTCCTTCTTATTCTTCCTCCTCCATTCTTTCTATACTAGGTGTTTTATTCTTTGCCTTTAGTTAGTATTTGGATGGTCTGCTTTCTTTGTTATGATTTTATTTTCTCTGGTGACATCTTTTTAGCCTTAGGAGTGCTTCTTTCTAGAGCAGTCCATTTAAGATATCCTGCAGTGGTGGTTTATGAGAGGCAAACTCTCTCAACTTTCATTTGTCTGGAAATTGTTTAATCCCTCCGTCATATTTAAATGATAATCGTGCTGGATACAATATTCTTGGTTGAGGCCCTTCTGTTTGTTCCTGCGTTAAATATGTCTTACCATTCTCTTCTGGCCTGTAAGGTTTCTGTTGAGAAGTCTGATGATAGTCTGATGGGTTTTTTCCTTTGGATCTTTTTCTCTCTAGCTGCCTTTAATACCACAATCTTTTATCTTTGATCTTTGCCATCTTAATTATTATGTGTCTTGGTGTTGTCTTCCTTGGGTCCCTTGTGTTGGGAGATCTATGGGCTTCGGTGGACTGCGAGACTATTTCCTTTAGCGAGGAAAGTTTTCAGCAATTATTTCTTCAAAGACACTTTCTATCCCTTTTTCTCTCTCTTCTTCCTCTGGTACTCCTATAATGCGAATATTGTTCCGTTTGGATTGGTCACACAGTTCTCTTAATATTCTTTCATTCCTGAAATCCTTTTATCTCTCTCTGCCTCAGCTGCTCTGTACTCCTGTTCTCTGATTTCTATTCCATTAACAGTCTCGCATCTCATCCATTCTGCTGTTAAGCCCATCGATCGCTTGTCTGATTTCTGCATTGTCTTTCCTCAGTTCCCTCACTTCCTCCCTCAGCTCTTGCACATTTCTCTGTGGGTCCATCAGCATGGTTATGACTTTTATTCTGAATTCTTTTTCAGGGAGGCTGTGCATTTCCATCCCTTCAGACTCCCTCTCTGGGGTTGTCTGGTTGATTTTTGGTCTGAACCATATTCCTCTGTCTTTTCATGGCTATATAATTGGTCACTGATAGTTGCCACGTATGTCAGCTGGGCTCTTTAAGACTTTAAAAAGAGAAGAGAAAAAAAAGAAAAAAAGAAAGAAAGGAAAAAACAAAAACAAAACAAAAAACAAAACAAAAACAACAAACAAACAAAAATGCCCACATGAATGATCGATTCTGTGGGAATGCTCTAAGTGGCGCTATTGCCCCCACTATTCCACAGCTGTGACTGTGCCGCTCCGCAGGGCCCTTTATCGCTCCGCCTCTTGGGGTGCCGAGTCCTCTCGAGTGTAGCTGCACGCTGTGCGCTTTCCTGTGTATTCTCGTCTCTCTTTTAGGAATAGATGTATTTTCTGTGTTTTCGTAGATAAATATAGTGTTGGGAGGAGATTTCTGCCGCCCTGCTCACTCCGCCATCTTCCCGGAAGTTGTAGATGCTTTTTATCACGTTCAGGAAGTTCCCTTCTATATCTAGTTTGCTGAGAGTGGTTTTTTTTTTCCAGCTTTTTATTTGGAAGTAATTACAAATTCTCAGGCAGTCCAGAGGGGTCCCATGTACCCTTCATCCAGGTTCTCCCAGTCCACGGAGAATAATAGTCCAATATCAAAACCAGGAATTTTACATTGGTGCAAGTCCTATGTCATTTTATGACACAGGTAGATTTGTGTCACCAGCACCACATCAAGATAGAAAATTATTCCATTACCAGGAGACTAGCCCTTCATACCGCAACACACCACTCCTTCGCGGTAATAGGCAACACATCGGCTGACTACCCCCTATAACCCATGACTGCCTCTAATCTATTTTCCATCTACACTTTAAATGTTTAAGAATATTATACGAGTGTAGCCATACAGTATGTGACCTTTTGAAATTGGCTTTTTCACTCAGTATAATGCCTTTGAACTCTCTGGGTTTGTTCCTATTCACAGTGTTCCTTCTCAGTGCCCTTTACTACTTTCTCCTTTTCTTTTTTTCTTTTGGTATCATTAATCTACAATTACATGAGCAACATTATGTTTACTAGACTCCCCCCATTATCAAGTCCCCACCACATACGCCATTACAGTCACTGTCCATCAGCGTAGTGAGATGCTATAGAATCACTACTTGTCTTCTCTGTTGTACAGCCCTCCGCATGCCCCACACCCCACATTATGTCTGCTAATCATAATTCCCCTTTTTTCCCCCTTATCCCTCCGTTCCCACCCATCTTCCCCAGTCCCTTTCCCTTTGGTAACTATTAGTCCATTCTTGGGTTCTGTGAGTCTGCTGCTGTTTTGTTCCTTCAGTTTTTTTTCTTTGTTCTTATACTCCGCAGATGAGTGAAATCATTTGGTACTTGTCTTTCTCCACCTGTCTTATTTTACTGAGCACAATACCCTCTAGCTCCATCCATGTTGTTGCAAATGGTAGGATTTGTTTTCTTCTTATGGCTGAATAATATTCCATTGTGTATATGTACCACATCTTCTTTATCCATTCATCTACTGATGGACACTTAGGTTGCTTCCATTTCTTGGCTATTGTAAATAGTGCTGCAATAAACATAGGGGTGCATATGTCTTTTTCAAACTGGGCTCCTGCATTCTTAGGGTAAATTCCTGGGAGTGGAATTCCTGGGTCAAACGGTATTTCTATTTTGAGTTTTTTGAGGAACCTCCATACTGCTTTCCACAATGGTTGAACCAAGTTACATTCCCACCAGCAGTGTAGGAGGGTTCCCCTTTCTCCACATCCACGCCAACATTTGTTGTTGTTTGTCTTTTGGATGGTTGCCATCCTTACTAGTGTGAGGTGATATCTCATTGTGGTTTTAATTTGCATTTCTCTGATGATTAGTGATGTGGAGCATCTTTTCATGTCCCTGTTGGCCATCTGAATTTCTTCTTTGGAGGAGTGTCTGTTCAGATCCTCTTCCCATTTTTTAATTGGATTATTTGCTTTTTGTTTGTTGAGCTGCATGAGCTCTTTATATATTTTGGATGTCAACCCGTTATCAGTTATGTCATTTCTGAATATATTCTCCCATACTGTAGGATGCCTTTTTATTCTATTAATGGTGTCCTTTGCTGTACAGAACATTTTCAGCTTGATATAGTCCCACTTGTTCATTTTTGCTTTTGTTTCCCTTGACTGGGGAGATATGTTCATAAAGAAGTCGCTCATGTTTATGTCCAAGAGATTTTTGCCTATGTTTTTTTCTAAGAGTTTTATGGTTTCATGACTTACATTCAGATCTATGATCCATTTTGAATTTACTTTTGTGTATAGGGCTAGACAATGATCCAGTTTCATTCTCTTACACGTAGCTGTCCAGTTTTGCCAACACCAGTTGTTGAAGAGGCTGTCATTTCCCCATTGTATATCCATGGCTCCTTTATAGTATATTATTTGACCATATATGTTTGGGTTAATATCTGGACTCTCTATTCTGTTCCACTGGTCTGTGGGTTTGTTCTTGTGCCAGTACCAAATTGTCTTGATTACTGTGGCTTTGTAGTAGAGCTTGAAGTTGGGAAGTGAGATCCCCCCTGCTTTATTCTTCCTTCTAAGGATTGCTTTGGCTGTTCGAGGTCTTTTGTGGTTCCATATGAATTTTAGAACTATTTGTTCCAGTTCGTTGAAGAATGCTGTTGGTATTTTGATAGGGATTGTGTTGAAGCTGTAGATTGCTTTAGGCAGGATGGCCATTTCGACAATATTAATTCTTCCCAGCCAAGAGCATAGGATGAGTTTCCATTTGTTAGTGTCCTCTTTAATTTCTCTTAAGAGTGTCTTGTAGTTTTCAGGGTATAGGTCTTTCACTTCCTTGGTTAGGTTTATTCCTAGGTATTTTATTCTGTAGATGCAATTGTGAATGGGATTGATTTCCTGATTTCTCTTTCTGCTAGTTCATCATTAATGTATAGTAAAGCAACAGATTTATGTGTATTAATTTTGTATCCTGCAACTTTGATGAATTCAGATATTAGTTCTAGTAGTTTTGGAGTTTTTTTATGTACAATATCATGTCATCTGCAGTGACAATTTAACTCCCTTAATAGTCTGGATGCCTTTTATTTCTTTGTGTTATCTGATTGCCAAGGCTACGACCTCCAGTAATATATTGAATAATAGTGGAGAGAGTGGGCATCCTGTCTTGTTCCCTATCTTAGGTGAAAAGCTTTCAGCTTCTCATTGTTAAGTATGATGTTGGCTTTGGATTTATCATGTATGGCCTTTATTATGTTGAGGTACCTGCCCTCTATACCCATTTTTTTAGAGTTTTTATCATGAATGGATGTTGAATTTTGTCAAATGCTTTTTCTGCCTCTATGGAGATGATTGTTGTGGTTTTTGTCCTTCTTTTTGTTGATGTGGTGAATGATGTTAATGGATTTCGAATGTTGTACCATCCTTGCATTCCTGAGGTGAATCCCACTTGATCATGATGTATGATCCTCTTGATGTATTTTTTAATTTGGTTTGCCAGTATTTTATTGAGTATTTTTGCATCTATGTTCATCAGGGATATTGGTCTGTAATTTTCATTTTTTGTGGGTCTTCGCCTGGTTTTGGTATTAGCGTGATGCTGGCTTCATAGAATGAGTTTGGAGGTATTCCCTCCTCTTCTATTTTTGGGGAAACTTTAAGGATATTATGTCTTCTCTATATGTCTGATAAAATTCAGAGGTGAATCCAACTGGCCCGGGGGTTTTGTTCTTGGGTAGTTTTTTGATTACCGATTCAGTTTCGTTCCTGGTAATTGGTCTGTTTAGATTTTCTGTATCTTCCTGGGTCAGTTTTGGAAGGTTGTATTTTTCAGGGAAGTTGTCCATTTCTTCTAGGTTATCCAGTTTGTTAGCATATAGATTTTCATAGTATTGTCTAATAATCCTTTCTATTTCTGTTGTTTCTGTCATGATTTTTCCTTTCTCATTTCTGATTCTGTTTATGTATGTAGATTCTCTTTTTCTCTTTTTTTTTGTTTTTTGTTTTTAATTTAATTTATTTTATTATCATTAATTTACAATTACATGTGCAATATTACGATTATTAAACTACCCCTTCATCAGGTCCCCCCCACCAACCCCATTACAGTCACTGTCCATCAGCGTAGTGAGATGCTATAGAATCACTACTTGTCTTCTCTGAGTTGTACTGCCCTCCCCGTGCCCCCCCAACATTACATCTGCTAATCGTAATGCCCCTTTTTCCCTCTTATCCCTCCCTTCCCGCCCATTTTCCCCAGTCCCTTTCCCTTTGGTAACTATTAGTCCGTTCTTGGGTTCTGTGAGTCTGCTGCTGTTTTGTTCCTTCAGTTTTTTTCTTTGTTCTTATACTCCACATATGAGTGAAATCATTTGATACTTGTCTTTTTCGGCTTGGCTTATTTCACTGAGCATAATACCCTCTAGCTCCATCCATGTTGTTGCAAATGGTAGGATTTGTTTTCTTCTTATGGCTGAATAATATTCCATTGTGTATATGTACCACATCTTCTTTATCCATTCATCTACTGATGGACACTTAGGTTGCTTCCATTTCTTGGCTATTGTAAATAGTGCTGCAATAAACATAGGGGTGCATCTGTCCTTTTCAAATTGGGCTGCTGCATTCTTAGGGTAAATTCCTAGGAGTGGAATTCCTGGGTCAAATGGTATTTCTATTTTGAGTTTTTTGAGGAACCTCCATACTGCTTTCCACAATGGTTGAACTAATTTGCATTCCCACCAGCAGTGTAGGAGGGTTCCCTTTTCTCCACATCCTCGCCAACATTTGTTGTTGTTTGTGTTTTGGATGTTGGCCATCCTCACTGGTGTGAGGTGATATCTCATTGTGGTTTTAATCTGCATTTCTCTGATGATTAGCGATGTGGAGCATCTTTTCATGTGCCTGTTGGCCATCTGAATTTCTTCTTTGGAGAAGTGTCTATTCATGTCCTCTGCCCATTTCTTAATTGGATTATTTGCTTTCTGTTTGTTAAGGTGCATGAGTTCTTTATATATTTTGGATGTCAACCCTTTATCAGATACGTTTTTTATGAATATATTCTCCCATACTGTAGGATGTCTTTTTGTTCTACTGATGGTGTCCTTTGCTGTACAGAAGCTTTTCAGCTTGATATAGTCCCACTTGTTCATTTTTGCTTTTGTTTCCCTTGCCCGGGAGATATGTTCATGAAGAAGTTGCTCATGTTTATGTCCAAGAGATTTTTGCCTATGTTTTTTTCTAAGAGTTTTATGGTTTCATGACTTACATTCAGGTCTTTGATCCACCTTGAGTTTACCTTTGTGTATGGGGCTAGACAGTAGTCCAGTTTCATTCTCTTACATGTAGCTGTCCAGTTTTTCCAACACCAGCTGCTGAAGAGGCTGTCATCTCCCCATTGTATATCCAAGGCACTTTTATCAAATATTAATTGACTGTATATGTTTGGGTTAATGTTTGGATTTTCTATTCTGTTCCACTGGTCTGTGGGTCTGTTTTTGTGCCAATACCAAATTGTCTTGATTACTGTGGCTTTGTAGTAGAGCTTGAAGTCAGGGAGTGTAATTCCCCCTGTTTTATTCCTCCTTCTCAGGATTGATTTGGCTATTCGGGGTCTTTTGTGGTTCCATATGAATTTTAGAATTATTTGTTCCAGTTCATTGAAGAAAGCTGTTGGTAGTTTGATAGGGATTGCATTGAATCTGTAGATTGCTTTAGGTAGTATAGCCATTTTGACAATATTGATTCT
Source organism: Smutsia gigantea (assembly GCA_032199065.1). Classification (NCBI taxonomy): domain Eukaryota; kingdom Metazoa; phylum Chordata; class Mammalia; order Pholidota; family Manidae; genus Smutsia; species Smutsia gigantea. The sequence goes on along the minus strand of JAVSCE010002538.1, from coordinate 28,207 downwards.
TCCTAGCCAAGAGCATGGGATGCATTTCCATTTGTTAGTGTCCTCTTTAATTTCTCTTAGGAGTGTCTTGTAGTTTTCAGAGTACAGGTCTTTCACTTCCTTCGTTAGGTTTATTCCTAGGTATTTTATTCTTTTTGATGCAATTGTGAATGGAATTGTTTTTCTGATTTCTCTTTCTGTTAGTTCATCATTAGTGTATAGGAAAGCAACAGATTTCTGTGTGTTAATTTTGTATCCTGCAACTTTGCTGAATTCAGATATTAGTTCTAGTAGTTTTGGAATGGAATCTTTAGGGTTTTTTATGTACAGTATCATGTCATCTGCAAATAGTGACAATTTGACTTCTTCTTTACCAATCTGGATGCCTTGTATGTCTTTGTTTTGTCTGATTGCTGTGGCTAGGACCTCCAGTACTATGTTGAATAACAGTGGAGAGAGTGGGCATCCTTGTCTTGTTCCGGATTTTAGATGAAAAGCTTTCAGCGTCTCGCCGTTAAGTATGATGTTAGCTGTGGGTTTGTCATATATAGCCTTTATGATGTTGAGGTACTTGCCCTCTATACCCATTTTGTTGAGAGTTTTAATCAGGAATGGATGCTGAATTTTGTCAAATGCTTTTTCAGCATCTATGGAGATGATCATGTGGTTTTTGTTCTTCTTTTTGTTGATGTGGTGGATGATGTTGATGGATTTTCGAATGTTGTACCATCCTTGCATCCCTGGGATGAATCCCACTTGATCATGGTGTATGATCCTCTTGATGTATTTTTGAATTCGGTTTGCTAATATTTTGTTGAGTATTTTTGCATCTACGTTCATCAGGGATATTGGTCTGTAATTTTCTTTTTTGGTGAGGTCTTTGCCCGGTTTTGGTATTAGAGTGATGCTGGCTTCATAGAATGAGTTTGGAAGTATTCCCTCCTCTTCTATTTTTTGGAAAACTTTAAGGAGAATCGGTGTTATTTCTTCTCTATATGTCTGGTAGAATTCAGAGGTGAATCCATCAGGCCCAGGGGTTTTGTTCTTGGGTAGTTTTTTGATTACCAATTCGATTTCGTCACTGGTGATTGGTCTGTTTAGTTTTTCTGTTTCTTGCTTGGTCAGTCTTGGAAGGTTGTATTTTTCTAAGAAGTTGTCCATTTCTTCTATGTTTTCCAGCTTGTTAGCATATAGATTCTCATAATATTCTCTTATGATTCTTTGTATTTCTGTGGGGTCCGTCGTGATTTTTCCTTTCTCATTTCTGATTGTGTTTATGTGTGTAGATTCTCTTTTTCTCTTAATGAGTCTGGCTAGGGGTTTATCTATTTTGTTTATTTTTTCAAAGAACCAGCTCTTGGTTTTATTGATTTTTTCTATTGTTTTATTCTTCTCAATTTTATTTATTTCTTCTCTAATCTTTATTATGTCCCTCCTTCTGGTGACTTTGGGCCTCATTTGTTCTTCTTTTTCCAATTTCAGTAATTGTGTCTTTAGACTATTCATTTGGGAATGTTCTTCCTTCTTTAAATAGGCCTGGATTGCAATATACTTTCCTCTTAGAACTGCCTTTGCTGCGTCCCACAGAAGTTGTGGCTTTGTGTTGTTGTTGTCATTAGTCTCCATATATTCTTTGATTTCTGTTTTGATTTGGTCGTTAACCCATTGATTAATTAGGAGAGTGTTGTTAAGTCTCCATGTATTTGTGAGCCTTTTTGATTTCTTTCTAAAATTTATTTCTAGTTTTATACCTTAGGTGATCTGAGAAGTTGTTGGTAGGATTTCAATATTTTTGAAATTACTGAGGTTCTTTTGTGGCCTAGTATGTGGTCTATTCTGGAAAATGTTCCATGTGCACTTGAGAAGAATGTGTATCCTGTTGCTTTTGGGTGTAGAGTTCTGTAGATGTCTGTTAGGTCCATCTGTTCTAGTGTGTTGTTCAGTGCCTCTGTGTCTTTACTTATTTTCTGTCTGGTTGATCTGTCCTTTGGAGTGAGTGGTGTGTTGAAGTCTCCTAAAATGAATGCATTTGCTGTCTATTTCCTCCTTTAATTCTGTTAGTATTTGTTTCACATATGCTGGCACTCCTGTGTTGGGTGCATATATGTTTATAATGGTTATATCTTCTTGTTGGACTGACCCCTTTATCATTATGTAATGTCCTTCTTTATCTCTTGCTACTTTCTTCGTTTTGAAGTCTGTTTTGTCTGATACAAGTACTGCAACACCTGCTTTTTTTCTTTGTTGTTTGCATGAAATATCTTTTTCCATCCCTTCACTTTTAGTCTGTGTATATCTTTGGGTTTGAGGTGAGTCTCTTGTAAGCAGCATATAGATGGGTCTTGCTTTTTTATCCATTCTGTTACTCTGTGTCTTTTGATTGGTGCATTCAGTCCATTTACATTTAGGTGATTATTGATAGATATGTACTTATTGCCATTGCTGGCTTTAGATTCGTGGTTACCAAGGGTTCAGGGGTTGCTTCTTTACTATCTAACAATCTAACTTAACTTTCTTGTTAAGTTATTGTAAACACAGTCTGATGTTTCTTTATTTCTCTCCCTTCTTATTCCTCCTCCTCCATTCTTTCTATAATAGGTGTTTTATTCTTTGCCTTTAGTTAGTATTTGGATGGTCTGCTTTCTTTGCTATGATTTTTTTTTCCTCTGGTGACATCTTTTTAGCCTTAGGTGTGCTTCCATCTAGAGCAGTCCATTTAAGATATCCTGTAGTGGTGGTTTATGAGACGCAAATTCTCTTAACTTTCGTTTATCTGGAAATTGTTTAATCCCTCCATCATATTTAAATGATAATCGTGCTGGATACAATATTCTTGGTTCGAGGCCCTTCTGTTTCATTACATTAAATGTATCATGCCATTCTCTTCTGGCCTGTAAGGTTTCTGTTGAGAAGTCTGATGATAGTCTGATGGGCTTTCCTTTGTAGGTGATCTTTTTTCTCTCTCTAGCTGCCTTTAATACCCTGTCTTTATCTTTGATCTTTGCCATCTTAATTATTATGTGTCTTGGTGTTGTCTTCCTTGGGTCCCTTGTGTTGGGAGATCTATGAGCTTCGGTGGACTGCGAGACTACTTCCTTCCCCAGCGAGGGAAAGTTTTCAGCAATTATTTCTTCAAAGACACTTTCTATCCCTTTTTCTCTCTCTTCTTCCTCTGGTACTCCTATAATGCGAATATTGTTCCGTTTGGATTGGTCACACAGTTCTCTTAATATTCTTTCATTCCTAGAAATCCTTTTATCTCTCTCTGCCTCAGCTGCTCTGTACTCCTGTTCTCTGTTTTCTATTCCATTAACAGTCTCTCGCATCTCATCCATTCTGCTGTTAAGCCCGTCGATCGCTTGTCTGATTTCTGTGTTGTCTTTCCTCAGTTCCCTCACTTCCTCTCTCAGCTCTTGCACATTTCTCTGTAGGTCCATCAGCATGGTTATGACTTTTATTCTGAATTCTTTTTCAGGGAGGCTGTGCATTTCCATCCCTTCAGAGTCCCTCTCTGGGGTTGTCTGGTTGATTTTGGTCTGAACCATATTCCTCTGTCTTTTCATTGCTGTATTATTTGGTCACTGATAGTTGCCACGTATGTCAGCTGGGCTCTTTAAGACTTTAAAAAGAGAAGAAAAAAAAGAGAAAAAAAGAAAAAGAAAGAAAAGAAAAAACAAAACAAAACAAAAAAAACAACAAAAAAATGCCCACCGGACGTAGATTCTGTGGGAATGCTTTAGGTGGCGCTTTTGCCCCACTATTCCACAGCTGTGACTGTGCCGCTCCGCAGGGCCCTTAATCGCTCTGGCAGTGGTGGGAACGAATAGGAGGCTGTTGATCTCAGTGAGAAGTGTTAAGTATGGCTACGCTTCCTCAGTCGCCAGCTAAGGCATCTGAAACTCCCCAGGACTCCCAGCCTGCTGGGCTGAGTGTGCTGGGGCGATCCGGCTCCTCCGCTGGGCTCCTGTCTCTTTAAGACCGCTGAGGAAAGCGCGCACTTTTTTTTTTTCCTTCCCGGAGCCGGCTGCAAGCACCCTGGCGCATTCCCCGCTCAGATCCTGCCCCTCTGTCTCTCCAATCTCCGCTGCACTGTGCAATGTGGGTCAGCGCTCCCCCGCAAATCACCAGGACTGGCTACTTCGCGGGGTGTGCTTCCACTCCGTCCTGGCTCTCAATCCTCTCCTCCCGCCGGTGCGCTGGGGTGTCGGAGGGCCTGGGTCCCGCCGGGTCGTGGCTCCGTATCTTACCCTCCTCCTGGTGTGCCGAGTCCTCGGGTGTAGCTGCACGCTATGCGCTTTTCTGTGTATTCTCGTCTCTCTTTTAGGAATAGATGTATTTTCTGTGTTTTCGTAGATAAATATAGTGTTGGCAGGAGATTTCTGCCACCCTGCTCACACCGCCATCTTCCCGGAAGTCGCTGTTGGTATTTTGATAGGGATTGCATTGAATCCGTTTATTGCTTTGGGCAGGATGGCCATTTGACAATATTCTTTCTATCCATGAGCACAGGACAGATTTCCATTTATTGGTGTCTTTTTAATTTCTCTCATGAGTGTCTTGTAGTTTTCAGGGTATATTACCTCCTTGGCTATTTGATTCTTTTTGATGGAATTGTAAATTGAATTGTTTTCCTGATTTCTCTTTCTGCTGGGTCATCATTAGTATATAGGAATGCAACAGATTTCTGTGTATTAATTCTGTATCCTGCAACTTTGCTGAATTCAGATATTAGTTCTAGTAGCTTTTTGGTGGATTCTTTAGTGTTTTCTATGTATCATATCATATCACCTGCACATAGAGACAATTTAACTTCTTCCTTACCAATCTGGATGTCTTTTACCTCTTTCTGCTGTCTGATGGCTGTGGCTAGGACCTCCAGAACTATGTTGAATAAAAGTGGTGAGAGTGGGCGTCCTTGTCTTGTTACCGATCTTAGAGAAAAGATTTCAGCTTTTGGATGGTAAGTATGATGTTGGCTGTGGGTTTGTCATATTTGGCCTTTACTATGTTGAGGTACTTGCCCTCTATACCCATTTTATTGAGAGCTTTTGTCATGAATGGATGTTGAATTTTCAAATGCTTTTTCAGCATCTATTGAGATGATCGTGTGGTTTTTGTCCTTTTTGTGGATGTGGTGTATGATGTTGATGGATTTTTGAATATTGTACCATCCTTGCATCCCTGAAATAAATCCCACTTGGTCATGATGGATGATGTTTTTGGTGTATTTTTAAATTTGGTTTGCTAATATTTTGTTGAGGATAATTGCATCTGTGTTCATCAGGGATATTGTTCTGTAATTTTCTTTTTTTGTGGTGCCTTTGCCTGGTTTTGGTATTAGAGTAATGCTGGCCTCATAGTTTGGAAGAATTCCCTTCTCTTCTGCTTTTTGGAATACTTTAAGGATGGGTATTAGCTCTTTAAATGTTTGGTAGAATTCTGCTATGAAGCCATCTGGACCTGCACTTTTGTTTTGGGGGAGTTTTTGAATCACCAGTTCGATTTCATTGTTGGTAATTTGGTCTGTTCAGATTGTCTGTTTCTTCCTAGGTCAGTCTTGGAAAGTTGTATTTGTTTAGGAAGTTGTCCTTTTCTTCTAGATTGTCCAATTTATTGGCATATAATTTTTCGTAGTATTCTCTAATAATTTGTATTTCTGTGGTATCTGTTGTGGTTATTCCATCTTTGTTTCTGGTTGTTTGTGTGTGTACACTCTCTTTTTTTCTTGGTAAGTCTGGCTAGGGGTTTATCTTTTTTTTATTTCTCAAAGAACTTCTTTCATTGATTTGTTTTTCAGTTTATTCATCTCTTATTTATTTTTGCTCTGATCTTTATTATGTCCCCCTTCTATTGACTTTGGGCTTCATTTGTTCTTTTTCTAGTCTTTTTGCCATTATGATTTTATTCATTAATGTCGAGAAGGCCAAATTTACCCAGGAGGAGACCCGCTTCCTTCCATCATACCTGTGGTGTGTTGTATCCTTGTGAGTCTGTAGGCACAGCCCACACGGTCACTCACACTTCCTGGGGAGATCACTGTGCTTCTTGGCACCCACCCCAGCTTATGGTTTTATCTGGTCTTGCTTCATGGCTTGGTAAGAACTTAGAAACCGTGAGCTGAGCTGGGGACAGCTTTACTTCCCACAAGCAAATATACACACTTGGGCTCATGTGCGCTAGATATATAGTGAGGAGGACAGAGTGAAGGCTGCTGCAGCCCATTCAGCTAGGTACCACTTGTCAGAAGCTCCTGCCTCCAGCCCAGGCCGCTGTCAGCTCAGGGGGCTTTTAAGTGACTCTTAATTTTAGGTCTGGAATTTACTTTTGTTTACTCTTTTCCTTTTTAACACCATGACTGGAATAATCTTTTTCAAAAATGCAAATCTGGTTGTGTCACACACCATATAAGAGCTTCCATTGTTCCTAAAATAAAGAGCCAAATCCTTACTATGATTTTGTGTGTTCTAGACTCCCTCTTCAGGCTCATTTTGTGCCATTCTCCCTCAGGGGGGTCGTGCTGTTGCTTCACAGCCTTGAATATGTTTCTTCTACCTCAAGGCCTTGTATGTGCTCATCCCTGAGCCTAGAATGTTGCTCCTCGTCTCATCTCCTGCTTAATGCCTGCTCATCCTGCTCTCCCCACCCAGAAATCGCCTTTGCAGGAAAGCTTCCCCTGTCCCTCCAAACCAGACCCTGCTGCACGTGGAGAAGTCTTACAGAGCAGTGTAGTGTCCTCGTGAACCCTGGGCCACATGGGCACTCACTCTGCCTGTCAAAGCCCCTCTGCTTCTCAAGCCTCCCTGCACGTGTGCACACACACCCTCTGCTCTCTTGCCTCAGATTCCCTGGACTGTTTCTCTTGTAGCACTTCCATGGTTTATACTCGTCCTTGGCCTAGGATTGCGTCCGCCATTCTGTAGGGCTCCATGACCACCTGCTCAGTAAATGAGTGAACGGGGACTGGCACCCAGAGCGGATCCAGGTGACTGGGTTTCAGAGCCCAGTGTACTGCCGCCCCTTTGCTACCCTCCTGCGTCTCGCTTTTTGCTGGGCTGCCTCCTAGTGCAGCGAGCTCAAGCATGCTGCCGTGCTGGCTTCTCTGGGCTTTAGGGCACATGTGGCCCATTCTTCCCCATAGCCCTGCCACAGCCTGGGAGTGCTCCAGCACACGGCCTGGATTGTTTCCCATTGTGTATGAAATCAAATGTTTTCATTAATATTTTTGCACATCATTAAAAGACAAATAGAAAGACTCATTGCAAATTTGACAGTTGCTGATTTAAACAGTGTTCCTAGGTTTTTAATAAAAGCATTGTTACAAACAACTACAGTGTCATCCTCTGTCACTTTATATAAATATCTCAGCCTAAATTCCTTTTTGAGCTTAAGTCCAGAAAAGTTTCTGGTTACAATTAAATGCACTTGTGTGCTTCCTTTGTCAGACAATAAATACTATACTGGCCTTTTGTTTTAACTGCTAGGAAACCAAAGCTAAATTCATTTCATATTTTATACCCAGAGTCATAGAACTCAGTCTCTAGTGTCTTATTAGACAAATTCTTCTGTTGCACATAATTTTAAATATTCTGCCTGAAATGCATTTAAAAGTAGGAATGCTAGAGGTGAAAATGGCATTTAGTAAATTGTTGTTTTGTTAAACTCACCAGTCATAGACAGTATGTCCAGTGCTTTGTTACTTCCTTTTGTAGTAAACAGTTCAAATGCTTTGCCAGAGGTGGGTCTCGGTGCAGTGGTTGCTCATGAACTCAGGTCTGTCCCAGTCACTCTACCTAAAGTCTATGTTCATATTACTTCATGTACCTTTTTTAGTGGAAAACCTTATGTTGAAATCATTGTAGATTCACATACACTTGTGAGAAGTAGTACAGAGACTCTGTGTGCCTTTCACCTAATCTCCTCCACTGGTCACATCTTGCAAAATTCTAATACAGTTTCATGGCTGGGATAGTGTCATTGTTAAAGTCAAGATGCAGAACATTTCCATCACCACAATGATCCCTCAAATAGCCACACCCACATCCCTCCCACCCTGCTTACTCCTTAACCCCTGGGAACCACTAATCTGTTCTCCACTTCTGTAACTGTCATTTTGAGATTGTTATGCAAATGAAGTCATGCAGTAGGTGACGTTTGGGGGTTTGGCTTTTTTTATTCAGAATAATTCTCTGGAGATGCATCCAAGTTACTTCTTTGGATGCTGAGTCATATTCTGTGGCATGGAGGCACCACAGTTTGTGGAGTTATAAACCTGTTAAGGACATCTGAGCTGTTCCCAGCGTGGGGCTGTTACCAATAAAGCTGTTGTAAGCTTTTACAAACAGGTTTTCTGTGCACCTGTTTTCATCTTGCTGGGATGTGTGCCAGTGAGTTCAGTTGCTGAGCCGTGTGGTATCACATGTTTAGGTTTTTTAGGAAATTGCCAAACTGTTTTTCAGAGTGGCTGTACCATGGTGCATTCCCACCAGTAAGGTGTAAGTGATCTAGTTTCCCCACCCTCAGGAGCATTTGGCAGATGGGTGTGTAGAGATCTCACTGTAGGTCTTACTATGTTTCCCTGATGGCTAGTGATGTTTACTTTTTTTAAAGACTCTGGTCTTGACATCAGGATGATACTTCATAAAATCAATTACAAAGTGTTCTGTCTTCTATTTTCTGGAGAAATTGTATGAGTATTTGATAAAATTCACCAGGAGAACCAACTGGGCCTGGAGATTGATTTTTTTGGAAATAATTATGAATTCAATTTCCTTAGTACTACAAAGCCTATTCAAATTATGATGTCATAGTGGGTGAGTTGAGGTAGTTTGTGTTTTTGAGGAATTGGTCCATTTCTTTTGAGTTGTCAGATTTTTATGCATAGTGTTTCTTGTAATATCCCCTTATTATCCTTCTGATGTCTGCAGAGCCTGCAGTGACATCCCGTTTCATTCTGACAGTTTATATCTACTGTCTTTTTTGTCAGTCGTGCTAGAGTTTTGTCAATTTTACTGATTTTTTCAAAGAATCAGCTCATTGTTTCATTGACTTTCCTCTGTTGTATTTTAGTTTTCAGTTCTGTTGATTTCTGGTATTCTTGCTAGCCTTTCATTTTTTGTTTATTTTGCTCCTTTTTCTAAGTTCTTGAGGTAGGAACTCCAAATACTGTTCTGAGACTTTTCCTCTGTTCCAGGGCATGAGTACTATGAATTTCCCTTTCATTATTACTTTAGTTGGTCCCACAAATTTTGATGCGTTTATTTCCATTCTCCTTTTTTTAAATTAAGTATCATTGATATATACACTTAATGGAGGTTTCACAAGAAAAACAATGTGGGTATTAAATTCACCCTTATTAAGCCCCCCCATACCCCATTGCAGTCTCTGCCTGTCAGTGTAGTAAGACGCCACAGAGTCCCTATTTGTCTTCTCTGAACTACACTGTCTTACTCGTGACCCCACACACACCATGTGCACCAATCATGATACCCCACAATCCCCTTCTCCCTCCCTCCCCACCCACCCTCCCCCACCCCTCCCCTTTGGTAACCACTAGTCCCTTCTTGGAGTCTGTGAGTCCGCTGCTACTTTGTTCCTTCAGTTTTGCTTCATTGTTATACTCTACAAATGAGGGAAATCATTTGGTATTTGTCTTTCTCTGCCTGACTTATTTCACTGAGCATAATAACCTCTAGTCCATCCATGTTCTTGGCAAATGGCAGGATTTGTTTCCTTCTTATGGCTGAATAGTATTCCGTTGTGTATATGTACCACATCTTTATCCATTCATCTGCTGATGGACACTTAGGTTCCTTCCATATCTTGGCTATCACAAATAGTGCTGCGATAAACATAGGGGTGCATATGTCTTTTTGAATCTGAGAAGTTGTTTTCTTTGGGTCAATTCCTAGGAGTGAAGTTCCTGGGTCAAATGGTATTTCTATTTTTAGTTTTTTGAGGAACCTCCATATTGCTTTCCACAGTGGTTGAACTAGCTTACATTCCCCCCAGCAGTGTAGGAGGGTTCCCCTTTCTCCGCATTGTCACCAGCATTTGTTATTTCTAGTTTTTTGGATAGTGGCCATTTTAACTGGTGTGAGGTGATATCTCATTGTGGTTTTAACTTGCATTTCCCTGATGATTAGTGATGTGGAGCATCTTTTCACGTGCCTGTTAGCAATCTGAATTTCTTCTTCGGAGAAGTGTCTGTTGAGGTCCTCTGCCCATTTTTTAATAGGGTTATTTGCTTTTTAGGTGTTGAAGTATGTGAGTTGTTATATAGTTTGGATGTTAACCCCTTGTCAAATATGTCATTTACAAATATATTCTCCCATACTGTAGGATGCCTTTTTGTTCTGCTGATGGTGTCCTTTGCTGTACAGAAGCTTTTTAGCTTGATGTAGTCCCATTTGTTCGTTTTTTTATTTTGTTTCCCTTGCCCGAGGAGATGTGTTCTATTTCCATTCTCTTTTAGTTTATTGTATTTTATTTCCCTTTAGACCTCTTTGACCCATGGGTCATTTGGAAGTATATTCAGTTTTAGTCATTTCTCTAAATATGACATTGTATAGACATAAATTACCACATTCTACTGGAGTCGTCATAAGTTCATGTATAGAGCCTTTGCCTTCCTTTACAGCCCCTTTAATCTCCTCATTTAAAATATAACTTGCTTTTAGTATTTCCTTTATGAAACATCAAACAGTATTGTAATTTTTACTTTAACCATCCAGAATAATTTAGAAAACTCAAGAGGGGAAGGAAAGCCTGGTGTGTTTGTCCATACTTGTTACTTTGTTCTTTCTTCCTTACTGGTAATCTTTCTTTTTGTTTCTTTATTTTTCTATGTGGAGAACTTCTTAACCATTCCTTTAGATTGGGTCTGTTGGGAATGGCTTCTTAGTTTTCTTTTACCCCAAAATGGCTTGATTTCCCTTCACTACTAAAGGATATTTTTGCTAGGTATAGGGTTCTTGGTTTACAGTTCTTTTTTCCTTACCATTTGAAATATATGATACTTTTTTCTGTTCTCCATGGATTCTGAAAAGAAATCTGTCACTCAAATTGTTTTTCTCATTTATGTAAGATGTCACATTTCTTGGGCTGCATTCTGGATTTTTTCTTTGTCAGTTTTCAGAAGCGTGATTAATGGTTTTGGCATTTGTTTGTTTGGGTTTTTGGGTTTACCTATATGAGTTTTGCTCAGCTCTTTACAGATTTAAGCCTCTTGCCAAATTTGGGAGGGTCTCAACCATTTGTTTGAATGCCTTTTTAGCCCTCCCTCTTCTCTTTGGAGCTCCACTGAAGCCAGCATGGCATCTGTTATAGTCCCACGGATCCCTGGGGCTCTTGTCGTTTTTTTCTGGTCTGTTTTCTCTGGTTTACATTGACAAGCTTCTGTTGTTATGGCCTTCAGCTCATGATTCTTTCCTCTGTCTCCTCCATTCTGCTGCAGAGCCCATCCATTACACATTTTCTTTGGTTATTTTGTCTTCTAGTTGTAACATTCCCATAGAATTCTTCTTTGTATCCTCTATTTCTTTGCTGAGGCTTTCTGCTTTTCCATTTGTTTCATGCATGTTCATAATTGCTCACTGAATTTCATATGCACCATCCTATGAATATCCATCATTTCAGATGCTCTAAAATCATTATCATAACCCTGACATAGCTGTCCTCTGTGTATTGACATTTGCTCATTGTTTTCTTTCTTTCTGTATATCTTTCGGTTGTTGGTATGACAAGTGATATTTGATTGAAATTTTCCTATTCTAGTGTCGTTCATGCTTAATTTAAGCCTGTTCTAGTTGTCCTTCTCTGATAGTCTTCCATTAGGGGCAGGGAGGCACCACTGCTTCATTGGTACAAGTCTAGGGTCACCACTCAGCCTCCACTGACACCGAACTGGGGTGTTTTTATTTCTGAGGGTGTTGGTGAGAGTCCTACTCTCCCCTGAGCTACCTCTGACACAGCCCAGGTGGAGAGAGGAAGGGTGCCCTCAGTGCAGGGAAGGGGAGTTGCGACCCTCCACATGCTCTTCACTGACACCACAGCGGGGGCCACTTGTTTCCATCTGGTGGGGATAAAAGTCCTGGCTGTGTCTCCAACACTACCCCAAAGGGTATTGGGGTACCTCTCGAGGCTCAGAGTCTCTCCCTCAGGCTTTGCTGATGTGGAGGGCTTGGGCCTAGGTTTTTCTGTGGTTTGGCTGCAATAGAGCTAAAGGTCTGCTGGGCTGCCCCCTTTTCTGTCCCTTTGGCTACAGAGAACAGGCTTCTATTAGAGCGTTTTTGTCTGTGGTGTTCCCAGTTGGTCAACTTCATCAGCTCCAAGTTGGGAAAGCCCAGGAAACTCCTGTCATTTGTCAGGTCCCTCACTCCCTAGCTGTTCTGCCTTTCCTCTTGTCAGTCATTATGTGTTTTACATGTAATGTCCAGGGTTTGTGGTTATACCGAGACAAATAGGTACAAATGTCTTCTGCATCTTTGCAGAAGTCCTGTATATACTTTTAAATAATACAGCTTTATTTTTAAAACTATTTCCCCCTCGTTAACTCAATTTATATCTTACTGAAGTTTAGTCTGCAAGAGCCAGCATTCTCCCCTGGTTATGGAGCGTCAGCATATGCAGTATTGCTTCTCGTGGCAAAGTAATGGCAGCCAGGTCAGAGGCGCCACTGATGGTGACATACACGGGTGTTCATGGGTTTGCCAGAAAGAAAGAGTGTGCGTAAATTGATATGTCACCCTTGATTTCTGGGAGGAATGGCAAGAGTGCTTCTTGAGGTAGAATCAACATGGGAGTTATGTGAAAAGGACTTGCAGAGGGAAGCACAAACGATGCATAAATGTTCAGACAAGTTTTCTTATTTTCTGCGTTCAAGTTAACAAGTGGATGTTGATCAGCTTACATAAGCAAACATTCCTTTCCTGAGAATATTGACAAGGTCCTTTAAACCCAAAATTGGTGGGTCTGTCTTCCTCACAGAGATAAAGCAGCCTGCTTTGCTATTCAGAAAGGATTACAGGCATCACGTAGTGACATTAAGTTGTTTAAGCATAATGATATGGCTGACCTGGAGCGACTACTAAAAGAACAAGAGATTGAAGATCAAAAGGTATGATTCTTTTGAAGAAAATTATATAGTTCCTTTGTACTTTCTAACTAGCTAAATTACATACGAAATGGTAATTTGTCATGAAGACTTGCCTGAGGATCACATTTGTATGTTAAGTGAGGGCATTCCTGCTTATTAATGTACTTTGTGTTACGGAGCCAAGTCTGATTATAATTGCTCCGTTGCTGACATAATTATATATGGCAAATTTGGGGGAGGTAATTCAGGCAGCTTTCTAAAGGAGAGAGAGAGAGTGCACTTCAGAGGTGGGGGATGCGTGCACTCAACTGTACAGCAATAACGCAGAACTTGTTAGGTGTTAATGAGATGCACCTGGTGAATTCAAACTAGGCTTATTTATATCAGAATAAATCATGTATCAATTGGCTGGAAGAAAAACAATGGCAGCAGATCTTAACTTATGAATTTATGAACAAAGTGAGACCTTTCTCCCCGCCCCCACCTTAGTCCTGGAGCTCTGAGCAGTGGCTGCCTGTGGAAAACAACTGCTCCAACACAGTTTCCTTCCTTTTTGCAGCCTCTTTACACTTCTTCCCAGCACCCGCAGAGACCCTTAGCGGGTAGGGGATGGAACTGGCTCTTTGGTATTCTGATTAGAGAGTGTGGTAGAGGAAAGGTGTTCAAAACCTGTTGTAATTGTCAATGATTTCTCTCTAACACCTCGGATGGAAAAGGTGGTTCTGGTCTGTGGTTCTGCAGCAGGAACCACTATGTGGGCGTGCAGCGGGAACCTGGTCACCACATCTTTTGTCTCAAACATCAATTTCAAGTGGACTTTGCCAGTACAACTCATTCATTACTAATTGATAAAAATGCTCACTATATATTCTTTAATTTTGTGTTAATTTACATTTTTCCAGATATTTGCATTGTTCTTTAGGAGTCTGTCACGTGACAGCCTAAGAACAGCAATTCATGAATATCCACGTTCTCGTGATGAATATGCATAGTCTCTCACTATTTCATGCTAGACGTGCCACATAGGCCAGTGTTAACGTAGTTACACAACTTAGAAAAATCTATAGGGAATTTCTTATTGAGACCGTTCCACTGATGAATTTCTTTCTACTCTGATTCAGTAATACAATGCTACTAGATTGAAGAACACTGACATGAAAGTGACCAGTGAACCAGTCTGCTGTGGAAGTTATTTTGCTCCAAATTAATAGTACAAATTTGGAAAACTTCATATTCAAGTTTTCTGTCTTTGTGTTTTACAAGATTTATAATCCATGGAACTTTTTTTGAATGATAAAAATATGAATAACAGCAAGAAATAAAATTACTTGAAATGGATTTCCATTCTATAATTTACCTTTTTACTACTTAAATAATACCACATTTTCCTGCCAAGAGTAGGCTTTCTAAATAACTTTAGATTTTGGTTTTTGGAAATAATTATTATTCAATTTCACTTTCATATAAACAATGAATGTTAAATTTTTGAAAATTTTCTACTTAGATGCTTATCCTTCCTTTGAAAGTCAGTTAACATTGCAGTTTAGTTCAGGTTTCAGTCAAACCTTTTTTTAATCAATTTCCCAAATATTGTGCTTTGTAGATGTTTTTTCATTCCTTTTCCAGCAGTGTTCTCATCTTACATTAATTCTTCTAGTAAAAAGAAAAAAGGACTAGATAAAAACAAATTCATAGAAGAATACAGAAAACTATGAGCAAATGAAAAAGAGTCTGCCTCCTAATAATTAAAGCGATTAGGCTAGGAGTTTTTGCCTGTTCAGTCGGGGAACATTTTTCATAGTGATAATCGGTGCCAGCACTGCTGTTTGTGATGTGACAAAGGGCCCTCCTGTGACTCTGAGCAGAGTTTCAGTTGGACCACCTGTCTAGAGGGTAAGTGGGCCCATATATTCCAGAATCGCTAAGTAGTCGTACCCTTGGAGCTATATGTGGGGTGCTGTCTTTGGAAGATAGCCAGAAGTAGAGTCAGAGATTGAAGGTATTCACAACGCAATGTAAAGAAGCAAATGAGGGAAATGACCTAAATCCAGCATTGGCGGGAAGAGTTTAAATAATTTATGGTGTAGCCACAGATGGAATACTATATCTCCATTAACAGCATACTTTAAATAATGTTAAATAATGTGGAAATGTTTACAATATATTATTTTTAAAACTCAGGACCTAAAACTATTGCAATAAAATCCTGATTTGAACAAAGTAATTTATAAAGATTTTAAACAAGACAAAAGTTACCAATGTGTGGTGTGATTGAGCTAATTGGTTAAATACTTTTTTGTACTTTTCCATTTCCCAAAATGACTATTGAATATTTTTAAATCAAGAAAAATACTTCATGTTTGCAAGGCAGGGAGGGGCAACATGCCCATGTCCTCCCCCAGGACTCTCATCTGATGCCTGGCATTCAGGTTAGTGTAAACCACAGAACAACCTCAGTGGCATGTAATTCTGTATGCTTCAACATACACTGTTCTGAGTGTCCCTGCAAGCACAGATCTGATGTTTGAGTGATGGTAGTCCTGTAGTCAGATGCTTTTCGTCTGTGAAGAAACCTTTGACGACGAAGATGGCAGCAAACTCTTACCTGTGTGTGCATCTCTGTTTTTTAAGCACAGCACAGCACACCTGAAACATCCACAGATTCTTCGGTGTGCATGGTTCACTGGGGACTTGGCGTCAGTGGGGTGTAAGAAGGTGTGTTGCTAGAAAAAGCCCCTCCACATCCCATTGCCTTTGCACATCACTGGGTGAGGTCAGTTGAATTCTGCTTGACTAGTAGTGAGGGAGAAGGAAGGGAAAGGGTTTTATCCATTTTTTGATAGGTGAGGGAGATTTGTCTGTTTTCTAACTTTTTATGGTGGAATGTTTCCAACACAGAGGAAACAGTAGTTTCATGAAGCCTCTGTACCCTTCTCCCAGCTTGTTACCCACATTCTGCCTTTCTTGTAACATTCAAACCTCTCTACCTGACTCTCCTTCATCTCTAGGGTGATGATGTTTGACATCATCATTATAGTTTGACATGCACAAATCCTATCATACAGTTTTGACCAATGATTAGACCTGTGTAACCCAGGTATCATGCCCTCATTGTGACCTAAAACATACCCGTCTCCCCAGAAAGTTCCCTTAAGCCCCTTCCCAGTCATTCTGGGCTTGAAATTTTCGTTTTAATATTCTCAAAGTGCCTAAATTATGTGTGTGGTGTGTGTGTGTCCACCTAGTGGATTGTAAGAACTGAAAAACATGTCAGAGAAAAGAGCACTGTTCTTCATCTCAGATAACAGAATCTCAAACCTCATATTAATAAGTCTCATATTAATAAGTCTTTGGAGTTTAAAACATATTTTTTTCTTTTAAAGAATCCTCGCAAGGCTCGTGTAACTCGCCGTTTCATTGTAGTTGAAGGGTTGTATATGAACACTGGAACTCTTTGTCCTCTTCCAGAATTGGTAAGCAGCCATGTTTATTTATTATTTTAGTATTCAGACCATTGGGCACTTAAGACTTACGTTTTTGACCACGTGTAATATATAATGTCTGCATGGCTTTGCATAATAACATCACAAAGCTCATCCTGATAATACCAGGGAAGTAGACTAGCATTAAATGCCAGGCTGGTCTTTAGTAATCAAGACTTGGTTTTCTAAAATGGGCTTTGTTGAAGTATAATTGACATATAATAAAATACACATAATTTAAGTGTATGACTTGACAAGTTTGATGGATATGTAACACTCCTGTCACCACGACCATAGTCAAGCTATAGAGCATTTCTGTCACTCCAGAAAGTTTTCTCCTGCCCTTGTGTAGTCAGTACCCCCAGCCCTGGCCCCAGGACACCACTGATCTACTTTCTCTTCCTTTTTTACCTTTTGTAGAATTTCATATAAATAAAATCATACACTATGTATTTTGTAAAACTAACCTTTGAACAGGGAAAGCAATGTTGTCCTTAGAAAACCATAACCATTGAGAACTTTTTTATTGAGATGAAATTAACATAAAAATTAGCCATTTTAAAGTGTACAGTTCAGTGTCATTTAATAGATGCAGTTTTATGCAACCATCAACTGTCTAATTCTGAAACCTTTTAGGCACGCTCAAAGACCCTGTACCCATCAGGCAGTTACTCCCCATTTTCCTTTGCCCCCAGCAGCCACCAGTCTTTTCTGTGTATCCATGGACTTACCTATTCTAGATATTTCTGATAAATGTAAGTAATCATATAATACCTGACCTTTTGGGTCTATCTTCATTTACTTTGCATAATGTTTTCATAGTTCATCCAATTTGTAGCATGTTATCAGTGGTTCATTCCTTTTTGATGCTAAGTAATATTCCATTGTGTGATATACTGCATTTTGTTTATCTGTTGATGAATATTTGAATTGTTTCCACCTTTGACCATTGTGAATAGTGCTGCTGTAAACATTCCTGTACAAGTATTTGTTTTAATCCTTGTTTCAGTTCCTTTGTGTGTATACCTAGCAGTGTACTTGCTGGGTCACAAGGTCATTCTGTGTCTGACTTCCCAAGGCACCACATGCTGGTTCCCGCAGTGGCTGCATCAGTTTACATCCCCACCAGCAGCAGAAGAGGCTTTCCGGCTCTCTGCGTCCTTACCAACACTTGGTTTTTACCTTTGTGCCCTCCTGGTAGATATGAAATACATGGTTTTGGTTTGCATTTCCTAAGTGACTAATGATGTTGAACCTCTTTCCTTGTGATTGTCGGCCATTTGTGTATCTTTGGGAAAATGCGTACCGAAGTCCATTCCCCATTTCTAAATTGGTTTGTTTATCTTTTTGTTAAGTTATGAGCTCTTTATATAGATAATAGATCCTTATCAGATACATGATTTGCAAATATTTTTGCCCATTCTATATAGGTTGTGCTTTTTGATAGTGTCCTTTGATGCACAAAAGGTTTGCATTTTGATGAAATCAAATTTATTTAATTTTTTGTTGTTTTGCTTTTGGTGTCACGTCTAAGAAATTTTTTGCCAAATCCAGGGTCATGAAGATATATGCCCTATGTTTTCTTTAAGAGTTTTGTAGTTTTAGGTCTTATTTTAGGTCTGTGATCCATTTTTTACTTAATTTTTGTATATGCTGTGAGGGAGGGTCCAACTTCAATCTTTGTTCTTTTTCAAGATTGTTTTGGTTATTGGGGGTCCCTTGAAATTCCATTTGAACTTTAGGATCAGCTTTTACATTTCTGTGAAAAATGGCCATTGAGATTTTGATAGGGATTGTGTTGAACATGTAGATTGCTCTGGGAAATACTGCCATTTTATGGTATTAAGTCTTCTGATCCAGGAACACAGAATGTGTTTCCGTTTATTTAGATCTTTAATTTCCTTCAGCAATATTTTATGGTTCTCACCATACAAGTCTTACACGCCTTTAGTTAAATTTATTCCTAAGTATTTTATTCTTTTTGATACTATTGTACATGGAATTGTTTTCTTAACTTCCTTTTTGGATTATTTACTGCTAGTTTATAGAACTACAACTGATTTTTGTGTATTGATCATCTTGTGTCATGCAATTTTTGCTAAAATTGTTTATTAGCTAAAATAGTATTTTTGTGGATGTTACTCTCTATGTAAGATCATATTATCTATGAATAGAGATAGTTCT
The DNA here is from genome assembly GCA_032199065.1 of Smutsia gigantea. Taxonomy (NCBI): domain Eukaryota; kingdom Metazoa; phylum Chordata; class Mammalia; order Pholidota; family Manidae; genus Smutsia; species Smutsia gigantea. The sequence continues at coordinate 9,469 of JAVSCE010002538.1, read as the reverse complement.
ACTTATTCCTTTCCAATTTGGATTCCTTTTTTTTTTCCTTTCTTGGTTGCTCTGGCTAGAACTTCCCAGTACAGCATCGATGAAAAGTGGCAAGAGTGGGTATCCATGTCTTGTTCCTGATCTTAGCGGGGAACTTTCAGGCCATCACTATTGAGTATAATGTCAGCTTTGGGCTGCCCACTGATGTCCTTTATCAGGTTGAGGAAGTTCCCTCCCAGTCTTGATTTGTTGAGTGCTTTTATGAGAGTTTTGGATTTTGTGAGATGCTTTTTCTTCATCAGTTGGGTTGATCATGTGGTTTCCCTTCATTCTGTTAATATAGTTGGTTTTCCTGTGTTGAACCACTCTTGCACTCTACCATTGAAATTTCAGTCTATGAGTCCATGACTCACAATACAGGCTTCATATCTTAGTTTTAAAGTTTTTCACTATATCTTGAGGAAATCTAGATAGATAGCCCTTAAATATCAATAAAAGATACATATTTGTTTTCCTCTTGTTTTTGTATCAAAGACTGATAGAATGAAGGATGTAAGGGAGATAGTGGGCCACAAGATGCTAGAACTATGGTATAGGGCTACAGTAGTAAAGCAGTGCTGATGGGCAGATGTATAGCCAGGCAATGAAACAAAAGCATAAGGTGTAGGAGCAGTTCAGGTAGACGTGAGCAGTGAGTATGTAAGGGTCACAGGATAGAAATAAGGGTTTGACCCTGGGATCCCTGTTTTACTGATTTGTCAATTTGTGTAACAATGCTGTTATAGTATTATTCACTATTTTCTAAACGTGATTTTTAGAAACTATCTTATGATAGTTTGATATTAACATATGGAAAAGAGGCAGTGTTAAAAGATGTAATCTCCCCTAATTAGTTGATTCATTGTTAATGAAAACCCGCTAAAAGTCCAGTGGGGGCTCTCCCTCTCCCAATTTGATACTGATTAGCAAAATTAGGCAGTGAAATCTTGGTGATTAAAAAATAAATTTTCACAGACTGCTGACATGGGACACCATCTTACACATTCTGTGCATTATTTCTATGGTTTCCATGGAAAAGGATCTTAGTTAACTAAGCCTTTAATAAGTAAAAGTATGATTCTGGCACAAGTAAAATAACATGAGTTATAGGATAATTCGAGAGCCCAATTTCTCATGTCATATATAGAAAAATTGAGTGGTTGATAATTTCTGTATTTGAATTCAGTTGTGAATCTGATCACATACTTTATATGGAGTAACTCAATTAAATATTAGGGAAAAAACCTGTATACAAACATGCATATGTTCAGCTTCCCAGTGTGTAAACAAACAAAACATGAAATAAATAGAAGAACATATAAGTAAGTATGCATCTAAACCATTGATGGGAAAGGGCTCTCTCATAAGCCTAAAAGCAAAGGAAAAAACGTACTAATGAAAACGTTTCTGCATTAGAAATGACATGAATCCAAATTAGAGCACAGTGCCACTGAGGGAAGAATATGTACGTTCTCCATGAGTTTTTAGGTCTAATCAGACCAGTACCTAACAGATAGATTCCATATCTATGCTTACAGTATCTTAACACTTCTTTTCACAATTGGCATTATTATATGTCTGTATTATTGAGTTAAATTAATCATGTTAGAGCATCTACAGTACAGTAGATTTTCAATCATGGTAGTTATGTTGTATAATGTATATGTATAGTTATGTTCTGTAAACCTGCTGCAACTACTGAATTACCAAATACTGCTTGTAGGGCAGATACAGAGAGTTTTCTGTAAGCTTCTGGTCCCATTTTCATGAGTCACTCTGTACATAATCTTATTTTATGTTTTCTGTTCAGAGGCACCTAATGTAACATGTAGTGTTGATTCACTCACATTGATTCACAGCCCACACACTGTATGTCCTGCCTGAAGGCAGCTTGTCTAACTCATGTATTTTCTGCATGAGGCACATCACAGCCTTTTTGCACTTAGGACACAAGACAACACTTAGCGTTGTGCCGGGGCCCTTTGAAACAGCAGAAGCACCAACAAAAAGCACAAAAATGGGAAAAGTGTGTTAACTATAGACTGTGAACAGGACCTCTGTTTACAGTATGAGCTGTGGCCCTGTTCTGTCATGCCCAACTGGGAACGGGCATGTCGAGTGACGGAATCTTCACTGCTCTGCACCTATGTCCTGCACCCTGTGCATTGATTTGGAGGTTACAAATAAATTTCAATAAGTAGGCAGTTCACAAATAAAAATCCACTGATATTGAGGATTAGCTGTATGTTAGTTTTTTCTCCTTTTTATTTTAGGTTTAATTTTGTTCTTCCCAATATGTTTTTTATGCTGCTGACCACTGGTGTTTCATGTTATGTTTCATTTACCACTTAGGTTAAGTTAAAGTACAAATACAAAGCAAGGATCTTTCTGGAAGAAAGCCTTTCATTTGGAGTCCTGGGGGAGCATGGCCGAGGAGTCACAGAACATTTTGGAATCAGTGTAAGTTCTCCTTTTTGGAACATTTCCTCATGTAGAAAACATGCAGTTCCATCCTGCTGAGTAGACCGCATAGGTACAGGACAGTGTTCCTCATCCATGTGCAGGGTCATGCAGCTTGTGTGTCTTGCCTCCCTGAGCCCACAGAGGACCAGGTCAGGCAGACCAGGAGTCCATATTCCCCTAGAACCTGTAAACTCATGGCTGACCACACAATTGGTAACATTTGATCTTGGCTTCCAGTGTCTCTTCTCTAGAAATAAATTTGCCTTCCATGTTTTTCTTAAAATCAGTAAGAATTCCCTAGGTAATCCTTTCAAACGTATTTATGATGGCAATGGAAGGATGTTCTAATACTCAAAATTCTGGATTCACTGTAATTTTTGTGCGGGGATGATAGAACCATGCCTTCTTTTTATATGTATCATGTCAGAAGCACCACAGGTGTGGCTTCAGCAAAGCCGCTCAAGGTCCCAGGGAACTGAAGTGAGTTTGTCACGTTGTCTTCTGCCGGCGGGAAGTGGCCCCATCTGCCTCTGGTCTGTGGGTTTTGCCCCCGGAACCTCAGGAAGGAATGGCACCAGCCTATTCACAGCACCTGACCCCACCCCCTGGGTGGTTGAATGGAAGGAAGCTTCTCTCCAGATCCTGGGCATAAACGTTTTACAGCTTTTGTTAAAAGGTTGAACTATAAAACCTAAAATCACCTTATATTATCTTCTTCCCATTGCCCACACAGTGCTAGAAAAAAAGATAGGCAGAGTGAACACCACACAGACTGAAGGTGCGCCTCAAAGACAGACTGACATTTGTCAGTTAAAGGCACTGAGGAATTTGCAGATGAATAGAAATGGAATCAAGCAAAATTTACACAAGGGCAGTTTTTAAGGCCTGAAAATCCTAAAGAAGGAAAACGTACTATCTAGCCTCACTGTTTTGCTTTTCTAACTGCTTTCAGCAGTCATCATGGAGATAATATTTAGGAGGGCTTGAATAAGAGTACAGAATGTGTGGACCTCATTTGTATCCTGATTCAGAAAATAGTGTAAAAAGCAAGCTTTTTGAGACAGAGATCCTTGAACACTGAATATTTGATGATCAATATTTTTCATTTTGGTGGTGAGTGATAATAATAGTTTTGTGATTATGTTTTTGAAAGGGCCCATATCTTTTAGAAATGCAGACAGAAATATCTGTAGAGGAAGCTGTGAAGTCTGGGATATGCTCCAAATAAATGATGAGGAGGCTATACTATAGCAAACAAGATTGTTCATGAGTTGATAATTGTTGAATCTGGTGATGAGGATTCTTTATTCTGTTCTACTTTGGTGGATGTGTTTGAGATTTTTTCATGATAAAAGGTTAAAAGAAAAAAGGTGTGCAGGTGTTCTTGCTGGGTCTGAGGACCACTTAGGAAAACATAAGACATGATCTGACCAGTCACTGTCAGAGCCAGCAATGAGTGAGTTGTGGAACAGCTGCTGTGTACCTAGGGTGGAACTTGGTGCCCGGGGCCAGAGCAGATCGTGAGGTCAGAGAGTTACTGAGGAGTTGGGAAGACAGTAGCACTCAGCAGCCCGTGGGCACACAGGGTCTTCCACTGCCCAGTTGGTCCAGTTTGGTCAAAGAATCAATCGCCGTGCTGTTTGGATAAATTGATTTCATTTTTGAAAAGATGAAAGGTAAATTGGATCTAAGGATAAAGTTCTAAAAGTTTTTAATTTATCTCAAGTACCTTCTACAGAGAAGGCCAGCAGACCACCGTTTGAGCAAGGAAATGATCTTACTTTATACCCCTCAATATTTTTATATCACACAGCTTTGATTTCATCTTTTAATTTCTCTCTCTCTGCCGCTGAATAAATCGTCAGTGCATGATGAAACAGCTAATCAGTGTGAAGTGAGACACTGAGAGTTGGGCTCCAGTATGTCAGTCCTTCCACCTATGGCTACCGTATGGTTTATCCTTTATTGTCATGTCGGTATTTGAATCCAGATGTTGACATGATTAGTGCTGATGTTTCATCTCTAAGCATGATGTTGGAATGTATTTTCTGTTTAAATTGAGGTATAACTACCACCATCCCTCTTTTCTGGCAGATTGATGATATTGATCTTATCAGTGCCAATATGGAGAATTCGCTTGCTTCTATTGGGGGTTTCTGCTGCGGCAGGTCTTTTGTAATTGACCATCAGGTGGGTTGTTTTTAAAAACAAAAGCAAAAGCTTAAACTATAGGTGACCCTTTGAACATTGGAGGCATTAGGGGCACCGACCCCCACACACAGCCGAAAATTCAAATATAATTAATAGCCTGCTATTGACCAAGAAGCCTTACCAATAAGCGTGAACAATCGATTAACACATATCTTGTACGTTGTATGTATTATATATGTATATGTTGCATACCATGTTCTGAAAATAAAGGTAGAGAAAATAAAATGCTTTTTCAAGTTGTTGTACATCTCCAGAAAATTTTCCAATATATTTATTGAAAAAATCCGTATGTTAAATGGGCCCATGCAATTCCAGCCTGTGTTGTTCAAGGGCCTACTGTAATTACATCATTGGTCACCTCAAAATGTAATTTCTGATTACAAAATTTCATACCAACTTAGTGTATTACACAATTTTTATTTAAAAAGAATCACTCAATATACTTAAATTTAGAAATTATCTCCCTTCTGAAAAGAAGTCCTGTTTTTGTTACATGAGTAACTTTTACACATGCCTGGATCTCAGCACCTTCCCCTTTCTACACACTATTTGGTAGGTGGTGTAGAGATTTGGCACCTTTAGATTTTTTAATGAAAGTGAAAAAGAGAAATGTGCTTAGGTTTTTGGCGTGTTGTTTCTTCTCAGAGACTTTCTGGCCAGGGATACTGCTTCTCAGCTTCCCTGCCTCCGCTGTTAGCCGCTGCTGCCATCGAGGCCCTCAACATCATGGAGGAGAGCCCAGGTATGGCCTTTCAAGCTCCGGAGAGCAAAGATGTTGCAGGCTGCGTTGGCCAGATGCTGGTGTGCTTTGGGAGGAATTAGCTGGACAAAATAATTTCCGCAGCAAAGCTCCGGCTCCAAATTACGTCACGTGGCATTTACAGCACGAGGGCAGTGAAGTTGCCCCTGCCCCAGGGATTCAGTGCAGGGCTGCCCTTCTGTTCCCAGGGTGGAGCCACAGCAGGGCTGGCTCTGTGCTGAGCAGAGATGCCAGGAGGAGGAGGGCAGGCTCGGGGCGGCTGTTGTACTGGTGGTGCATGTGGCTCATCCCTGCTGTCGCATTTTCCCTGTTGGCCTTCCAGTCCGCAGCTGGGGCTGAGGCCAAACCTGGCTCACCAACCACTGAAGCTACCTAACGGACAGAGTCAACGAAATGTAAATGATTCCTTTTGGCTGTGACAGCCCCTCCTCATGAAAGCCTAAACTGGAAATGGAAAAGCGGGCCTTACCTGCTATTTATAAATACTAAATTTTTAAATTTATAAATTTTCAACGTTGGTTTTAACTATGAGAATTAGGAAATACAAGCATGTCTGTGAGCACATGCACATGCTTGCTTTCAGATGACCTGGCACTCCTACCTTCTGCTCAGATATTTTAGTTTTTAAATTTTCCTAATAATGTGAAAATATCAAAGAAAAACATTACTACAGGGTCTATTTTTTACCAGATTTAGATTTCCAAGATAAGTAGTTTATGTATACCCTTTTATTCTTCGCCAGATTATTTCTAGAATCTCAGTACGAACAGGAGCCATTGTTTGGCTTTGGGAAAACCTCCTGCCAGGTTTGGCTGAGTTGGTGGGGTGGCGTCGGTTAGTGTGGGAGGGACGAACGCGGGAGCCTTTGCAGGACCTCCTGGCTGGCTGTTTGTGACTTACTAGGATGTGGAAGGATTTGTGGCATTTTAAATAGATGACCTGGTTCTTTAAAAATATTTTTAGGTTAATATCAAATTTCCAGATAAACTATCAAATGCTTTTTCTTTTTCTCATTCAGGTATTTTTGCAATGTTGAAGGAAAAGTGCAAACGAATTCATAAAGCTTTACAAGGGTAAGTTTTACATATTTGCAACTTCAGGCTTACCTGTGCGATATTTAAACAACTAATGGAAGATTCTTGATGTCACTTCTTTGGTTTTGAGTACATTTAATAATTGGATCAGTTTGACTTAATTACAACTAAGAAACCAAAAATTCAGTTCACTCAGATTTTTCTGTGTATGTGAAACCAGAACATCCATTTTGTCACTATTTTAAGGAACCATAACTTTGTTTTTCTAAACATGATACAAGCTCATTAATAAAGTACCACAGCAGTACAGAAGGTACAAAGATGAAAATAGCAAATAGCCAACATGCTAGCCAGCATAAATATTGGAGAATCTCTCCAAATCTATAAGGATAAAAGGACATAATTATATGCTATGTCCATACTGTCTATGGTACTTTTTAGAAAATTACTATTTTATTCTAGATTAATACAAGAAAAACAAGTGAAATTGAGGTGAATCTTGAGTGTTTTGTTTGTTTAACTACACAAGAGTAGTTCTTTAAGCTGCCTCTAACGTTGAGAGAAAAATTGAGGTTGGCAACATCTTCAGCCAGACTTCTGGTCTTTCAGAATATGAACTCCTGCTACCCAGGCTGTTTCTTGCTGCCTTCCCCAAGGTGAAACATGTCTTTTTGTCCTTTTGTTCAAAAAAGTCCTCTCTCTATTGCCAGGTATGGAAACTAAAGACTTTTGTTAGAAGGACAACTGATAATGAGCAGCTCACAGCTGTTCCAGATAAAGTAAGGGCAGAAATAATGCAAACTCTGGGTGTGTCTGCATGATGGTAATAGAAGCTCTTGCATGATTTATGGTGGAGAGAGTTATTTGTGTTGGTTTCAGCTCCATTGGTTTATGAAATATTAATACACCGACACAACCTAGCGCACTGAAGTCACGGTGAACTTGGGAATAGCCTCCCGGCAGGCTCCTCCTTCTGTCTAGCGGTGCCATTGTGCTCCCTCTGAGCCTAGCCCTCCACGTGCTTCCCCACCCCCCTCACATCTTTCCTTCTCTCCCTGCCAGAGCCCTGCCCTCGCTCCACCCACGTGTCACCCACAGCCTTGCCTCATGCTGTCATTTGGGAGCTACCTTGTTTTCCCTACAAGTATCTGAGTGGGTCTTCCCTTGTCTCCCAGCCAGAGAAATGCTCCTTCAGCCACTGAAGCTCTTCTCAAGGACCAGCACTTTGCTGTCCCTCTCCTTTGGCATCCTTTCCTGAGTCACTTGATTAGCATTTGAGTACACTTCCCTCCCTTGCCTTAAGTCCCTCTGCCCCAGGACCCACCTTCCCCAGCAGCTTGCCCTCTCTGCTTCGCTTTGCAGCTCATCCCCTCCAAAGCTGTTTGTGCTTTCTCCACACTCCCACCTCTTGTTCACAGTTGACACTACTGATGTCTGCCTCTACTCTTGCACTTGATCCAGACTGTCCCCATGGCAGTCACCAAAGATTGCCTGTGCTGCTAAATCCAGTGGACAGTCTTCAGATCTCATCATACTCAATCCCCCAGCCTCCAGCAAAGGGCCTTTTTTTTTTTTTGCTGTTATTAATACACAATTACATGAGCAACATTATGGTTACTAGACTCCCCCTATTATCAAGTTATCAAGTCCCCACCATATACCCCATTGCAGTCACTGTCCATCAGCGTAGAAGGACGTTATGCAATCATTACTTGTCTTCTCTGTGTTATACTGCATTCCCCGTATCCCCCACCCCACCCCCACACCCGCTACATTATGTGTGCTAATTATAATAGCCCTTATTCCCCCTTACCCTCCCTTCCCAGCCATCTTCCCCAGTCCCTTTCCCTTTGGTAACTATTAGTCTTTTCTTGGGTTCTGTGAGTTGGCTGCTGTTGTGTTCCTTCAGTTTTTTCTTTGTTCTTATACTCCACATATGAGTGAAATCATTTGATACTTGTCTTTTTCGGCTTGGCTTATTTCACTGAGCATAATACCCTCTAGCTCCATCCATGTTGTTGCAAATGGTAGGATTTGTTTTCTTCTTCTGGCTAAATAATATTCCATTGTGTATATGTACCACATCTTCCTTTATCTATTCATCTACTGATGGATACTTAGGTTGCTTCCATTTCTTGGCCATTGTAACTAGTGCTGCGATAAACATAGGGGTGCATATCTCTTTTTCAAACTGGGCTGCTGCATTCTTAGGGTAAATTCCTAGGAGTGGAATTCCTGGGTCAAATGGTATTTCTTTTTTTTTTTTTTTTTATGTTTAAAAAGCCTATTGGCTATTTCTTTTTTTTTTTAATATAATTTATTTTATTATCATTAATTTACAATTACATGTGCAATATTACGATTATTAAACTACCCCTTCATCAGGTCCCCCCCACCAAACCCATTACAGTCACTGTCCATCAGCTTAGTGAGATGCTATAGAATCACTACTTGTCTTCTCTGAGTTGTACTGCCCTCCCCGTGCCCCCCCAACATTACATCTACTAATCGTAATGCCCCTTTTTCCCTCTTATCCCTCCCTTCCCGCCCATTTTCCCCAGTCCCTTTCCCTTTGGTAACTATTAGTCTTTTCTTGGGTTCTGTGAGTCTGCTGCTGTTTTGTTCCTTCAGTTTTTTTCTTTGTTCTTATACTCCACATATGAGTGAAATCATTTGATACTTGTCTTTTTCGGCTTGGCTTATTTCACTGAGCATAATACCCTCTAGCTCCAACCATGTTGTTGCAAATGGTAGGATTTGTTTTCTTCTTCTGGCTAAATAATATTCCATTGTGTATATGTACCACATCTTCCTTTATCTATTCATCTACTGATGGATACTTAGGTTGCTTCCATTTCTTGGCCATTGTAACTAGTGCTGCGATAAACATAGGGGTGCATATCTCTTTTTCAAACTGGGCTGCTGCATTCTTAGGGTAAATTCCTAGGAGTGGAATTCCTGGGTCAAATGGTATTTCTTTTTT